>JAKELK010000141.1:0-181655 GCA_021525775.1 Lactarius deliciosus | reverse complement strand
ACTCGGATGTGATTTCTCGTATCGAATAACACGAGGCTCAGGTTTGGCAGCTACTCTGCGAAATAAATAAAATATTATGTCGTAAGAACCAAGGTAAGAACCTTCACAGTCCTCTCTTACACCAACTCGCTGTCCCAATGATATATTGTATGTCACAGCGCATATAACGATCCTATGCCTCCAAAGTCCTTACTAGTACCACTCTCCGGCAACCAAGGGGCACGATGATGATAATTAACGTAACCGCACTCATTTCTGGGGTCTATGCGCCGTGTCAGGTCGCCGGTCACCATGCCTCCACCCTGAACGTTTTTTCGCTTGACAGCTCGCGCCTTGTTGGATGACGTGTGTGGTCGTGCATGTGTACGGCTAAGACGGGGTACTTAATCAACACTTTGCTCTGTTCCACTCTGTGTACCCATCAACACTGCTCCAGGTGGTAGACACTTGGTCCCTGTTATTGTTTCGCCTCAATCTGCCACTCACCGATGCCAGGGACGTCCTTCTGTTGTCTCCCCGGAATTAGGCCCCACGCGGTATTAATTGAATGTTTCTATAGGTGCTGACGTCCGCGTTTCTATCGCGTGTTCCCAAATTATACCAATACCTAACGGGTACCGTGAACTGACTGTGCTACCCTGTCCACCCGTGGAAGAAAGCTTTGGTAACGCAAGACTTGACGCTACGATGGTTACGGTCCTCATGAAGCGACGCCACAACTCCGGTTGTGCAGTCACCGCACTCCCTCCCGAGCTACTTTCTTATGTGTTCTCGATGAACCTGCTGTCCGATCGTCCCGGTCTGGCGAACGGAAATTACAGTTTGGGGTGGATCTCGGTCACCCAGGTTTGCCATCGATGGCGCGAGGTGTGTGTGCAGAAACTCACCAACCTGGCTTCATCATGTGTGTACAATTGACTGAGGAGTGTATCAGATTGCGCTCACAACGCCGACCCTCTGGAGATACCTGGACTTTACTTGCATGTCGCGAAGATGGTGTTTGGAAATGTTGCGTCGATCCGGCAATTGTTCCCTCGATGTTGCGCTCAGGATTGCTAGTTCGGGTCTATGCCCTGTTCCATCCTCATTAGACGTTGCGCAGGAGCTCATGAGACCAGAATATTCGGCTCGTCTTGCGGGTCTTCGTCTGGATATAACCTCACGAACTAAATGTGATGTCGAGTCACTCATTCATTCCCTACAACTGTCAGCCCCACGACTGGAATATCTGGCACTACAGCACACGTCATGGGAGTTCGCGACTATCAGCTCCTTTACATCTCGTCTACCTAGTCTCAGGAGACTCAGACTGAGCAATGTCTTCCTCTCCCCTTGGATATCTCCCATTTTCACAAGCCTCCAGGAACTCGACATACGCCTTTCCCCGCATCGTCTATCTCGCTCAAACGACGCTCTCCTCACTTATGGCGAAATGTCCACCATTTTGTCCCGCATGCCGGAGCTACAACGCCTTACTTTACGAAACGTCTTTCTAGTTGGTACACGCGCCGACGAGATGCTGAATGAACGTATTTCTCTCCCCAATCTGCGGCAGCTGTCCTTGATCGACCAACAAGGTTCCGATCTCTCCTCATTTGCCGCTTCACTTTGTCTGCCCCCCGAAACGTGTGTAGAGATCAAGACGAACGGACGGGTGTCGCTGGACACTCTGCTTCCACAGTATGAACTCACTTTCGGCCCTGTCCGGAGGCTGAAGCTGTTGGTGAACGGATACCCGCAAGTCTCCCTCGAGTTTCGCGCATCGGACGCGCTCACGGTAGAGCGCTCTTCGCCCGCACAGCTGCGCCTCGCCTATTCCCTCCTACCCCCGCCGGCGCCTGCTCCTCCACACGCCGCCGAATCACCACTCTTCCCCCCTCAACCGAATAGCGCACCACTTCGGTGCGGCACAGCTGCGCCTGGAAGGCCTGTTGTGTCTCGATATTGCGAGCTACGTCCCGTGGCCGGCCGGCTCCTGGCGCACGCTGTTCGCGCACGCGACGCGACTGCGGCAGGTCCGCGCCACGTATCGCGGGGCGGTCGACGGACTCATACTGCAGGTGCTCCACCACGACGAGGAGCTGCGAATGCTGCCGAGCCTTCGCTCCGTGAAGCTCTCCCTCGTCGACTTGGACGAGGCCGTCGACGCGGTGGACCCGCCGCGAGCGCGTGGGGACCTGCTCGTGGACGGCCTCGCGCGACGCTGCGGCCTCCCAGGAAGCGAAATATGGGAACTCGAGGTCCCGGATAACGATGGGTGTTGGATTGCGAAACTGCGACCGATCGTACCGAGCGTGCTGCACGCCTGGTTATGATGGCTTAAGCGAGCGGCGTGACAGATAGGGCCAGAGTACCACCATTGATTGTAAACTTTCCTGAAAGAGCGGAGAATGTCTGGGCGGCATCTGTACGGCTGCAAGAAGTGGACAAAACCCAGCGCACACTAGCTAGAAGCGAACTCGCGCGGACTTTAGCTGATAGTTTGTCTGCGCAGAATTCCCTTCTAAGTGGACTGGTATAGAATATCTTCTTGTCCGTTCAGCTTATCCTCTTGGACACGTTTAGAAAGGGTTGCCGAAATCTGATCAGGCTACTGGGGTATAGGTATATGGGGCGATAGTGGCGGTTCTACGATTCGACCGGTGACAGTACGTGGTGTTGTGTTATCGGTGGTTGATATAAAATCAAGAAGCAAGCAAGAGCACCAATGATTCAGCGAATAGCGGCGTGTAACGACAATGATGACGACCCTCCTGGCATCATTCCTGTACCTCTGGGTTGACGTTGACGAACTACAGGTATATGCAGCTTCACGTTTTTCTGACAACTGGCTTGATTACAGTACTGCCCGGAGGGGAGATAAGTGCAGTTGACGTTTCAGACACCATCACGTTGATGGTGTATGCATGACCCTGCTTCTGAACTTCGCATGAAATCACGGTTTCACTGGTTCGTCGATTGAATTGGAAAAGACTGAATCTCCGCGGCGGCCAGCCGATTTTCTGAACGGATCAATCTCTTTCGGAAAAAACGAATTGAATTACGCAACGAGAAATGGTTTACGTCTATCAATTGGGTTTGTGCTCTCGCTCATTCTTTACGTTTACCAGTGATGCAAAAGTACGGTATTTGTCTCGTGGTTGAAATGGACGGGGAGCAGACACAAGCCAGGGTGTCAAATTGGAATGACTATTATGGAAACCAGAGTGCGCACTACAATAACACCCGCTGCGTTGGTGCGTGATTGCTCCTTTGTCCTATCTGTCGCGTCAGGCGACCCTAGCCATGGGGTCCACGGTCATCAAGAAAAGATGCCTATTCGAAACACGATGCATGCGTACCATGTTGCACCCAGAGGTTCTTAATGTCACCGAGCGTCAAGCTCGTCCCCTCGTACCTCAGGTCCGAGTCAGGCGGCCAAGCTCACCAAAAGGAAGCGACAGTGCGTTCCTACTCGCAAAGGTTCAGCTAGTTCACGTTTGGTGCTCGATAGCCCAATGAGTGGGCACAACTGCCAGATGACCAGCGCGAGAGAGACGAAGAATCGTCAAACCGCGCCCGCCGGTCAAGGAGTTCGCTCGGGTTCGGATAAGTACCGTACTTGATAACCTGACACCATTTGACGAACAACGCTTGATTCAAATTGGCGGTGATCGCACCCCCGCACCGATGGGAAATCCGTCTCTGTGTGGCTGGAGAAACCTTAGAAACAACGAGACTTGGCAGATCGAATTAAGCGCACAGATCTTAAAACGTGGGTAGACGAATGTATTGAATAGATGATAGATAAGCAATGGTTATGTCACTCGACGTCCGTTATAGCGTAGTAAAGACGAGTTTCGAGCTGACGTAGTACTCTCGCGTGGAGTTAAGCCCCGCATGATATCGGGAACGATGGTTCCTTATCGGGGGCCACCGGAGAGAAAACGCATTCGACATCACAGAGAACCAACGGCGAAAGAGTACATTGTTCTCTCCGACCCAAGTGATTGATGATCGCAACAAGCAAACCCTTCTCGACAGTTCCCTGATTTCCCATATAGAAGGAAAGACGCCTTCCCCTGAGCAGCCGCCGCAACCGGAATCCACGCTGCATTACCAAGCCGTTCACATAAAGGGAAAACAAAAGTCGGGACCATTTTGCAGTCTACCAGCATTGAACGCGGTGATAGCCGAGACACCAATACCACAAAGGCGAGTAACGACCAAGTAGCACTGCGGGTAGTTGAAACATCGGACGAGAACTAGACGAGCGAGGCATGACGGGCGGCGAGTTCGCTGCTGGACTAAGCAGGGGCAGTGCTCTAACCAGAATACGCAGCATGCAAACGAGACAGCACCCAAGGATCGAAGTTGCCTATTAGGGACTCAGTTCATATTAGAGTTCTCCCCGCCCGCCTGCGCGATGCGCCGTCGTTGAGACGAGAGGCGCTGCTCCTCGCGGACGCTATTGACACAGGATTCGAAACAGGAAGGTGCGAGAAGGTATCTCTTCTGACGAGAATGCCCATATTGCAACTTTGGGCGCGAATGAAATGTATGGGCGCCACAAGCACGTAGGCGAGGCGCTGCCTTCGCTCGGGGGTTTGTACCATTCCGAGGGGGAGGGTGGAGTGGGGACTTATGCGGCCATCGACTGAGCGTATCATGCACCATCTATCACGCGCGCGGGACGAGGAGAGGGAGGAACCGGTGCTCGGTGATGCATGACTCGACTTAGGAGCCACCGCTTGAAACCTTGATTTTGT
Source organism: Lactarius deliciosus (assembly GCA_021525775.1). Taxonomy (NCBI): domain Eukaryota; kingdom Fungi; phylum Basidiomycota; class Agaricomycetes; order Russulales; family Russulaceae; genus Lactarius; species Lactarius deliciosus. The sequence continues at coordinate 176,907 of JAKELK010000141.1, read as the reverse complement.
TTCAAGTTATCGCGCTCGCTGCATGCGAACAAGGATCAAAGAGCCTAGAGCGGCCGACCCAGTCAGGCAAAAGAAAACCATCTTTCACGGTTCGGGAAAGTCGTTCCCAACGCGACGGCGGAAGAGGGCCACGGGAGCTCCTAAGGTGGGGGGCGTCCTTGTATTGAACAAGGTGGACAGAAGGGGGAGAGGAAGCCGCTTACGGGGGAGGAGTTCACGTATGCATACCCTATACATACATCGCAATAAGAGAGACGATCATGATGCTGATCGATTTTTTGGCGCGCAGGGATGCTGTGGGAGAGATGGTGCATGATGGGCCAACTTTGTCTCTTGACACCGCCCCAATTCAAAAACACCACGCAACGTGAAGGACTGCTCAAAAAAACGATGTTAATAGGTTGTGTTTGGCGAATGAAAGACTTTTTGGCACATGAATGAGCAGGTCGTGAAGGATAAGTAAGCATGTCAGATTTTGATGGGCTTGACGACCGCGATAAAGTCGGCTCTGCTCCGCGGAGGATACGGTGGGCACGTGCTCGTAGGCGGCCACGCTAACCGAACACGGTCCGATAGTAGGGCTCATTTGCGGACATCCGGGGAACTGGAGCTGAAGGCGGCGGAGCCAAAACCTCGATCAGTGTCAGTGCAGGGATAATTTACAGCCCGAGAGCATAAAGGTTAGATTGGCCGCTATATGGGCGCGCGAAAAATTGAGGGCAATAGCGGGCTAGCTCTGGCGCCACGCCGCATCAAATCTCGGGCCATGCAAGTTATGTCACTGGTGGCGTCGCGATTGTTTTTTTCGCTTTGTTTTTTGTTCTTCCAAGGGTCGACATGCTACGACACGTTGCGTCGGCAAGAAAACCAAGGAAACTAGATGGGGTGAAGCAGAATGCTGCAAGAGGAAATATAAGTAGGCACAACACGGACACGTTGCAGGACCGCAGGCGGTTCTAGTCACCGTCTGTCAGCACGACTCGGAGAGGAAACTCTGGCTGGGAGACGGAAGGGGCTGTGGAACTGGCCGAAGAGGGTTGATGTGGGAACGCTGGAGGGGAAGAGGGGGAGCCACCACAGGGGCGATGTTACTGCAGTGGGATGCTGCGGTTCTGGTGGCCCAGGAGCGTGTATAATCGTACCCGCGGAACGCAACGTGTTGGTGCTACTGAAACAGGAGGAGACTGTTGAGGGACATAGCCGCATCAACACGACGTGATGTGGCAAACTAGGAACAGGGCTTGGACCCACATGCACAGCGAGCGATGTCAAATAAAGTGGAGCTCTGGATAACTTGAGCAAGGATACTTGGCTCTTCCAGTAGCACGTCTCGCCAACATGGATAGAAAGACACCTCCATGTCCACGATTATACCGGACTCAACGCCTCTAAACCATAAACCATAAAACGAATTAGCTATAGGACTAGCCCGCATTAGAGCCCCTTTGATATGGTACCTCCATAAGGAACCACATACAGCACAATGTCGGATAGACGCCTCGTTATCTGCTTACAGGTCGTCAACATGGCTTATCTATAGCTGTCGTACTTGTACGTTCATATCGAACGTCCATTAAGCCACGTTTTCACGGCAGAACAAGGGAAATATCTGCATGAAGACACGCGCGTCTTAATTAATTTGGGAGGAACTGCACTTCTCGAGCTCATGCTCGCAACCGAAAGCAGCTTCTAAGCTGGTCACTCAGCCTCGTGGCATCAGGATCCGGAGCGGGAATGAAAAGCGCAGAATTGGCGGGAACTGCAACGTGACAACCCGATCCGGACAGTATGTTGAAGTTGAAGACGGATGCGCGTGATTTTGATGCTTGGAAGGAACCGATGCCAGTCTATGCGTGGCAAGAGTCGTTCATCCGTGATTCTGTGCAGTGCAGTCAAGCAGTTGACTGCCAGTATCCACCAAGACACCGCCATCTCCGTATGGTCACCTTGTCGCAACAAGCTGCTCATCGCCCGCGGACCGGAAATTGCCTCAATCAAAGTAACAAATTAGGCAAGTGTCTCGCTAGATACGAACACGCCCTCAGATAAGCATGCCCATTTCAGGCGAACTCAACTCTGATAGCACGACGGCAATTCGCGAGCAGTCCAGTAATCGTCCATCGAAGGCTCCTTTTTCCCTTGAGCGTCCCGGCGCTCATCACCTCCAGAACCTATCATCAGCGGTCGCGCGCGGTCGCTCCGATATTTGACAGCTCGCTCGTAGTCAACCATTCCTTGCTGTGATTCCAGCGCCGAGCCTGTGCGTCGCAAAACGGGGAAAAGTGGACGTACTGGCAGTAGAAGCTTCCGCCGACGCGACAGAATGGGAAAAGAAGATAAATCAAATCATGCTCCCAATAGGTTATCCGGGTGCGGTCGCCAGCGTGTCCTGAGTGTATGCATGCGCTCGCGATAGAAGCCGGGAGATAATCATGCGCAGCCTCTGAGAGCCGCTCGTCCAGCAACGTGCGCAATGCACTCGAGCGCGTGTACGAGAGATTGTTGTTCCGAACGCAAGCCGCAGAAGGAAGAACGAGAAATGTGAGTTCTTTGTGAGTCACCGCCGGGAGGCGAGAAAGGTAAGTAAGGAAGATCGGTCATCCCTTCCATTCCGCCGTTGTTTTTTTCCCCCTCCCTTTTTGGTATGCGCGTGTAGCATAGAAGTGGGCAGCAGCGATGGACACAGGACAGTTTCAGAAGAGCTTCCGATCCAACAGCAGCTTTAATTCTCTGAAACGTCGCTCTTGCTGTGTCGCCGTTGCAAAGCACGCAGGCGAGGTCCGTTCCAGTGACTTCTCCCCTAGGGGGTACCGAGTTCGGCAGCGCAAGACACCGCACATGTTTAAGAGACAAGAATGAGAAGAAGCCGGGCGGGCAATCACTTAATCACGGCGCAACGTCCATCAGTGTGAGCCACGTGGGAACGAGAGGGGGGTGGAGAGAACCGGCAGTTACCTTTAGAGTTAACCTCGTCCGAGCCTGGCTGTCGGGCGCCCGTTATCGCGACGCGCGATGCGCACCCCGCTACAGCGGCGCCCCACACTGGCTCCAAGCCCTCAACCTTGTTCGGTTCGAAGAGCTTTTCTCCTCCGCGCGAGCAAAGACTGCAAACTTTCCTCTTGATATAGCAGAGACTTTTGAAAAACAGCAACTTTGCAGTGCTAGGCCAAGTAAGGCAGGGCGGGGCAAGGTTTGTGCGTGAATTCTGAATGGGCTCCGCAGATTCGGTGGCAGGCGCGATCCGCACCCCCTGTACGTCGCGACTCAGCGCCCAGCATGCGAGGATCGAGGCGAGATGTCTCTAGGATTGGCGACCGTCGGGGTTGCCAGCTGGACTCTAGAAAACAAACTGGGGTGGGGTCTTGAGTTTATCGATCGCAGGCAGAAGCTTTCTTCCCCCGACGGGTTGACCTTCCACCACTCTAGAGAGAGAGGGCGATGCTTATAAAACAAAAAAGTGTCCGAAGGTGTTTGAGTATACAGTAACATGCTCATCGTTAATCTGGGGGCGTTGCGGCGCCATGTGAGGGGCGCAAAATCCAAAATGCTATCGGACTGCGTCCATTACAAGTCCGAACGCGAAGCCTCTTCATTGGAAGCTGCCAGCTTATTCCCGATTATCTCCAACGTTTCTCCACCAGCTCTGCGCTCTGTGGAATAGAGTGGCGGGCGCAAAAAGAAAAAAGCATCTGAAAAGCCAAGACCGACCCGAGGAGCAAGGATGCGCAAATCTTTGCACAAAGGGAATGGGCTGTCTGAGAAGAAAACAAGCCTTGTAGTAACAGTGCGGCGCAACCGCAAGAGCGGCGGTCGCCACGACGTTGTTCCCGCCAGAAGGTCTTCTCTTGCGCCACGTTCGCAGCACTTCACAGAACCAGCCAGAAGCACAGAGGATAGCACCATGCCACGTACTTTTCCCAGTTAGTCCATCCTTCTTCGCTACCGCAGCACGCACTTCATCCCACGAGCATTCGAGGGGGGGAAAGTAGGTGAGGGGTTGCACGTGGCAAAGCAACGACCCACTTTCGAGGCCACCCCTGTTCTCTGTCTGTTTGCTGGCATTTTTGGTCTGCTGTCAGTGCGTCAGTTGTCGATCGACGGTCCTCCCCTGGCGAGGGCAAGGGCAATCGAATATGCGTTCGGAGGTAAGTTGCAGCTGTCCGATGGCCATTCAATTCAATAGAGTACCCCCTCTCTCAACTGCTACTGCATGTGGGCCGTGATCCTCACCGCCCTTACTTTACAGGCACTGTGCTGGCAGCCTGCGCGTCTGTTGCCACGCCCACGGGGCCTCAAATACGGACCCCGATGCCTTGCCAAATATAGTATATGTTCATGTTTCAGGCACCAGAACCGGCTGTGACCGTAAACTGATTTGTAACTGTAATGAAATGCACCGTAGCACGAGCGCTGCTCTGCGTATACTATAGCCCGTCGTCTGCCGTTTGCATGAGCTTTTTGTGCTGTTGTCATCGTTCGATGGCAAGGCTGCTACGGTACTAACAAGCCCCGAACGCATTTTTCACTGACACGGGCACACACGGACAACGGACGTGGATTTGGTCCGACCCCGGTCATGGCCGCTTTGGCTTCGTTCAGGTTTCTTCCGCCCCGAGATACCCGTTGCATTTTTTGAAGTGAATGAAGAAAGATTTTGAATTACAGCGCCTGTGGCCGCACACGTGCGAGGGGGTGAGTAATCATTATGAAAGGCTCGGGGCACAGCGCGACACATCTATGAATGATGCCGTCCGTGGGGGCAGAGTATGAAGCTCCGTTCCGGTATCCCAAACACAGGCGCAGTGGGGACTCTCTCTTGCCTGTCGTTGTGCGACAGCTGACACCGAGGGTCGCCGGTCACTTATGCCCTCTGGGATGGTTTCTCTCGCCCTCACCTGACACCTACCAATCACGTCGTCCACCCCGAACCGCCCAATCCAGGACCTACGCGCACACGCGCTTGTTGGAGTCGGGAGTCCAGGCGTCGGCGCCAGGGGATACTTGTTAAGACGCCGGAGACACCGTCAGCGCACATGACCCCCCCCGCGCCTGTTTCTCTTGAAACTCGGTGTGCAGCTAGGCGATGTCATCTTTTTTCTGTCAGAACGCGGAGAGAAGGACTGAAGGGGAGACGCACAGTTCGTCCATGGGGGTGCCAATGCGGTCTTTTGATTTTTCTCGAAATGCCCCTCCACGCCCCAACTCCTCCTGGTCGCCATGTCTTTTCTTTTTGGATTTTTCTGTGTTTTGGTTATGAGCGAGAGTGATCGAAATAAAGTCGCGGCGCGACGACCACGACATGAGCCCACCTCCACCGGGCTAGACCGTGTTTTTTCCCCACTGCGACCGACCGATCAACAAACTGACCATTCGAGAAGAGAAAAGAAGAGCGGGCCCGACCTAGGGCGCGCGTAATTGGTCGGCCAGCGTCATTTTACCCACGCTCAACGCCAGGCGGGGGAAGAAGGGGTGGTCGGCGTACCTGGCCTGGCCATGACGTTGTCGATGATGATGGTGATTGGCTTCGAGACCTCCCCCCCCCCTCCACATGATGATGGTGACAAAAAGGCGAGAAAAAGAGGGTGTAAAATAAAATGACCTTCCGTTGGTTGGGGAAGATGTCGCGTGGGGGGTCACGCGGTAGGCCGACGCTGACAGCGCTGACACCTTGGGGGTACAGTACATACAGCGCCTTGGTTCTCGAATCTCAAATCTGGTATTTTTGGTGCCAGGTACCCCGTCATGTTCATGTGTTCTTGTCATGCGTGTCGAGGAATATGGACAGTCGGACGTCTGTCTCTTTACCTGTACACAACACGTCAGCGAGGAATGGTCGACCCCATATCCGGTCCGCCCGGCTTCTACATTGGCCTCGGCAAGTAGTTTCGTTTCGCGGACAAAGTTGTTGCAGTTGCAGTAGCCCCCGACATGGATCATCGCGGGTGAAGGTGGGGTCAGAGATACAGCGTGCACGTGGCGTCGGTCGGCTCCCGCTACGGACTGTGCGGAAACATACCGTAACAACAAGGTTTCGCATTCGATTCGCCAAGAGAGAGAGAGGAAAGAAAGTTTTCCCTTTTTCAGTTTTTAGCGATGCTGGTTTGCCCGTGAACCCCGGGCCCCCCGAGCTAATACCGTACCGCAGCGCAGCGCAGCACGCACCGCACGAATACCAGCGCAGCGCAACGCCGAGGGGATCACACGACACACGGACATTCCGCGCGTTGTCCATCCCGCGCCGCACATTACAAGATCCGATATGATACGGACCCAAGGATCCCCCGATCCTCTCTCTCTCTTCCCGGTCGCCCTAGCGCTCGCTATATTACGTGCCAAACTTCCACAAAGTAACGCTTTTTCTTTTTTTAATAATTTTTTACGTCGGGCCCAGCCTCACGCGGGTTGAGGGATGGTCCCGAAGGCAGTCGTGCCGTTCGGTCTGTCCAACCACACACGCAGCACGCAGCACGCACACTGTCCATATTTAGGACTGACCACCACGACATTCGCGCGTTTCTGCCATTTCGCGCGCGTGCTCGGGGATGTCGAAATTACCTGTAAGCTATTGTCACCGTGGTCATCGATGATCGATCGCGTGGCAGGCAAGATCAGAGCCCCGAACATTCGACAGACGCGGACACGCGGCGCACTGACGCTGCTGCTCACTCGCGCCCTCCTTTTTTGTCATTATTCGATCCCGATCGGTGTGTATGTTCTTTCAGCAGATTCGTAAAACTTGTCAGGCGTTGGTTGGCTGGCTTGCATGCGGCATGGCTATTGTTATCGCGGTAGCTCCCTGCGGCTGCACGTCCAGTTCGGGAGAGGCGGTGGGGCACGACCATTGGCCTCAGTTCGATCCTTCGTTCCACAGATTTTTTCCACAGGACTGTGCCAACAGATGCTTTTCACTGCGTCGGGTCCACACATCCACATACGGACAAGCACCCGCCTCCGCGGCCCGTGTGCCGGATCAACTAGGTCCAACGACATGGTACGTAAGAGCTGTAAACCCGGATGGCTGTCTAGCTGTTCAGGTTAGCCCCCTCCCTCCATCCCCTCGCTTATTCCCCATCTGGGGGGGGTATAACACGCGTCTGCAGGTTTGCCTCGTTCCTGGAGACAAACCAGATACGTTACGTCACCAATATTGGAGATGTCTGTGGGAACGAGTGCACGAGACTGAACGACGGCCGATCAGTAAGTACCTAGCCCAAGACGCTTGAATTTGGTTCCATGCGAAATGTCTGATTGCCTTTTTACTCTGGCATGTCAAGACGCTCTCCCTGCACCCCCGCGAGCACCTGTTTTCTCTGGACATATACTGTACGTACACATGAGTAGCGCATGAAAACGACCTTTCCTCTTGTGGGCCGTTTGCCCCGTGCGGGGGGGAGTCGGGCGTTGACGTTGACATTGGGCTGACTTGGCTCACGTTAACCTGCGGAACAATGGGTCAGGGTTGTTCGTGCATGTGATATGCTCTATCAAATGAAAATGCGCCGCAGGAAACCAAAATCTGCTTTTGGCCGACGAGAACTATGTTGCGGTAGTGCGCACCGGCGGAAGGTGGGCGCCGCGACGCAGTATAACTTAGCACTGACGATCCCCAAATCTGGATCATCGCGTCCCCCAGGTGGTCTGTTAGACTTCTTAAGCGATGACCGGGTCCGAGGATCGATGAGACACACGGCGTAAGCACACTGGCCAAGCGCGACGGCACGACTTCTTTTCTAAGCCTCACGTGGCGCCGGTGTGGGTCAACTTGAACCTGTGCGAGACGCAACGCCGTTCGCGTCGGTCCTCATTCCGATCGTTGTTCACGTACCTGCGTAAAACAAAAAAAGTGTGTGAGCGGCGGATGGTACGAAACCAACGAGGCTCGCGAGTCGCAAATTCCAAGTTGGCCGGTTGTCACGGGCCAATCAAGTAGCGAGCGAGCGTTACGTGTACTTTATGGGACGGTTTGTTAATCAAGAACCGAAAGTGCTGCTGGATTGCCGCCTGTTCTCGTTTGTTTTTTGTGACCTGACAACCGACAGCGGCTCCATAAGCGTTGCACCAACTCTTGACGCAGGTACTAAGCTAAATTACAGTGAGGGAAGCAGTCTCCCACAGTCGCCGCAAGGGGATTCAGAGGGAGCGTGATCGGACTTAATAAGCGATATGGGAGGGGGGGGAAAAAAGCAAGGAAGAAAAATCCGTGCGGGGGCCTTATTCTTTTTTTTTCTTTCCTTTTTTCGGCATGTGGGCGCGGGGTCGAAACGTTCATTTCCGCTAGTAATGCAGCCTTCGTGCGCTTGTGGGAGAGATCCCGGCGAGCGCGGAGGCAGCAAAGCGACGCGAAGCACGAAGACGCGCAGCGGGGGCGGGGAGAGGGGAGAAGTATTAGCGCGGTAATTCGCCTGTAATTGCCACCGAAAAGGCACAAGTAAAAGTAGGATTGGTCGTGATCCGCTCTCGAACGACAAAGACTGCGTAGGGATTAAAAAAAAAATAGTAGTAAAGGGAGATGGCCGACAAGCATGAACTTTAGGCCATGGGGTCTAGCATGGGAGCAAACAGGAACGGGTGACGGTAAGGTAACGCTATGTGGCGGTCGCGGATAGGCAAACGGGCGAGGGGGGCGGAGATGGGGGAAAGAGGAGCGGTGCCAGTGTGCCGGCATAGCGTGAAAAGTGGCGCCAAGAACGAGGGGGCGGGCCAATGAGGGCAGGGCGGCAAAAACCAATGAGAGACCGCGGTGATTGCAACGGTTGACGGGCACTAATAAAGTAGAGCGCGAGGAGAGGGCAACGACAAGATTTGGAGCGGGGATTATCCGGACGGGACAGGGAATTCGATACGCTCAAAGTTGGGGGTGCCATAAAGATCAATGTGAAGCAGGTGCCAGCGTGGTGCAGAAACTGGGCGAACGAAGAGAAACGCACCTCTACGCAGATCGGAATGACAGATACACGACCTAGCTGAGAAGAGGGTCGAGGCGTGTAAAGGAGATCAACTGAATGGGAAGCGATTCGAGGGGGAGGAGCGAGGTCGGAAGGAGGGGAAGGAGAGGAGAGGCAGTGAGCAGTTTGACTGCGATGAAGGAAGGGCGTCGTTGATCTGGATCGTTGGATCGATTAGAGGAAAAGACCGAGCGGGTTTACGTGGATGGGATCTCGATCCGATCTTGTATCCGGGAAACTGGCGAGGTAAATGTAAATGCAAACTAAAATAAAATAATAAATACCGCGACATGCTCACCCTCATCAACACTTTCTCGCCCCCAATGCCCAGTCCCACTCAAGCTGTCCTCGGTTCCCTCTCCGCTGCTCTCCGTTCCAGGGAATCTCTTGCTTCCTCCTCCTCCATCCCTCGCTCCCCCGCTTCCACCGCCTCACTCCCGTCCCTCACCGACGCCGGCTCATCCTCCTCGTCCTGCTCTTCCCTTGCCTCCCTCTCCGCCCCAACACCGGCCCCCAATGAACACCTCGCCGTTCTCCTTTCCCGCAACCTTTGGAAACAGGACACCGATGCTCCTTACTGCGACACCTTTGTCTGCCGTAAGCCCTTCACCCTCATGGAGCGACGTCATGTACGTGTACCACACGCCGCTTTTCGCTTCCGTCTCTGAACTAAGCCGTCCCTTGTCATTAGCATTGCAGAAAGTGTGGTGGCATTTTTTGCGCGGCCTGCTCTTCGCGCACCACCCCCCTCCTTGACACAGCTACTCTCCCCTTCGTCTATCCCCCACGCGGTACGCCCATCTCCACGTACGCGTCGCCCACCTCGCCCGTTCTACCCGCACGCGTTTGCGACGCGTGCTACGCCCAAATCCACGGCAACCCCTCCCCACGCTCGCCGTCCTCTCCCACATGCTCCTCGAAGTCGGTGCCCGTACCAAGTCGGACAAGACCTGCCCCTCCACGCCGCTCCCGTACTCTCCCCTTAGCACCGCCGCCGCCGGATCCTTCGCTCCCCGATGACCTCCGTAGCTATCCTCTTCGGATACGTTCCGACATCTGCAAAGCCACCGGCGGAGGCAGGTGGATGCCCAAACCTTCGCCGATTCCTGACTACATGAAGTGCGTTCCAGGGCGCAAGGCGCCTTACGAGATCGCACTCGAGGAGGAAGAGGCAGCTGCGCGGAAAGCGCGTGCGAATCCGGTCATCAGGGATGGTGGTACGTATTTTTTTCCCCGATTCCTGTCGGTTCGGGCATTAGCTGATCGGTGTTCACACAGACTTCCAATATCGACCACCACGCCCGAACGAGCCGAGCCTACCTGAGCGACCGCTCGAGTTCTCTACTTTCTGATTTCGCTCGGGCTGTGCCTCCCTTTTCTATGCCTCGTTCCATTTCATCCGGTTTCTCTGGTCTCTGGTCATCACCTGCTGTTGTTGTTCTTCATACCTGTGGCTTACCTTATCTGCGACACATCGACACTGCCCAACGTACTTATTTATAATTACACCTACACCGCCTATCGCCCCACATTTATCATTGCTGTTTATGCTGTACATACCTGCTGTCGTATACCTACCCCTGTCCCTTGCCCTCCATATACCTCATTCATACTCTCTGCGCTTGCCCGTCGCTCGTTCAATCGCTCACTCTTGTGCTATATAGTTGTTTATCTCTATGTTAAGTCGCTCAGATTATAATATGCAGATTATACATGATAGATATGGGACCTTCTCATTCTCTTCACATGTTCTGTGAATGCCTTGAGACGGAAGAGCAAGGGAATCGGTGTGTACGTGTGCCCGCGAAGGCACTGATTGGGCGCCAAGGGCATGTTCGATTTTGCCTTTACGGAGCAACATGGAGCTGGGCATATGTCTTTGCGCCCGATTGTCGAAAGAAGTGGGGGCAGGTGCGTGTGAAAGCAAGAGAAGCGTCATCAAGCGCTCGACAGACCGACGGACGGACGGGCGGGTCTACTACTACCGTATGTCCTTGCAGGGCAGGGGAACTCGGTCAGGAACGGGGGGTGTGGAATGGTTGGGTTCGATGCTGCCGCGTGTTGGCACGGAAACAATTATTGGACATCCCCCTGGCCTGTCCTGTCCCGTGAGATTATTGATATGATGGCAGCTGCTGCTGATGATGATGATGCTTCCGCTGATGATATCGTTTGCATTTGGACGGGATCATAATCTCCAGATGGTTTGATACGAGAGGCCATCCACCAACAACCAGCTAACACGGAGATCGAGCCGGGGTTGTGAATCCCGCGTTGCGGTCCCCATTACCGTAAAACCTTGGAGTTGTAGGACCCAAAAATACAAGAAAAATGTGTGTGGCTTTTGCGTTGATATCCACAGCCTCACATCACCACCATGCATGAGCGAACGGTTGCGTCGTCGTCGTTTTTGGAAATACGACGCTTGAAAGGGAAAATTCCCCTTCGGGTCAAGCGCAAAGTGGTTGTTGTCAACTCTAAGCGCCCGCGGGATCTATGCACAGATGGGCGCAACCGGATACTTTTTTTTTTTGTTCGTGCCATTCGTATCGACAAATTTTGGACTGGAATGGGAGAACTGCGTCTCCGGAGCTGCAACAATTTCCTATTTTCCTGTTCCCTTGCTCTGAGGCACGAAGACAACAAAACCCACGACGAAAAAGTAGCGCAAATTCGGAGTATTGTGCGGGTTACACGAAGTTTCCCGGAGAAATGAAAATAAAGAAGAAAAATAGAATAGATCTGAAACTGCGTTTGGCCTTATGGTGATCTCTATTCGCCACTCCCCGTGCGCCACTGCACACCCCATTGAGCACCGACTCGGAGACGAGATGCGGTCGCGTACGCAGAGACACAGTGTACTTGCATCACGACCCTACAACAGCCACTAACGCCGCACTGGGCTGCACAAAAAGCCTTAGCAGATCGGTGAATTTACCATACCTAGTTTAACCGCAAACCAAGATACAGGTAGTCTTTTGGGTGTCCTTTCTTTACTTGGGTTGGGTCGCTACTAGTGCCGGCGACCGCCGCCACTTGCCGCCGCCACAGCCCGGAGTCATCGCACTGTTATTTGATTCATCGTATGGGGCACCATGTGATTCTAAAAATCCTCAGACCGGCAGCAGAGAAATCTACTCTCGGACCTTGCGCTGTTTACGTGACCCAATCCTCCATGCAATGTGTGCATTACTCGGCGGCTGAAGAGTGTGGCATTTCCCTGTAAGCCACAAATTAAGGTGATGCGATGCACGGTAGTCTGCATTTTTGTGCGGGTTGGTGTCTGAGACGCCGGCGGGTGGCGCGGCGGAGCTCGTCCCTGGCTAGCCAATGAATGCGCCCTTATTTGGAAAAGCGGAACAGAAAATGCATGATTGCTTGTATGCGATTGAGGATCGATGATAGCCGGTTCTGGGTGGGCAAGCATCAGACACTGTTAATTTTTTCCAGCTCTTTACTGTTTCAAGTACGTTGGGCACTGAAAGGAGGTGAGTCAACCAACTTACTGGGCATGTGACCGGTTTGTGGGTGGTGTACTTGGAGCGTGATAACGGTAATAGCACCGGTTCGAATCGAAAGCAGTGCAGTGGGTGTATGTGTGTTTTCTCTTCGGGACACGATGGGGCACACGGGCAAACCACATGATTTCACGGGTGGTGAGGACATGTTTGGCACGGCGCACTCTAACACTCATGGCAAACTTGGCAACGTCCGTCAACCAACTAACTAATCAATCGACCACTCGCCGGGTACTGGCTACAGTGTAAGTGCGGTGCCCAGTGCCCAACCAAGTGCCACCCCAATCGTACCGACGCATCACCCTCTTTTTTTTCAATCAACAAAGAAAAAAAGAGGGCCCCTTCGAGCTGTCCGTTCATTTCCATTTCTCGTCGGGGTTGGGATGTGTGGTGTTCCAGACCTCCCGAGGGAGCAATGCAGCAGGCACGCCGCGCGCCCCGACACGCGACGCAACAGTGCTCTTACTAAAATAGACCATATATATATGACATATATTGCTACTTTGACAGAGCCGCGGCCCGAACCAAGATCTGGCCTCTCAAAGAAATGATGGGATGTGCATTTTTGATCGAGGGGCCGTATAGTATATTTCATGGGGCCTAGTTCGCGCCTCTTTGCTCCATGTACTCCATGTGAGGGAGGCGTTCGTTTTGACAAGTTTCGGAGTGAGGAGTCGAGGAGTCGGGTTGCACGTGAGAGTTGTCAGAAATACAAAGGGGGAAATCTGATAGAAGAGATCTCCTCTGCAGCGACAGCACACCACTGATGCGATAACGATACCCCGTGGGGTGGTACACAGTAATATCAGCAGGGATCGCGAGCAACTGGCAGGAAGAAAGAAGCGCTGGCAGATGAAAGAAGCAGAAGAATCGGCGGCCAGGCGTAACGACTTTTCTCTCGCTCTTCGGCTCTGCGAACTTGAAATTACACATCTCGTGACCTTTTTTTTTAAAGCACCTCACACGACTGCTCGTCGCTCATCGATTAGGCCACGAAACGAGATACCGATCCTACGGCACGCGACCATCTCTCAAGATCTTAGGTTCCAGGTCCACCCCGCCCCGCCCCCAACAACGGTAACGAAGCAATCCGAGAACAGGGGAGTCGGCTCTCGTAAGAACAAAACAAACGAAATGTGCACCGTAATCGATGGTCGTCTGCACAGACACCAGAGACACAGATCCGACGCGGCGAGACGCGGCATGGAAGTCCTGGTGACATATTTCGTTGTTTCTTCTTAATAAGTTCGTTGTTTTGTTTCCGCGTGGGGCAAGATCGCGATGATGAGACGGGATAAGGGCAATAACGAGGTTGTCATACGACACGCGTGGAGCGCGCAACGGCGTTCGCGCATTCAAAAAAGGAAAATGTCAGAGGGAAAATCCGTCGTCGAGCGCGAGTCCAAGCTGCTTTTTACGTCCAGAGAAGGAGATACGGTGCTGGACTGTTCGGTGCGCGTTAAGCGAGATAAATATATGATAGCGATGACGACGGTGGCATGCTTCCGCTACTCCTTGCTGTTCTTCACATGGGTAAGCATAGCAGTAAATGAAAACAAAAATAAAAATGACGTCTCCCTTGGGTGCGTTATTATTGCTTCATCACGGTCAAAGCAACAATAAGCCAAAGGTACAGGGGACATGTGTTGCACAGAAGTTAATAGATGTGACAAGTTAACGGATAAAGAGACGATGGAGAGTGAGCGGTGCTCGTACCGGATTTTTGGGAAATGAAGGGCTTGCGCCTACATCTGAGCTCTGTTTCTTTCGGATCTTTGTTTCGTATATAGGAACAAATGACTCTCCGAGGGGCAGCACCGCTAGAACCATCAGTAGAAGGAGGGTGAAAGGGTTGCCCTATTGCCATTTCGAACCACAGTCTAGAATCCACACCCGCACCAGGTACTAGGGGGGTGCACACGTACGCAGCGGCGACTTGGATTCCAGCCGCTTGAGGCAACAGAACAAGAAAGGAAGAGAAGGCCCGGACGAGATCTGGCGTCTGTTGAGAGAGGGTCCCCCGAGTCGCGTGATCACGAGCACACCCGACAACTGGCGGATAGCCGGAACGCGAAGAACACCCGACCCAAACGAAGCGAAATTTCGATGCCACCCCCGCATATTACACGCACACACATGACGCAAGGACAGTGAGTATGACGCAAGAAACTTTTTTGGGCACCCCTCTTTCCTCAGGCGCACGCAATTCGTGCCTCGATCTTGTCGCGGTCACGAGACCCCACGCAAGCGGCGATTTGTTGTGTGATACTTACCTCCATGCCTTCAGATCGCTGACAGGCCTGGGAATGGCGAGGGCGAAAAGACCACAGCGCGACCCGCAAGTAGCAGTACCCATCCACTTCCAAGAGGAGTGATCCGTATACGGTATGCGCCTGTGTTTGGCTTGTATGCAGGTTAAGGATACCCCCATCGATGGATACTCCTCACGGCGTTGCGGCGCAAATGATCAAAGCAAGTAGGTGTTTCGCTCACAAGTTGGGGCGCCTAACCAATTTGCTACTGTTGCCGTCTACGTATCGCAACTGCAATCGATTCTGACACAACACTAGGCCTGCGAGAATGGAGAAAGTGTGGTTGATTGGGGAAAAAATAAAACGAGGGGGTGCGGAAGCAAGGATCGCACCGTAGACGCGTTGCGCGTGTATGTGGGTGGTTGTGGGTGTGTGCACGCGCGCTGTATGGGTGAGGAAGTCGCAGACCGTGTGCACAGGCCGCCGTCTTTGTGGTCCCATCAGCTTCTCGGACCCTCAAAACGTTCGGGGCAATGGGCTTCCGCGAGAAAGATGGACCGAGAAGGCGAATGTACGGCATATTGGCGCGAGGAGTGGTGAGGAGTAGCTTGAGGTTGTGGTGGAGTGTTTGTGAATGCAAAAATGAGAGTGGCGTCGTTTCATGTGGCGGCGAAGTTCAATTCAAGCCGAACAAGAAACAAAGAACAAGATCCGAAGGACAGAGATAGGGAACTCGGACGCTGACTATGAATACACAGAATGTGAAAAGTGAATCAGGAGGGGTGTCGAGTTGACTGCCGGCATCGGTATGTGTATCTGACTTCTATCACTGTGTGGCAGGTACTCGGCAAAGCTGACTCGCAGGTCATCATGACACCTTCCCCCATGATCATCGTTTACCAACACCACGCCCCGCAATTCCGTAATGTACATACGTAATGCTCGCCCCGAGGCATAGATTACTTGGTCACGGTCATCGTCGTCAATCAACTCTTTGCGCCCGGGGCCGTCAAAATGACGATGACCTTCGATCACACTCGTTCCTATCTGATCTTCGGTTTCACACGGGGCACAACAGACGCGAGTTATGACGTTTTGGTCACACATCCCCCAGCTCAATCACTCCTCGTGCAAGTCACTGCCAGACTGCGCCCTGCAGATCGTCCATGTGTAGCAGCGGATCTCGTCACGCTGCGATACCCCATGACAGCAGCGTCTCACGCTAGCATCACTGTGCGTAAAGTGCGGGGATCGAACACAGTCTGGCATCCTCATTACCCGTGCTTCGTTCGTATCTATATGGGAATCTTTACAACTGGCTGGGGGGCGCTGTTTTTCATATCTGGGTGCTAAAGAGAAGAAGCTACCCCACATCGTGGATTTTGGGGACTACGTGGAGGTGGGTGTGATTTCGTCAATCAAATGGGCGGAGCGGACCCACTGCAATACGTCCAAAGAAAGTATGATCCGAGTCTGGGGTGCGAGTGCGTACCGCACCAATGACCAAAGGCACAAAGAAACCCCCGACGGGCGATAAACCCCGATCGTAGAATACTCACCGGGAACACGAGCATGCGTGCGGTGACGACCACGATGACCTCACGCAACTCCGCACGGCTTTGGGCTTGGCAGATGACATCGCTAGAACCATGTGAGAAGGCAGAAATGTGTCGATCCTACCAAGGCCCGATTCTTCCAACAATCATCACTATACCGACTCATAATGAGGTGCGACGACGAGAAGCGTACCGACTGTACAACTGTGTACGTATATTCTTGATGGGCGACGATGGCTTCTCGTGTGATCAAGAGCCTTCGGCCGCGAGCTCAGCATCACTGCCCCGGCGCTGATCCCGGTCTTCTCCATCGACGTCCGTCATGGTAGCGTCCACGCCCTGGCCGTGCACATCACTCTGATCTGCGTCCATACGCCCGTCGCCGCCCGCATCTCCGCCGATACTGCCCACTCGGCGGCCAACGCTCCACGCGCGTTCGAGGACGACCAGCACGCGCTGTTCCTCCACAGTGTCCAACCCGCTCCCGCCCTCCCGCGCTGACAGTGCCAGCGCGAGTTCGCCAAGAACCGCCTCCAGCGCCGAGCCCAGCATCTCTCCTGCGCTGCCTGGTGGGGCGACGGCCGGTGCAGTTCGGCGCAGGGAGAGGAGCGCGGCGTCACAGAGGAAGTGCAGCGCGTCTTTGCGCGCGAGACGGTGGACGCGTTGCGCTTCGCCTTGCTGCTGCGAGGGCTGGTCCACGATGAGCGACGTCAGCACTCGGACGGCTTCTAGGGCCACGCGGTCGTGCAGGGCGATGTAAGGCTGGCCAGGCAGAGCTTCGAGCGCGGCACTGACGACGCCCAACAGGTCTGCCCCGTCTGCGGATTCTCCTCCCTTGCTGCTGCGGGCGGATAAGATGTGCTCCGTCTTGGCCAACGTGCAAGGCACAATCGCGCGGATCGCCGGCACGAGGAGGGACGTTGCGGCGTGCCCGAGTACAAGGTCGAGCGCTGAGGTCGTATCGTTCGCAGGGCCTTGAGCCGGATCATGACCTTCTGTTGGCTTGGCGTGCCATTGGAGCCCTGCAGCGCTCAAAGGGTCGACATCCGCCCCATCTAGAGTGCTCATCGCGGTACGAAGGACGTGCGGCAAGGTGCGTTCGATCCCATTGAGCGCCTCACGGGGCGTTGGGTCCAGAGGCGCAACTAATGTTGGAGAAGAAGTCGCACGCGCAAGTAGGCCATGCAGGACGTCGATGCATCGGATCGTAGCCGCTGCGACTAGGGCCGCGTCCGGATGGCAGTTCGCCGTGGTCGTGGTGGCCGCGGAAACAGCAGCATCTAGAGCGTGTAGCGAGGAGAATAAGAGACCGCGGTTTACCCGCCGCGGAGGAGGACTTGATGGCTCTGTCACGGTGCGCATATAGTAAGCGACAGCACCGGAACAACACGGAGAACGTACGGCTGGCGCAGGGCTCGGGGGTCTTCCTTTTGGACGGGAGGCATACTCCCAGCACATGGGCCTTCTTGGGATCCGACGTCCGGCGCGGCTTCTTTGGCGGCTTGCCTTTCTTCTTCGAGGCGGATGTTGTAGGTTCGGGCACTTGACTCTTCTGTGCAGATGTAGACTTCAGCGCGAGAAGCTCTGAAGAGCGGGGGATATGCGTGTAAGACAGCGGGCGCAGTGGAGAGCGTCGTCAGCGAGCGTGCAAAGTGTGTTTACCGATGTGTTCTGACGATGCAGCGGCGCGCGTTGTCTGAAGCTCTGCTTCGAGCGCGACGACGCGGTCACGCCACGCGTCGCATTCGTCGGACGACCCTGACCATGGAGCGGAATGTCGAAAGTGGTGCTTTAGTTCGAGCGTATATGCTGTTTGGAAAAAATAATAATTTAGACGTGAGGTACGCATGCAAAGACAACTGACACTGGATAGACTGTTCGATAGGCTTGAATTTGAGAGCTGTCAGTCCCTGCCGGTGTGCGTTGGGTCAGGGACAGAATGTTGGTTCGGTGGGGTGTCACGTACGATGGCGATGCGTAGTCGTTGAGATGGGTCGACTGTCCTTAATGACATCAGGAATAACTCAGGTACTGGCCTGGACAGGCGCGACGTTGACGGAATGTGGACGTGATCTGTTAGCCTCGTGAAACCAGGCACTAGACAAGTGACTTTTCGGCTAGCGGAGGTTGCAAGGTGTCGGAGTTTGAAGGGTGCTGCTAGCCGAGTCACTTGTCTATAGCCTGGGCACACTTGTAGAGGGATTGTCGAAACGGGCCGTGAGAAATTCGACTTGTACGATTTTTGTTTACTCGACAATGCATGAAAACAAATTTGCTCGCAAGTGGTATCACTGGTATCACCCCTCATGAACGGATGGTTAGACATATTAACTAAAGTATGTATCTCGCAGTCTATACCAAAATTTAGCAGAAAAACTCGGGTTCATCACCGTCATCGTCTGAGTTGTCCGTCCCATCCCCTTCATCCAGGGCTTCCACACACTCTTGCAAATCTGCGTCCATCTCCAGATCGACGTCATCAGCTGTCTGTAAGCTCAGGACTGGCTGAGTGTCATTGAGGGACTGTTCCATTTCGTCATCGAGTTCGAGTTCGAGTTCGTCGTTGTCAGGGTTCTCACGGTCATTGTGTGCCGGGTCATCGTCCTCGCTCCGAGGGAATTCGGGTACTATATACGATGTCAGCAAGTCAACAGTATGAGAGGGGGATAACCTACGGGTCTCCTGGGGTTGTGTGAGCAGCGCTGTGCCAACCAGTGGCTGTATGGTGTAGCGTCGTTGGAGAGTGCTGATCAAGCGATTGAACTGCCGGAGAGGGGACTTTGCACCCCAAGCCAACGCGGTGAAGCCCTCACCAATGACATCTGGTGCAGGACTCTCGTTGTCTCCAAGGGTGCGGCCGAGGACTTCTTTGTAGACATTGTTCTGCTCGAGACTGTCCATGAGGATCTTGATGTCCTTGGTGAGATCAGCGCTGGCATGTCGGTTCCCTTGCTTCGAGCCCAGTGTGCCGTTTACCTCAGTAGCGAGTCGCCGAAGGATTTCGATGCAAGGCGAGATCGTCGCGAGCCATTCCCATGACGCACCACTGCCATGCGCTTGGTAGTAGTTCTGTTTTGAGTCAGAACTGTTGAGCCGGAGGGTGAGGGAGTACTCGCACAGCAACCACGCACCTTGATCCAATAGTTCAAGTGTTCTTGCATCAAGTCCAACTCGACGAATGAATTCGCCTTTCCGGTCGGGTTCACAAGCCAGTTGTTGAGGACAATCGTCCTGTCAGTATGAAGATAGCGATCAGCTGACCAACGCGAAAAGTAAAAAAGGACGAACACAACCGGTTCCGGCCACACATGGGTAATGTTGTGAAGGAGGTGCAGTACCTCATATGCGTACTTGCTGCGTCCGCTCCCTCGAAAGCTGAAAGCCCAGAGCTTAAGGACCAATAGCACACGACCGGAATCGCCAGATTTGATCGCATCGGAGAACTCTCGAAGGATGAGTCCATCACGCAGGAAAAGTACCGCATTTTCGAATACCATGTCACCTCCGAGCGTACCTCTCTCCTGCCCTCCACGTGATTCCTTCGGTGCTTCATCCTCTTGACGGTGTGAGCAACGCAGATTGTAGACCATGCGTGCATCTGTAAAAGTATCAACAACAGCCTCTGCATGGCCACACAATGTGGACCAAGTCAGTCTGTTCGAGAATGACTCAAGAGACTGTGCACCTGATACCTTGAGTAGGCAATGTAAAACACGTGCATAGAGGGAGACGAAAATGAGGTCGCGGCAAGTCCGAAAGGGTGGGAGAGATGATAGGATGATTGGCTTGCGTTGCAACAATGTGTTGTGGGAGGAAAGAGATGCAGGATCCTTTAAGTCACGGTTTGGATGGCCAAAATGTGTTTGAAGAAAACCGTTTGTCGCAGCGATCTTGCAGTGAAAAAGACCTGGGATAAACAGTGCCCACCGAAGTGAGGATGCACCGCACTCGTTTCCTGCGCGTGCGGCAAGTACGGCCCGCAGACGCGCGATTGAGAGCTGATCTCCGGCAACAAGCTTCAAGTTCTCACAGAACTCAGGCCTTGAAGTGTCAACGTTTAGCTCCTCCATGACCGCATCGATGACTTCTGCGTTTCCCATGGTTGATGCCTCATTTATGTTCATGGCTGGCAAAGGATGGATCTCTGATTTGTGCACGTCAATTCTGAAGTCGCTGTGTGGCTCCATCGCTTGTAGGTCCTTTCGGAAAACTTGCAGTCTTGGGCCTCCATATTGGACCGCAATCCGAAGAACAGTGTGAATAAGACACTTTCGGTGGAGCGAGTACTCGTCTTCGGTAAGCATGATGTCGCTAACTTTCAGCTCTGGTGTTGACTGGAATCTTCTTTCCAGTTCAATAGCCCTCAAGTCCTCGACGCTTGCCCGGAAGAGTGGGACAAGTGTCGCGCATGTCCCATTCTCCATGGAGTCTGAAGTATTCATGTTAGTACCATCGCGATTGGTATTTTACAAGAACAAACCGGTGCGTCCAAGTATCTGTTCTGCGACCTTCCAAACCATATTGATATTGTCGTACACGAGTACATACAGGTCAGATGCGGCCACTTCACGTGTAACCTTTCTCATTGACTCGGAGAGGGCTTCAAGCGTCCCAAGGCGATGTTTGTGACGGTGTACATCTGTCTGGGAGGATGCTGGTGCCAATTTGCTGGTGAGTAGATTTCCGGCCTTGTTTCCTCGCCCAGCAAGTGTTACATAGCTGACGGATAAACCCAAGTGATTCATGACACTGATTTGTTGTCTTGTAGCACCCGTTGAGTATAGGTATAGCCCCATCACATGGCGCGCATAGCTGTTCTTCTGGCTGCGTGCCCCCAGGAGGTTGAGGATAACGAACGCGGCTGCCTACGGTAGATGTAAGTTCACACATCACCATTGACCGGAGCGTGCCAGTGTCCTCACATGTTCTTTGGCAGCCAACTGCACCTTCGAAGCACTCCCTGCTTGTCGACTCGTGGTAATGGCACCCACCAATAGCCTGAGAAACATTGGACAATGCCGCCGAACCATCGCCTTAAGTTCATCAAAACTGAGGCCTGTTGCGAATGAAGAATTGATCTCGCGTTCCGTGATTCGTAAGTCTCCGCTTTGGGTTGCTGCGTTAACTTCCTTTTTGATAGTCTGTAGCACCATGGACTCCACCCAGCTTTTGACGTCTTTTTGAGTTGTCCTCTTCACCTTACTCGACACAAAGAAGTCAAGCAGGCGTGTAACGAGACTTCTGTTGACAAAGAAGTTCTCATACCGCCATTCGGGAGTTTGGTCTTCATGAAAGAAGACATATTCGGTGAGTTCTGCAAACGTTAGCTCATTTGCCGAGAGGATGTCTAAGCACTCCTTGAAGGCAGTTGTCCGGCTCTTCTGTTCTTGTTCCCGCGCCTGCTTGGTGCGTGCATCTCGCTTTTTCTGAGCTTTCCGCCTCATGTCGTCACGGGTTCTGATCGGAGACGACGGTATGAAGCTATCCTCACTGCCACCGGCTTCTAAACATCTGTTATTTAGAACCAATCCTGGGGCCAGAGAAAATACAAGGGTTTGTGGTGCTGGTGTTGGCGATTCTGGAGGTGATGATAGAGGTGACTCGGATGAAGTGCGCATGGGAGGGTGGTCTTCCGATCTGTCCAGCGCTGTCAGAGGGGATGAAGGTTGTATAATGGGCGGTGACGAAGGAGGCAGTAGACCGTCCTGGTCTTCTCCACTAAGGTACGGAAGCCGTTCCATTTGGACGGCTGAATGCTGATGGACTCTCTGTAAATGGCGCAGATCATCGTGTTATTCTACTGTACTAAAGGACTCGGAATACACTGACTATGTTCGTGAATCGTTTGCGTACGACTCGGAAGGAGGCTTGGACGCAGGAAGTTTTTTTTTTAATATCACACGCTTTCCGAGTCCCTTGCTCCGAGTAACCAAATTTTCATCTTGTCTCTGAAGTCATTGTCGTCATCGTTGACCGCACCTCGTTTTCCTTCAAAAACGACTTCAACCTTGTAGCGATAGCCATCAATAGTGCAAGGGGTCCATGTACACCGGATATCGTAAAAGTGAGGATTCGATATCACATTCTCCAGTTCCACTCGACTCGGATAACATCAGCGCTAGGATATCTGTGCCGGCTGCTATCAGATTGTTCTCGTCTCGCCTGAAATGATGTTATCTCGGCGGTTTATCAACGACATCCTTCGCAATCACAACTTACTCTCTCGGGTACATGCCATCATTGTCGACGAAGCCCACTGCATATCCCACTGGGGTGCTGCTTTCCGCAAAAAATATGGTTCACTGGGAGTAGTCCGTGCGTTCCTACCAAAGCCGACACCCATCATCGCTGTCTCTGCATCGCTTACTCAGAGGGTCTGCCGCGACATTACCCAGAAGCTTCAATTCCAAGCTGGGTATGTTTACATGAACCTGGGCAACGATCGGCCCAATGTCTCCATCGTTGTCCGCGCTATCCATGACCCATTACACTCATATACCGATCTCGACTTCCTCGTCCCAGCAAACGTCAGACAAGGTGAAGACCTAAAGAAGACATGGGTTTACGCAGACAATATTGAGGTTGGTGCTGAGATCATCGACCACCTACGTACGCTACTCCCGAAACACTTGCATGGTGTCATCCGCCCATACAATGCCGTACATGGCATTGACTACAGAACAGCGGCCATGGATCAATTCAGATCCGGGAAGATTCGGGTACTAGTGTGTACGGATGCTGCTGGAATGGTGCGTCACACATTCTACCCATTTTGCCTCAGCTAATTACTTTCCAAACAGGGCTGTAACATCCCGGATATCGACATCATCGTTCAGTGGAAGCTACCTGAAAAACTCTCAAGCTTTGTTCAGCGCGCCGGGCGTGCAGCTCGAGGACCGAACACTGTTGGTCTGGCTGTACTTCTCGTAGAGCCAACTGCATACTCCATCCGATCAACTCAGCCAAAGAGGCGCGGCAAGAAAAAACAGGTAGCTAGTAATACTGATCAAGTGACCGCAGTGACAGAACTTCCAAGTCAACCCAGTGAAGAAAAGGACTACGCTCGCAGTCATGGCCGCTTTCGGGGGGCTCGGAACGCTGCAAATGATACGCTCACTCCACTCGGCGACCCTCCGTTTTCCCAAGATGATGAAAGCGAAGGAGCTTACATTTTCATTCAAGCGACATCGTGTCGACGCAATGTCCTTCGTACTGTTTTCATAAACCCTGCTCCACGTTCGTTTTGATTTTCTAACACTTTTCGTTGTCTCACGCGCCCTTTCAGAACCCGTCGTTCCTTGCTGTGATGTCTGTGACCCCGGCCTGTTGGATCTGGTTCGACCGGGGCTGCGGCCCAAGTCTACGACAAAGAAGCTTGCGTACAGAAAGCAACCCAACCTGAAGGTTGTCTGTGCACTCCGAAATTGGCGTCAAAAGGTTTTGATTGACGACAAGCACCCGTGTTACCTCACAGCCTCATATATCCTCTCAGAAGAGGCCATCAACAAGCTCGCGAGCCTTTCTCCGTGCACAGAATCGACGATTGAAGGTTACCTCTCGCAGCAATGGGTATTCTGGGCAATGTACGGCTCAGGTGTCACCGCCGTCGTCATGTCATCTCAGACTCAAAGTGAGAACGCCACACCGAATCTGGCCACCAAACATCAATACAAAGACCGAGTCAAAGACCGAGATGCGAGGCTAGGTGCAGTACATGACCGGGGGGGTTCACAGTATGCAACCCGCAACTATAAACGGAGGAGATCCCATTCTCCATTTGACCCGCTTTTCGCCTCCACAGAACAAGCCCCACAGCAGCAGAAGCGGGCTCGCCACACAGCTACCAACACAGCCAGCTCGAGCGACGCAACTATGGAGTATACTTCATGGTCACAATCCCAATCCCAATCCCAATCCCGATCACCACACCTCCCATTCCCGCAACCCGTCTTCGTTGTACCCAGCCAAGTACCCAGCAGCGTGGCATCTAGCCATTTAGAGACGGACGTGTCACCAATTCCCCCATCCCCTTCGCACCAACCCAGGCCGCAGCTACCAATACTCTCATGCTCTCATTTATATCGACCTTCTGTGCCCTCCAACGCACCGCTTGGCCCACTCTCCCCATACCGACTACCTCCGTCAAGTCAGCACGTGACGTCGACTGGCGCAGAAGCGTCACCAGTTCCCCCACTCCCTCTGCACCAGCCACAGCCAATACCGCCATTATCTCGTTCACACCATCTTATAGTGCCCTCCAATGCACCGCTTGGCCCTCTCTCCCCGTACCGACTACCGCTGTCAAGCCAGCACGTGACGTCAACACCCTCATGGCACACACCGGCTCATTCGAGCGCACCTTTCATGAGCAGTCCCCGACCTCTTCCAGCCGCCCAGAGCCCTCCTCATTTTTCCACCCCTGTTTCTAACCCTGCAGTTGGCCTTCAGCTACAGACACCGATACCGCTCAGCCATCGCTGGAGCTCCGCATCAAACCCTGTCCCTGCCGCTGCATCCCGGCTTCACCGTCAACCTTTCGACATTTCCGAACCCCACAGCCCATTTCATAGCCCCCACATTGTCGCTTCGTCATCAGGAAGGTCTCACACGGTCGCTCATCATCATAACTTGAATCCCACCTTCGAGTTGCCCACCCCGACCCCAACTCCGTTTTCTCTCCCACAATACCATCAACGCGCACTGCAAACAGATCGTGCACATCCAGCCCCACCACGTCTTGGGATTTTTACACCATTTCCGTCACCACACCCTATGCCACCTGAAGAGCGTCACAATTTTCTCGATTTCTCACTTCATTGACCTCAAACAAAGTTCACATGTATTCTACTTTATGTTAATGGGTAATACATCACATTTTCCGTTGATTTTGAGGTAGAAGCTTCCAAAATAGAGGGCGCGTGGAGGATTCGAGGATGGAGAGGACTTTACGAGCGCAAAAATATGACTGAGGCAAATTTCTCACGGGCCAAAACGACAATCCCTATACATTTGAGCCCAGCCGTTTGAGGACGAGAGACGACGTGAAATGAGCGGAGCTTCTGAGTTCGAAAAACGGCTGGTCCGAGCCTAGTGATCTGTCATTCACGTGCACGACATGTCGACAACTGTACCCGCGGAGTGATACTGTATCGTAGTTGTATTTAGGCCGAGAGTGAAGCGGAAGACAGTAAGGCCACGCGGTTACTTCGTAACCAACATTCAGGACGGAGCATACTCTAAGTTAGTACATCAATAGCGGGCTATATTCTACGCTAAGCAACCGAAATGAAATGAAAAAAAATACGATGTATGAACGCGATATACAAAGGTCCATCAGGAAGATGGAGGATACGATCCGCGTAACAAGGGAGATGGTCATCGCCTCCCTGTTCCCTGCCTCTCTTTACCCTTCCTCCCAAGCGGCGCCGGCGAACCCTGCTGGTACGGGTACCCGCGCACGACGGCGCCCCGTCCCGTCAGCGGCGACTCTTGCATCCGCTTCGACGGGAACGGCGGACGCGGCGCGGACCGATCGACCGGCGTGTCCTCATGGTGCGTCAGAGACGCGCGATACGGGCTCGACAGCAGCGGCAGGGCACTCCCGACCGTGCGATCGTGATGGGGCGAAAGCGGCGCGTGCGTCGGTGGTAGTAGTGGTGGTGGCGGTGGTGGCGCGCGGACCTGCCACTTGGGCGTCGCAAAGACGGATCCGACGCTAGCGCCGACGCGCATCCCGCGCGACGGCGTGGACGTCGGGTCGAACGGCGAGATGTTGTCGTCCGAGTCGTGATGGTGGTGGTGGAATATGCGCTCGTCCGCGCCGGGCGTCGTCGTGTACACGCGCACGCGCTCGGCGCTGGCGCTGCTGTTGCGTGGCGTGTGTGGGCCGTTGCGCGAGCCGAACGAGGAGCGCGAGGACTCCTCGACGGCGGCGGCTGCCGCCCGCGTGCGGTTGGTCTTTGGCGTCGTTGGGCCACCAGGGCCGTGCAGCGGGATGCGCCAGTCGCTGCCTGCTGGGGAGTCTTGCAGCGCTTCGAAGAAGAGCGGGTCCCGCCGCCGTCGTGGGGGGATTTCTTCCTCGACTGGTGCAAAGGTGGGCTCGGAGACGGGCAAGTTGCTCATCAGGGTGACGCAGTTGTGGCAGTACCACGGGTCTTCCTCGCGCCCCAGCTCCGCAATGTCTCCGATCCCAAGACACTCCAGGTGATACCACGTCCGACAGTCGTCGCACTGCACAAGTTCCCGTCCGTCGTCCCTTCCGCGACAAATACAGAGGATCTCTTCATCATCGTCAGCAGAGGACTGCACGCGCAGCCTTCGCCGAGCGGCGAGCGCCCGCACCGACTGCTTCGAGAGTAGGGCTGCACGGGCGTCTGCTGGGTCGCTTGGTAATAAAATCCTTTGCGGGCTTGTGCCATCCCGGCTGGGTGAAGGCATCATCCTGCCATGCTCGTGCTGCGCGGACAGAGGCGGATCCGGATGGTCCAAGCGAATCGGCGGCACGTCCTCGTCTTGGGCTGCTTCCGAGCTCTTCGCGTCGCTGTCCTCGTCCAGAAACTTCCCAATCCACCGCATTCGGTCGGCTTCCTCCGCAGCCTCGAGCTCACGTCTCTCATGGGTCCGAACGTTCCAAGGGAACTCTTCGTCTGGCCAATCGAGTGGTGCGCCCTCGCGCACGCTTGGGGGCTTCGTCTCCTCTTTCACCGTACGCATCTTCCCGCCTCGGGATCCAGGCCCCACCCGCCGCCGTTTCTTCGCCCCGCGCTTCTTCCCTGCCGCAGAGGACTGCAGCTCCTCGAGCAGCTCTGACACCTCTTCCGCCCCGACGTCGAGCAATACGCGACCCTTCCCTTCGACCTCAACGGGATGCAGCGATGATTTGACACGTGTAGGCACGCGGCGGAATGCCTCGAGGCGGCGACGTTTCCTCGCCTCACGCTCGTTGATGGGGCCGTCGGGCACCGTGTCCTCCTGTGCGGAGGTGGACGATGACCCGCGAGGTCCTGGGGTGAACGTACTAGCCCATTCGAGCGCACGTGACGGTGCTGGCGGCGCCGTAGCTCGTTCGGGTGCGGTGCTACCGTATCCCCCGTAGCCGCCAGCCATGAGCAGTTCCTCAAAGCTCTCTTCGCTCGTCTCTTGAAAGCCCCATAATTCAATGCGCCGACCTTTGACGGGTGTCTCTGCAATGCCCAGTCCAGGCATATCCGCGCTCGGAGCGTCCACGCGCGAAATGCGCCGCATGTAATCTGGTCGCCGAGATTCCATGAGACGTTGTTGTGCAGCACGAGCGGAAGCTTCGTCTTCCTTGATACGCGCGCCTGGCGGACGAGTTGGAGAGGGCGACGAGGGACGAAGCGGCGGCGGCGAGGTGGAGGCCTTTTGAATAAACGGAGACGAGAGGGTCGAGGGCCCTGGTGAATTGGGGGACGAGGATGCGACAAGCGCACCGCTACCCCCCGGAGACTCCATTTTAAACGGCCCTCTGGAAGGGTATCGGCAATGAGAAGGTATAGAGGAGGGGAATTACGCACGGGTGAGGATGTGGTGGTGGAGGCGTCCTGGGTGAAGTTTTACGCCTGGTGCGTGTGAGCTAACCATAAAGGATATAACAGAATAGGAACTCACTGTTTCGTGGGTGTCGTGTCTCCCTCGTGTAGCGCCCACTTGCGTGCCGCCACCGGGCTCGAGTCAGGCGTAAGCATCTGGCGTTGGGCTAGAGCAATGGAGCTGTCTCCCAGCGGACGATGTGGTGAAGCCGCGCTGATGAAGTAAATACTTTGAATAGGCTTCCAACATCGGCTACAGAACCCCACGCACCTATTAAAACTGGGCGACTCGGCGCTTCCGTTCAAGTAAGGGCTAGCATTGCCGGGACTGTCGTGCTATGGTCAGCATCGGCTTTGAAACAAAAGTCGATCTGAGAAGGGCTAGTAAAGGTCATGCGCAAGGCCAACGACGAGCGAGAGAGTGCATCCCGTTGCAAACAGAGAACCTGTGTCGTATCCCCCTCGTCTAGAAGCCACCGCGGATGAAACATGACATACCTTTGAGGGGTCGGCAGATGGGTCGTCAAGCGTCCAAGCGGAGAAATCAGCGGTAAACTGCCCATAAGTATGACAGGGTCAATGTCATCATTCCCCACTAGCGGCAGTCCCAATGGCGCACCTTGGACCCAAGGCAAGGGTGGCTTGCTGGGGTTCTGGAACATGCGATACCGGGGCAGGCATGTCCGGGAAAGATACACCATCCACTTTTTGCGTGGCAGGTCCAGAGAGCGATAGAGTTCGCGCGAGCTTAAGGTTGGTCGGGGTCGGGGGCGGGAGATACATGCCTGGGGGACCCTTAGATCGGAGACGCAACGGCTATCAATGAGCGGTTCAGATGCTCTCTCGGCTCAGACACTTGCTTTCTCGAAAGTCAGGCTAGAGGAACGGGGGGGGATGAACTGACGATGAGGGTTGAAATTAACCTATTGATTTACCGTCCTGGCAAAACAGCGGCGAACTAAGGGATATGCTGATGTCAGCAATCCTCCTTATCACGGTAACTCTCGGCCCGACAATTGTCGGCGCCCGCACAAGTGTTTTCGCCTGATCTCCGAAAATTATTATAATAATTACTTACAGCAAGAAAATGACTTAACCTTTACTAATTTACTGAAACCAAGTCTTTTCATTCTTTGAATGGACAATAATATTTTGTTACAGTAAGTTAATTATCCTTAAAGTATTAGTCAGCATTCTTACATGAAAAAAAAATCATGCAGCTGGTGACCTTGAATTGAGCCATGTCGCGGTTGCCGTCTGTCCGAGCGCTTGAATTTTATTGCGGGATTGGTCCGTGGTTTTATTCGCCCCACTCAGCGCCTTACCTTAATTCAATCGACAAGGCGGGTTGCACACTGCGCTCACCCGGAGCGCCGTTGGCGACAACGCCACCGTTGTTCGCGCCTTTGATTGGGACCAATCCGCTTGCGCTGTCTATGCAGCGAACCATGGTCCAGGCATTGTACGCAGGGTATGTATTCCTGTCATCTGTAAAATTCTCTCCCTTCTGGACTTTCATTTGTTACTTCGATCATTTGCAGGTTGACATCAACTCACTCACGGCGGAAGCGCTCGATTCACTTAACGCAGACCTTTGGCTTTTGTCCCCTGCGTGCCAGCCCTACACGGTACTCAACCCAAATGCTAAGGGGGCTGCCGACCCTCGCGCACAGTCCTTCCTGCGTCTGATGGAAGAGGTGCTACCTACTCTCACAGAACGTGGGACAGCACCCACGCGTCTGCTCATTGAGAACGTCGCAGGTTTCGAGGTCTGAGGTTGTGTTCTGTGTTCTGCTCTCCCTTCAATGATTCGTGAGAAATAGGCGTCTACAACGCGGACTCGCGTGCTGGACGTTCTCACAAAACTGGGCTTCGCTACCCGCGAGCTTCTCCTGACACCGCTGCAGTTCAGCGTCCCCAATTCGCGATTGCGATATTATCTGTTGGCCTCATGCGCCTCGGGTGCTTTTAGGTCTTCTGTTTACCCACCGGACCGGATCTTACGCCATATCCCTGGTCGCGCTGCTAATTGGGAAGACACGAGGGCATCGGGCGCCTCCGACACTGTCGGAAACTGGGTGCGGCCCCTGCGGGACTACCTGGACAGAGAGAACGCCGTGACAGCAAACACCGTGCCCGATCGCGTGTTGATCAAGTGGGGGCGGCTGTTTGACATTGTGTCGCCATGTGCGACACGAACATGTTGCTTCACTAGAGGTCATCTCCTGGTCATCGTGCTATTTTTTCCCACTCCTGACGAGGAAACAGGCTACACGCGATTAGTTGAGCGTGCTGGTTCAATTCTCCAAGAAAATGAAGAAGTTGACGTTAGCACAACTAAAGCGCCTTATAGTCTCCTGCTGACACATGTAAACAGACTACCGAGACATTCAATAAATTTCTGTTAGCTCAAGCTCGCGGGGACGAAAGTGCCGTAGAGATTTTGCACCCGCTTCGACTACGGTATTTCTCACCCGGAGAGTTGCTGCGCCTGTTCTGCTTTGAGGATGTGGGGAGCGATGGCAGTTTCCAGTGGCCAGATGGCATTTCGACGAAAACAAAGTATAAATTGTTAGGGAATAGTGTCAATGTCCTGGTGGTGGCCACGCTCATTGAATTATTATGTCAGAGCGGTTACGTGTGTGGGAGAGTCGCGGGATGTGCCGGCCGAGGGGAAGATGACGAGCAAGCGCGTTTTGTCCCTCTTCCTCGAACCACCACCATCGACCCCTTTTTACTGGTGTTGGCTGTTGTTTCTCGCCCACAATTTCGTCAATTTTCAGCGTCACTCCCGACTTGATCTTCTGTGCGAGCAGAGGATTCATGCTTCGACCCTTTTCCGATTCCAGACAGGTGCTGCGTGTTATTCACCCTAACATATCATATAGTGTATGTGCTCCATCTCGTTCGCGTTTCTTCGACCATCTCTGCTTTCCCTACGGAATTGTTGGCGAGGCATTGGCCCACTCCTCTAGGGGGGCAATCCAATGCAACCGTCGAGCCATAGCCCTTTCACCAGTTCCTGTGGTTTCCATGGTGTAGCTTCCTGTGCTGACACGTTTCTTCATCAGCGCTAAAGCTTGCCCAGCATGGCCGGTTTTGTAAATATTCGTCGCGATGTCGATGACAAGTTCTATCGCTACCGGTACGTACAATCGCACTCAGCCCATCTCCCGCCACGCTCATTCCTTTGCAGTATGCCCATCCTTCTTACTAAAATCGAAGGGAAGGGTAACGGTATAAAGACCGTGGTTCCCAATATGTCCGATGTCGCGCGTGCCCTTTCGCGTCCCCCAACCTACCCGACCAAGTTTTTCGGTTCTGAACTCGGCGCCCAGACCACTGTGGACGAGAAGAATGACCGTTATATCGTGAATGGCGCACATGACGCAACACGCCTGCGCGAGTTACTTGATGCATTCATTGACAAGTTCGTCCTGTGCGGCTCGTGCAAGAACCCCGAAACCGATCTCATCATCACCAAAAACGAGATGATCGTACGCGATTGTAAGGCCTGTGGCGAGCGCACCAGCGTCGATATGCGCCACCGTCTCTCCACCTACATTCTCAAAAATCCGCCAAAGAAGAAAGGGAAGAAGAACAAGGGTGGCCATGCTGAAGCTCCTAGCCCGTCTTCCGAAGTCAACGGCGTCGTCGCTTCAGGAGAGAATGGCGATGAAGCGGAAGCCGGCAGCGAGGATGAAATGACGAAGCGTATCAAAAGTGAAGCTTCGGAACTGAAGGCCGAGTCGCAGCTTGCAGATGAAGGCTGGTCTGCGGATACATCCCCTGAGGCCGTGAGGGCCCGTGTTGGTGCGGTTGCTGCAGGAATGGGCAACCTTGCGCTTACTGGCGGTGGCGAAGACGAGAGCGATGAAGACGCAGACAGTCCTTATACCCAGCTCGGCAATTGGGTCGTAGAAAACTCGGGTGCAAGTGCCGTAGATGTGTTCAAAAAGGTTCAAGAGCTTGGCATCGAGAAGAAGCACAAGGCCGTGCGGGTTCTGGTGCAAACACTTTTCACAGGGGAGATCGTCGCCGAAATCCCCACTTACATCGCCATCTTTCAAAAGGTATATCTCCACTTATTTCGTTAGTTCTGCGTCAGGCTGAAATCAGTGGTCACAGATGGTAACTTCGGAGAAACATCAGAAGTCTTTGCTCGGTGGCATTGAGCGTTTAGCGGGTCTCGATCACCCCGATCTCATTGCGTCGATCCCAAAGATTTTGATGGAGTTTTATCAGGCGGATGTGCTTGAGGAGGATGTTGTGTTGTCTTGGGGCACGCATGTCAGCAAAAAGTTTGTCGATAAGGAAACGAGCAAGAAAGTGCGCAAGGCTAGTGAGCCGTTCTTGAAGGTGCGCAGTTTTTGTTTTGCTGGTAACTAGATGTACTCACGGTGTTATAGTGGCTCGCTGAAGCCGAAGATGATGAGGAGGACGCCGAGTAGACTAGGTAGTTGAACATATGGATATACGTTCTAAAGTGCATCTCCAATGCGAGTTCTTAGTATCACGGTATATATTTTCGTGCCCACAAAGCAATATAGCAAGTTCCACGTCCGTCTCTGCCTGTTGCCACTGGGGCGTTTGCGAAAGGGGAGGGAGAAGCGAGAGGCACGTGCCGGCGGCCTTCATTTGTTCCTCTGGCATGACGCATTCCGGGTCCAATAATACCTTTATCTTGGACAGCCATGGTAGCAGAAAGAGTGCGTGTGTTTATCATCGGTGTTGGTTGCACCGCCTTTACAAAGGTATACTTCTTTCTCGTTACCTCCTGCTATGCTTGACTCTGTTTCTCGGCCATAGCCTGGTCAACGACAGACCAACGACGTACGATGCATTCTCACACGATCCACGTGTCCTGTTTCTGAGTACAGCCACATAGATGGGCTTGGAGGCCGCGACGAAGGCGCTCCTTGATGCAGGTAAAGTCCTGCCCTCCCACCGTCCCAGTCCGACCCGCGTCCACTCACGGCCGTCGCTTGTCGGTCCAGGGATCACATACGATTCCGTCGAGGCCGCGTTCGTCGGCTACGTCTTCGGCGCATCCACCACGGGCCAGGCGGCGCTCTACCAACTCGGCTTGACGGGCATCCCGATTACGAACGTGAACAACAACTGTTCGACGGGGAGCACCGCGCTCGTCCACGCCGCGGCGCTGGTCCGCGCAGGTGATGTGCACTGCGCGCTCGCTCTCGGTTTCGAGCGCATGGCGCGTGGCCCACTCAGCGGCAACTCGTTGCCCGACCGCCCCAGCCCCATTGGCCCGCTTATCGCACTCGCAGAGCGCGCGTCGCCAGACTCGAAGCATGGGCCGCCGATGCCGCGCATGTTTGGAGCTGCAGCGGCGGAGTATTTTGGGAAGTATGGCGGCGGGGTGGAACACCTGGCGAAGATAGGTGAGTTTTATGTTCGGTCTGTTTTTTTTTTGGGTGTTTGATGCGTGGTGCGCTCAGCGGCAAAGAACCATAAGCACTCTGTCAACAACCCATATGCGCAGTTCCGGGCGGGGTACGACGAGGCAGCGGTCCTCGCCTCCCCGCAAATCTCCAACGAGCTTACCAAGTTCATGTGCAGCCCAACCTCCGTTGCGTATCAACATCCCTCTCGTTTTTTTATGCTGACTATCTGCTCCTTTTCCTGCTAAACAGGACGGAGCCGCGTGTTGTATCCTCGCAAACGAGGCATTCGTGTACGCCAACAGACTTGAAAACCAGGCTATCGAACTCGTCGCAACAGGGATCGCAACAGACTGTGCCGATGCATTCGCGGGACGCAGCGCGATTGACACTGTTGGTTATGGGATGACCCGACGTCTGGCAGACAAGATTTTCGCTCAGGCAGGCGCGAGCCGGGATGATGTCGGGGTTGTTGAGCTACACGACTGTTTCGCTGCTAACGAGGTACGCGCCGAGTTCACATTGGTTTGAACTATAGAACTGCACGTGCAGATGGAGCTGACACTTTCTATGCCTAGCTCGTAACTTACCCGGCACTTGGACTGTGCGCCGTCGACGATGCGCATCGCTTCGTCGAGCGTGGGGACAATACGGTATGCTTTACCCTTCTTCTCCCCACGCCTCAGTTTACGAGACTTTGGTCGGTAGTACGGAGGGAAGTATGTGGTCAACCCGAGCGGTGGACTCGAGGCTAAGGGTCACCCTCTTGGTGCTACGGGCCTGGCAATGCACTTCTCGATCACAAGTACGTCCCTACCTGGCTTTAAGGCGCCCTACCCCACCCTGACCATTACCTGACGCCTCGCATTGTCAGTGCAACTCCGGAATTGTAAGGTTTTATCCGCTACCTGTCTGGGATCATTGGGGCTAATGTACAGAAGGGGCTGGGCCTATGCAAGCCCCAGGACTATTCGACCTGGCCGACGCGCGGGGGAAGTATGGCCTTGTGCACAACATCGGGCTCGGCGGCGCAGTTGTCATCAGCCTCCTCCGTCGCCCAGAATTTTACCACGCCGACGGCCCAGACGGACGCGACAGGTAAATCTCGACATTTTTTTCCCGGTGTTTTGAGACAGACGCCATCTTGTCCTTTTTTTGTTATAGGTTGGGATATAATCACGCTCATGAGCTGCGAACGATTACCCGTGCAGATGTGGACAAGGTCAGATCCAAGTCGCACTCGGAAGGGCTATTGCAACTTGCAAAGTTGTGAGGGTGGTCCCATCGATTTTTTGGAACGTCTATGTTACTCGCTTCGTGGGCTTGATGTACTGTACCATGCTGTATGATGTATGAGCTACTGTCCGTAGTTTGTCGTGCTGTGCGGGTATGTGCTCACGTCGTCTGCCCAGGCACTGCTCTCCTAGAGATAGTATCTATGTCATCGTGGCGCTCTTTGCTTGAGTCGATTCTTTTGACTCAGTCAGACTGTGGATGGGGCTACGCCTCGTACAACTGGGAGGCCACGGATAGTATGCGGAGGGGGGGCGTAGGGCCTCCAGTGTGGCGGTGTTGAACACCGCCACCCATTGTACTGCATTCTGCAGCAGCTGAACAGGATTACGTTTCATTGAGCTGGAAAGCATAAGAGTAGCTCCTCGTCGACAGAGCTTACTACATAGCACTGTAGTTCATTACCCGTGTTATCGATGGGCACTCAGAGGTTTGTCCTGGCCTTTGTTTTCCACATTCCTAGACTGATTGACCGACTTCTCGCGGCTAACCTCCGACTTGAACCAGCCATTATCAAGTCTTCCTGCCCAGTTTCGGTGAACCGTTTCCATCGATCAGCTTTCCCAGGTGTGTTCGGTGCCTTTTAATTGAGTACTCGTTGCTGATCTTCAATTAGCGGTGGTCCGTTCTCCATACCGAGTGATTCATCCTCTGGTGCCGCCTCACATATCAGAAAGATTGGCCATGGTGGCCGGAAGAGACAGAAGAATGTACGCGCTCAAGGTGTGCCCTTTAGCATCCCGTAGCAATCCCAGCGAGTACTGAGTGTTTATGGATCAGGCAAGGATTATAGACCTGACACGACAATCAACATGCTCCCAGACAATGTCTTGCTTGAAATATTTGACTTATGTCAAGAGAGAGACGACATGAAATACGTATGGGGATGGCACTTCTTTGTGCACGTATGTCGAAGATGGCGACAAATCATATTTGACTCACCAAACCGTCTCAATCTTCGAATTCTCTGCACAAACGGAACTCCTGTCAGGAAGAATCTTGGTATCTGGCCAGCCCTTCCCATCGTTATGAATTACGCGAAGGGTGGCATCCTTCCTAACGATGAAGGCAATGTCGTTGCTGCACTCAAGCACCCCGATCGTGTATCCTATCTCGCGCTCAGCACACTAACGGGCTCGCAGCTGGACAAGATGGCCGCGGTGATGCAGGAGCCATTTCCAGTGCTGAAGAGTCTCTACATTCGTTCTGGTGTTGGAAGTGGACTAGTCCTTCCCGCCAAGTTCTTGGGAGGGTCTGCACCACTTTTGCAGTCCATCGTTTTAGACGGCATTCCCTTTCCGGCATTGCCAACGCTTCTTTTGTCGGCCACTGACCTCGTCTCGCTCGACCTTTTCAATATACCCCCGACCGGTTACGTTGCACCCAAGGCGATGGCTGCTTGTTTGGCCATATTGCTCAGGCTCAAAAGCTTTGTCATTGAATTCCAGTCGGCTACCCCCCGCCCCAATCGAACCTGCCTGCCTCCCGCAACACGAACGGTCCTTCCTGCTCTCACCTCCTTTGTGTTCAAGGGTGCCAGCGAGTACCTGGAGGACCTCGTTGCCCCGATTGACGGCCCTCAACTTGACCAGATCAGGATAGATTACTTGAATCAGTTGGTTGACTTTCAAGTTGTGCAACTCTCCAAGTTCGTCGATCGCTCAATAGGCCCCAAGTTAACCCAATTCAGGCATGCGAAAGTTACCTTTTTCAGTCACTGTGTCTCCTTCGAAATGGATGGTCACAAAGACCGCCCAACTTATGACCGCCCTGTTTGGACTAGCGTCTTTTGCCAAGGGATTGATTGGCAAGTTTCACACATAGCCCAGGTACTCAGCCATGTTTCCATAACACTCTCCACTGTCGTCCATCTCAAGCTCGCCACCCTCGCCACCCATCCCGAGCAATTAGAGGATACGGACGACGTCGAGTGGCCGCACCTCCTCCGCCAATTCACCGCTGTGCAGACGCTGCACGTATCTCAGAAGATCGCCAGCCACGTTGCTCTTGCACTAGAAGACATCACGGGGGAGATGGTTGCCGAAGTGTTGCCATCCCTTGACTTGATTTTCTTAGTGGGCCAGCCGACATCATCTGTCGAGAAATATGTTACTGCCCGCCGGTTCTCTGGTCACCCTTTAACCGTCGTCGACACAGAAACAGAATTTGATGAAAGACTCAAGTCCTATCTCACCAAATAGAAGAATATTCCACTCCAGTTGCGTATTCTATAGCCTGGTGTTCAATGATTCTAATCATTCCTAACGCATTTAGGAGACGCCCAAACATGCATCCGTATATTGGTTTCGACTACATTTGTCACGATATGTACTTCTATACGAATTTTACGACGGGCTTGTTGTGATGTGTCTTGGACTAAAGATCCTACGCGAGAAGCTTGGCTGGCTGTCAATCAGCGTGGCGCGCATTACTCGGGGCTCGTCGTCGAAATTGAGTATCGTCACTGCAGAGCAAATCCTGGCCTCATCCATTGTCATTATAGCACTGCCATCACTCACTGTCTGCAACCATTTCTTGAGTGAATAGGTCATCCGAATGAGAAATAGTGTAGCGAACGTTGCGACGAAAAAAAATCGGATAAAGGGAACCACACCCTTATATGAGCTGTAGTAAAGGTTGTGTGAGGGCGAACCCCACAAAATTGTTTACGACACATGTCTCAAGACTGCAACAGACTCGACGTGTACTGTCTGTGGAAAGAGGTTGAATCATCTCAGATTTCCAGGACGTATTTCTCTACCACTGTGTCCGACGACACGATCTCCCCGATCTCCCCTGCGTGAGTACGTTACAACACGACCGTCTGCGCACGGAGCAGGCAGCCGCCGCACGAACGCGTCGCAGCCCTTGCGGGGCGAGTCAACGTCGAGCGCGGTGCGATCTGCGCGGCGTTCGCGGGAGCGGAAGGAAACCTCGTGCGCTAGTGCGTCGAGCTTCGCATTGTGCGTGGCGAAGCGGATCGCGTCGAGGGAGAGTCCGATGCCGACGACCCGGGTGAAGTGCAGAGCGAAGGTGAGTGAGAAAAGCCTGGCGCCGCAGTAGCCTAAGGCGTCTAGAAGGTGGGTTGGCGCTGGCGGCAGGGTGCTCAGCGGATCCGCGGAAGATGGTGTTGCGAACGTACGAGGCGAGGGGACTAGGCACAGACACTTGAGACACCTGAATATCGCTGTGTGCTACCAGATTGGGGTAAAAACCCGTGGGCTAGCTCGGGACGCTTATTGTACGATTATCGCGCATTGTAACATAAGATTCAATCAAGGCTGGGGTTGCGATGTGAGATTCTTACGATGAAGGCATATACGATCTGGTCATACTTTTGAATGTGCCATACTTCGGAATCCATCATGACTCGCTTTCCGGTCTGGATGAAACCAATCTTGAGCCAAGACGGTTTCCATCCCTCACCGGTGCGTCTTGCTCCCCTTCTTCGGCGGAGGTTGTAAATGTGACGTGATTATTAGGAACGATAGCCATATTGAAGAGGGGAGGGGATTGCCGGTTTTACAGCAGATATGACTGACTCGGGTAGGTCGTCATTAGAATAACTAGGAGAAGGAGACAAACTAGAGTAGTTCTGGCGAGCTTTTGAGGATATTGCGCTTGAGATCGAACAGCGTCTCGTAGGACAGCATCTGCGACTCACGGTAAGCAGCGCCCTTCGGCTCGGCTACGTGGAACAAGACGTAGAAGGAACTGCACCTGACTTGGCACCTGATACTGACAGTCCGCGCATATCTGCACTTGACGCGACTCATGTCCCTCAGTTCGGGATTTAGTACCTCAAGGCCACAACACCGATGAGGTCTGCAAGTGAGTGCATCTTGTATGCCCGTTAAATGTGCGTGCGAATTAACTCTCCTGGCAGGACGAAGAGAAGGACGACGACTCTCACCCGGTCGTACATGTGAGATAGAATAGTTATACTGTATAAGCACAATGGGGACATATCCAGTTATGTAACGAAGAGCTTGACATGGTCCAGTCGTTGACAGAGCGCATTTATCATTGGTTGGGTTGCACTGCTATACTTTCTCGTTGCCTGCTGCAGTTATGTTTGACTCTACTTCTCGATCCCAGTCGAGCAACGACAGACTAACGACGTACAATTTATTCTCTGGTGTACATGTCATGATTCTGAGCACAGCCGCATAAGTGGGCTTGGAGGCAAGCTTGGAGGCCACGACGAAGGCGCTCCTTGATGCAGGTAATGCTCTGCTGTTCGTCCGTCGCAGTCCGATCCACGTCCTCTCACATGTTCCTGGCCGTTGCGGTCAATCCAGGGATAACCTACGATTCCATCGAGGCTGTGTTCGTCGACTACGTCAACGGTGCATCCAACACAGGCCAGGCGGCGCTCTAGGCATCCCAATTACGGACGTGAACAACAACTGCTCGACAGGGAGCACCGCGCTCATCCAGCCCGGCACTCGTCCGCGCAGGCGACGCGCACTCTCGGCTTCGAACGCATGGCGCCCGGAGCGCTCGGAACCAAACCTGCGTTCCCCGACCGACCCAGCCCCGTAGGCCCACTTGTCGCAGTCGCGATGCGCGCGTCGCCCGATTCGGAGCGTGGGCCGCCGATGCCGCGCATGGCTGTTTTTTTTTTGTTTTTTTTTGGGGTGTGTTTGATGCGTGGGATGCACTTAGCAGCAAAGAACCATAAGCACTCTGTCGACAACCCATATGCGCAGTTCCGGGCGGGGTACGACGAAGCGGGGTCCTCGCCTCCCCGCAGATATCGAATCAGCTCATCAAGTACATGTACAGCCCAATCTCTGTTGCGTATTAATATCCCAATCTCATCCCGTTATGCTGACCATCTGCTTCTCTTGCCTTCTGAACAGGACGGAGCTGCGTGTTGTATACTCTCAAACGAGGCCAACAGACTCGAAAATTAGGCTATCGAACTCGTCGCAACAGACTTCGCCGATGCATTTGCGGGACGCAGCACAATGGATACCGTTGGTTATGGGATGACCCGACGTCCGAGTCTGGCGGAAAAACTTTCGCTCAGGCAGGCGTGAGTCGGGATGATGTCAGGGATGTCGAGCCACACGACTATTTCGCCGCTAACGAGGTACGCGCCGAGTTCACACTGCACGCGGAGATGGAGCTAACACTTTC
Source organism: Lactarius deliciosus (assembly GCA_021525775.1). Taxonomy (NCBI): domain Eukaryota; kingdom Fungi; phylum Basidiomycota; class Agaricomycetes; order Russulales; family Russulaceae; genus Lactarius; species Lactarius deliciosus. The sequence goes on along the minus strand of JAKELK010000141.1, from coordinate 137,247 downwards.
TATGCCCAGCTCGTAACTTACCGGGCACTTGGACTGTGCGCCGTCGACGATGCGCATCAGTTCGTCGAGCATGGGGATAATACGGTATGCGTTAGCCTTCTTCGCATGCCTCCGTTTACGAGACTTTGGTCGGTAGTACGGAAGGAAGTACGTGGTCAACCTGAGCGGTGGACTCGAGGCTAAGGGGCACCCTCTTGGTGCTTCGGGCCTGGAAATGCACTTCTCGGTCACCAGTATGTCCCTACCTGGCTTTAAGATGCCCCGCCCGACCATTAACTGACGCCTCGCATTGTCAGTGCAACTCCGGAATTGTAAGGTTTTATCCACTACCTGTCTGGCATCGTTTGGGCTAATGTACAGAAGGGGCTGGGCCTAAGCAAGCTCCCAGGGCTATTCGACCCCCCCGACGCGCGGGGGAAGTATGGCCTTGTACACAACATCGGGCTTGGCGGCGCAGTTGTCGTCAGCCTCCTCCGTCGCCCAGAGTTTTACCGCGCCGACGGCCCAGACGGACGCGACAGGTAAATCTCGACATTTTTTTGAGACAGACACTATCTGGTCCTTTTTTATATATAGATTGGGATACAATCACGCTCATGAACTGCGAACGATTACCCGTGCAGATGTGGACAAAGTCAAATCATCCAAGTCACACTCGGAAATGCTATTGCAACTTGCAAAGTTGCGAGGGTGGTCCCATCGATTTTTTGGAACGTCTATGTTACTGCTACGTGCGCTTGATGTACTGTACCACGCTGTATGGTGTATGAGCTACTGTCCGTAGTTTGTCGTGCTATGTGGGTATGTAATTGTGCTCACGTCGTCTGCCCAGGCACTACTTTCCTAGAAATAGGAACTATGTCATCGTAGTACTCTTTGCTTGAGTCGATTCTTTTTACTCAGTCAGACTGTGGATGAGACTACGCCTCGTACAACTGGGAGGCCACGGATAACATGCGGAGGGGGGCGTAGGACCTTCAGTGCGGCGGTGTTGAACACTGCCGCCCATTGCACTGCATTCTGCAACAGCTGAATAGGATTACGTTTCATAGGGCTGGAACAGCATAAGAGTAGCTTCTCGTCGACAGAGCATACTGCATAGCACTGTAGTTCATTATCCGTGTTATCGATGGGCACTCAGAGGTTTGTCCAGGCTTTCATATTCCCTAGACTGATCGACCGACTTCTTACTGCTAACCTCCGACTGGAATCAGCCGTTATCAGGTCTTCCTTCCCAGTTTCGGTGAACCGTTCCTATCGATCAGCTTTCCCAGGTATGTTTAGCGCCTGCTCATTGACTGAGTACTCACTGCCGATCTTCAATTAGCGGTGGTCCGTTCTCCATACCGAATGATTCGTCCTCTGGTGCTGCTTCACATATAAGAAAGATTGGCCAGGGTCGTCGGAAGAATCAGAAGAATGTACGTGCTCAAGGTGTGCCCTTAGCGTCCCGTAGCAATCCCAGCGAGTACTGAGTGTTTATGGAACAGGCAAGGATTATAGACCTGACACGACAATAAACATGCTCCCAGATGATGTCTTGCTTGAAATATTTGACTTATGTCAAGGGAGATACAATGTTTTTGGCGCCATGGTCCGCGTATGGGGATGGCACTTCCTTGTGCACGTATGTCGAAGATGGCGACAAATCATCTTCGAGTCACCACACCGTCTTCATCTCCAAATTCTCTGCACAAACGGAACTCCTGTCAGGAAGAATCTTGGTATCTGGACAGCCCTTCCCATCGTTATGGATTACGCGAATGGCCACGGTCACTTGGAAGGCGTCCTTCCTAACGATGAAGACAATGTCGTTGCTGCACTCGAGCACCCTGATCGTGTATCCTATCTCGGGCTCAGCGCACTAACGGGCTCGCAGCTGGACAAGATGGCCACGGTGATGCAGGAGCCATTTCCAGTGCTGAAGGGTCTCTACATCCGTTCTGGTGGTGGAAATGCACTGGTCCTTCCCGCCAAATTCTTGGGAGGATCTGCACCGCTTTTGCAGTACATCGAATTAGACGGTATTCCCTTTCCGGCATTACCAACGCTTCTTTCGTCGGCCAGTGATCTCTTCGAGCTCCGCCTTTACAATATACCCCCCACCGGTTACATTGCACCCAAGGCGATGGCTGCTTGTTTGGCCGTAATGGTCAGGCTCAAAATCATTGTCATTCAATTCCAGCCGGCTACCCCCCGCCCCGATCGAATCTGCCTGCCTCCCGCAACACGAACGGTCCTTCCTGCTCTCACCTTCTTTGGGTTCAAGGGTGCCAGCGAGTACCTGGAGGACCTCGTTGCCCGGATTGACGGCCCTCAACTTGACCATATCAGCATACAATACTTGAATCAGTTGGTTGACTTTCAAGTTCCGCAATTTTCCAAGTTTGTCGATCGTTCAGTAGGCCCCGAATTCAGGCATGCGCAAGTTGCCTTTCACAATCACTATATCTCCTTCGCGATTGATTTTCACGATATCCGGCGGCACAATTATAACCAGCCTGTTCGGACAAGCGTCTTTTGCCAAGGAATCGATTGGCAATTTTCCCATATGGCCCAGGTACTCAGCCATGTTTCCATAATACTCTCCAATGTGGTCCATCTCAGGCTCGCCGACGTCTACACCGATCCCGAGCAATTAGAGGATGTGTATGACGCTGAGTGGCCGCATCTCCTCCACCAATTCACCGCTGTGCAGACACTGCACGTATCTCAGAAGGTTGCCAGCCACGTTGCCCTTGCACTAGAAGACATAACAGGGGAGATGGTCGCCGAAGTGTTGCCGGCTCTTGACTTGATCTGCTTAGAGGGCCTGCCGGCGTCGTCCGTCGAGAATTTCGTTACCGCGCGCCGGCTCTCTGGTCACCCTTTAACCGTCGTCGACACAGAAAGGGAATTTGATGAAAGACTCAAGTCCTATCTCACCAAATAGAAGAATATTCCATTCCAGTTGCGTACTCTATAGCCTGGTGTTTTATGATCCAACGATTCTAATGATTCCTAACGCATTTAGGAGACGTCCCAACAAGCATACGTAAATTGCTTTCGACTACATTTGTCACGACATGTACTTCTATACGAATTTTACAATGGGCTTGTTGTGATGTGTCTCGGACTAAAGATCCTAGGCGAGGAGCTTGGCTGGCCGTCAATGACAGCGCAGCGCGCATTACTCGGGGCTCATCGTTGAAATGGAGTCATCCCTGCGGAGCAAATCCAGGCCTCATACATTGTCATTATAGTACTGCCATCACTCACTGTCTGCAACCATTAGCACACATCTCTTGAGTGAGTAGGTTATCCGAATGAGAAATAGTGTAGCGAACGTTGCGACGAAAAAAATTCGGTTAAAGGGAACCACACCCTTATATGAGCTATAGTAAAGGTTGTGTGAGGGCGAACCCCACACAATTGTTTACGACACATGTCTCAAGACTGCGACAGACTCGACGTGTACTGTCTGTGGAAAGCGGTTGAATCATCTCAGATTTCCAGGACGTATTTCTCTGCCACCGCGTCTGACGACACGATCTCCCCGACGTCCGCTGCGTGAGTACGCTACAGCACGACCGTCTGCGCACAGAGCAGGCAGCCGCCGCACGAACACGTCGCAGCCCTTGCGGGGCGAGCCAACGATGAGTGCGGCGGTCGCCGGAGCGGAAGGAAGCCTAGTGCGCTAGTGCGTCGAGCTCCAAGTTGTGCGTGGCGAAGCGGATCGCGTTGCGGGAGAGTCCGATGCTGGCGACCGGGGTGAACTGCGGAGCGAAATTGAGTGAGAAAAGCCCGGCGCCGCGATAGGCGTCTAGGAGGTGGGTTGACGCTGGCGGTAGGGTGCTCAGCGGATCCGCGGAAGATGGTGTTGCGAACGTACGATGTGAGGGGACCAGACACAGAGATTTTATTCTGGAAAAAGAGCCAGCCTGGTAACCGAAGAGCAGGTCGCCGATGCACTCCTAGACGGTCGCTTTGTGAACTCCGATACACACGTAGATTAACGCGAGCTTTGAGGACATTGCGTTTAAGATCAAGCAGTGTCTCGTAGAACAGCATCTACGGTTCAAGGTAAGCCCTTCGGCTCAGCTACGTGGAAGGAACTGCACCTGATACCGACAATTCTGCATTTGACGCGACTCATGCCCCTCAGTTTGGGATTGGTACCTCAATCTGCCTTCCAGTTAAATGCGCGTGCGAATGACCTCCCCTGGCAGGACGGATAGAAGGACGACGACCCATGGGCCCTTGGGGACGGGGAAAGGGTGAGGCCCTCACCTGGTCGTACAGGTTAGAGATAGAATGTAGTTATCTAAGTAGCAAGGGTCGCCGCACAGACCTTGGAGCAAGACATATTGCTAGATGGGATACTTGATACGGCGAGTATTCTGTGCATAGCGGATGTCACGACCATTGTGATTAGTTCAAGCCTTGGGAGATAGAGTTCACGGCCGGGGGCGCATACAGTATCTAGTGAGCGCGAGCAGGGACCAGGGTGAGAAGAGACACGTGCAGCCTCATCTCCATGATGATGCATTCTTGGGCGCAGTCGTTACTTCATCTTGGACAGCCATGGTAGAAAGATCATTGGTGCCGGTTGACAAAGGTACACTACTTTCTCGTTACCCATTGCAGTCATGCCTGACTCTATTTCTCTGCCCTAGCTCGGTCAAGTTGACCGGCATATGCACTCTCGCACGGTTTGCATGCCATGGTTCTGCACAGCCGCATATTATGGGCTTGGAGGCTGCAACAAAGGCGCTCCTTGATGCAGGTAACGTTCTGCCGTCCGTCCGTCCCAGTCCGACCCGCGTCCACTCATGGCCGTCGCTTGTCGGTCCAGAGATCACGTACGATTCCATCGAGGCTGCGTTCGTCGGCTACGTCTACGGCGCATCCACCACAGGACAAGCGGCGCTCTACCAGCTCTGCCTGACCGGTATCCTGATCACCAACGTGAACAACAATTGTTCGACAGGGAGCACCGTGGGTCTCGTCCGCACAGGCGATGCGCGCTGCGCGCTCGCTCTCGGCTTCGAACGCATGGCGCCCGGACCACTCGGCACCAAACCTGCGTTCCCCGACAGACCCAGCTCCATGGGCCCGCTTCTCGGAGTCGCGGAGCGCGCCTCGCCCGACTCTCAGCGTGGGCCGCCGATGCCACGTATGTTCGGAGCCGTGGCGACGGAGTATTTCAGGAAATGCAGCGGTGGGGTGGAACATCTGGCGAAGATAGGTGAGTTTTGTGTTCGATACTGTTTTTTTTGTTTGGGGTGTGTTTGATGTGTGGTGCGCTCAGCGGCGAAGAACCATAAGCACTCTGTCAATAACCCATATGCGCAGTTCCGGGCGGGGTACGACGAGGCGGCGGTCCTCGCCTCCCCGCAAATCTCGAACGGGCTCACCAAGTTCATGTGCAGCCCAACCTCCGTTGCGTATTAACATCTCTAGCTCCTTCCGCGTTATGCTAACTATCCGCTTCTCTTCCCTGCCGAAAAGTACGGAGCTGCGTGCTGTATTCTCGCAAACGTGGCATTCGTGCATGCCAACAGACTCGAAAACCAGGCCATCGAACTCGTCGCAACGGGGCTCGCAACCGACTATCTTGACGCGTTCGCAGGACGAAGCGCGATGGATACCGTTGGTTATGGGATGACCCGACGTCTGGCAGACAAGTTTTTCGCTCAGGCAGGCGCGAGCTGGGATGATGTCGGGGTTGTCGAACTACACGACTGTTTTGCTGCTAACGAGGTACGCGCCGAGTTCACATTGGTTTGAACTATTGAACTGCACGTGGAGATGGAGCTAACATTTTATATTCCCAGCTCGTAACCTACCCGGCACTTGGACTGTGCGCCGTCGACGATGCGCATCGGTTTGTCGAGGGTGGGGACAATACGGTATGCGTTAGCCTTCTTCTCCGCAGGCCTCGGTTTACGAGACTGGTCGGTAGTACGGAGGAAAGTATGTAGTCAATCTGAGCGGTGGACTTGAGGCTAAGGGACACCCTCTTGGTACTACGGGCCTGGCAATGCACTTCTTGATCACAAGTACGTCCCTACCTGGCTTTGAGACGCCCCACCCTGATGCCTCACATTATCAGTGCAACTCCGGAATTGTAAGGTTTTATCTACAACATGTCTGGCAACTTTTGGGCTAATGTACAAAATGGGCTGGGCCTATGCAAGCGCCAGGACTATTCGACCTGGCCGATGCGCGGGGAAGTATGGCCTTGTGCACAACATCGGGCTCGGCGGCGCAGTCGTCGTCAGCCTCCTCCGTCGCCCACATTTTTTTCCCCATGTTTTGAGACTGACGTCATTTGGTCCTTTTAGATTGGAATATAATCACGCTCATGAACTGCGAACGATTACCCGTGCGGATGTGGCCAAGGTCAGATCCAAGTCGCACTCGGAAGGGCTATTGCAACTTGCAAAGCTGTGAGGGTCGTCCCATCGATTTTTTGGAACGTGCCTCTATGTCACTGCCACGTACGCTTGATGTACTGTACCACACTGTATGGTGTATGAGCTACTGTCCGTAGTTTGTCGTGCTGTGTGGGTATGTGCTCACGTCGTCTGCCCAGGCACTAGTAGTGTTTTCCCGGCCCGGCTCGGCTCGAAGATTTGGGTCACGGCCCAGCTTTTGGTGGCCCACGGCCTCACAACATGGAGGCCTGAGCCCCTACCAACAGCCCATGAGGGCTTAGGCTTGACACGGCCAGCAAGTACACGGCTTAGGCTGGCCACGGCCAGCCAGCCACGGCTTGTAGACAGATATGCGTACAAGTTTGGTATATTTAAAACCCATGCGCAACTAAGCAAATACAATCTAACTAATCACTAATCACCATTCATGGTCGTGGGCCTTGTGCCGTCGTCGTCGGTGCTGATATCGTCGGCGTCGTCGATGTCGTCCTGCTGCTGCGACGACGCTGCTGCTGTCGTCCTTGCAGCTATCGTCGTCGTCGGTGCTGATATCGTCGGCGTCGTCGATGTCATCCTGCTGTTGCGACGACACTGCTGCCGTCCTGCTGCTGCGACGACGCTGCTGCTGCCGTCCTGCTGCTGCGACGACGCTGCTGCTGCCGTCCTGCTGCTGCGACGACGCTGCTGCTGCCGTCCTGCTGCTGCGACGACGCTGCTGCTGCCGTCCTGCTGCTGCGACGATGCTGCTGCTGCCGTCCTGCTGCTGCGACGACGCTGCTGCTGTCGTCCTTGCAGCTATCGTCGCCGTCGTGTCGACGTTGCCCTGTCGTCTTCGGCGGTGGGGACCTGCTCGCCTTGGGTGGTGTCACAAGGGAGTGGTATCGCAGTGGGTCTTGCGCGTCGGGATGGGGCTTTCGCGCCACGAATCGCACGGTGGGGTGGTGAAGGTGAACTTGCGTGTAGCGAAGGAAGCCAGGGGCTAGCACGTGGCAGAGCGGTGGTAGTGACGATGACGTGGCTCTGTGAGAGTGAGAAATGATACAAAACAAAACAGAAAAGAAAAGAAAAGAAAAACTTATCTTGTGGAGAATAGCATGGGGATGGATCTCGGTGAGAATGAGACGTTGGCGAGTACTGCAGTTGGTGGCTTGGTTGGTGGGTATCATAAGCGGCTGGTGTCCATGAACGGCCGCATGGGGCTAGTTGACGGGTGGCAGGGCGGCGGCGACGGCGACATGGCTCTGTGAGAGTGAGAAAAGATAAGAAAAGAAAAGAAAAGAAAACCCTTACTTGTGGAAAATAGCGTGGAATGTTGGTGAGAATGATGGCAACGTCGGCGAGTACTGCAGACTAGTTGGCGAATATCTGGGCAACGATAGGTCAAGAGGCAGAGGGTGTGATCGTAAAAAGTATCGTGTGTATTTGATGTATGTATGAGCCACCAAACCCGATGATGTTACCCACGTCTTTCATGATCGCGGCACAGGCTTCGATGCGAGAGGAGAGGTCAGACAGAGTGGCGAAAGCCGCCACAAGACAAGTCAGGGTCAGCCCGTTGAAGGGCGACAACGCGCATACCAACATAACTAAGGCAAAGGTTAGTAAAAAAAGAAAAAGAAAAATAGAGAAATGGCCACACCTTTGCCAGAGACGAAAGGGCGTGGTGTAATGCCACCACTGGCGTTAGTCCGACTTGGACTGCGAAAGGACGTTCACGACTTAGCGAATATCTCGAATATGAGTCACGTGATCTTGACACGTGTACACGGCGCTTATCAGGGCACGTGACGCGGATGACTTCCGGCACTAGGACATCCAAGTCACTAGGCACTCGATAAAGACGACTTGTCCAAAGGAGACAAGCGAAGGCACACGGGGAAGAGAAGGCAAGGGAGTGGTGATTGAAGAAGACCAAGATGGCGTATCTTGGTCTTATCGAGCCACTATTTATACATTTACGAGGCAGCTTTGAAGCTCCTCCCGAATCCGTACGACTAATAGCGTAAGTAGCTCGAACCCTACTACCGCTGTACTTGGAATGAGTCATGCCACATCGGCATGTGATACTACGAGTCCGCTGACTGATACAACTAGTCCATGACACATTACAACTTACTAACGAGGTCATCACCGTAAGTAAGCGTTCACTTCGCGTATCGTGACATCACCCCCTTTTCAGCCGCGACGACCCCGGCGCCGAATAGGTCCGATGCCTCCCAACCACCCGGCCTGAACCGACTCCACTCGGTTATGGATATCCGCCATCTCCAGACGGAACTTGCTGCGGGCGAGCTCGCCTTGAACACCGCCTAACACCTGGGCGAGTGCATGAAGACGCTGCTCGAGCCGCTCAGCTTCGTGTCGATAGGAGCGGTAGCGGTGCAACTCAGCTTTAAGCCCTACGTCGTGTAAGGCGTTGACCGCGGTGTCTAACCGGTGTTGATTGGCATGCCCCCGAACGAGGGCATATGTCTCCTTGACTGAGTAATGGGGCTTGCCGATTTCTCGGACTTGGGGCTCCGCGTACAGGGGCTTCGAGAAGGTCTTGTCGCTGTCCGAGGCGAGAGCGAGGACGATGGGGTCGGGGTTCATGATGACCTGGACGTAGGGGGCTTGCGTGGTGACTCCCTGAGAGTCGGTGATGGGGAAGTGAACGAACTTCTCCCCACGGTTATGTTCGTATCCGTGGGGAGCGAAGCGGGAGTCGGTGAGTCGGCGGTTAAGTACCGCGAGGTGGTGTGAGACGGGGGTGTCGTCGTGAATGATGTCGCCTCGATACAGGGGGCGCCCCACAGTGTCTAGCGTATAGGGAGTCTCCCTTGGGTGGTCAGAGTCGGTGGTCGTGATGATGGAGGGGTGCTCAGCTGGGTACCACTCCTTTAACTCCCGCTCCGGCTGTTCCTGCACTGCGCGCGCATCATCTCGGCGAAGAGTTTCCTCCTCTCGAGGATCCTCATTCTCCTTGTTGCTGCCACCGTCAGCTGCTCCAGCTTCCACCGTTCCGCCTCGAACCTCCACTCCTCCCATCGCCGCGTCGCCGCGTTCTTCTTCCGCTTCAACCCGGTACTCGACTCGTACTGGGAGAGGTCCAGGAGAGGCAGACTCACTGTCTCTGAGAGCTGCACGAAGCCGACGCACTTGGGCCTCGGTGTAGGGGACTGAGTTGAGCCGCTGGCCGTCGGCGGTGAGTAACCAGTAAGTCTCGGGGGTATTGGGGTTGTCGACATCTTCGACGGGGGCGATGTTGGCGAGGGCGGCGTTGAGCTCTTGGTAGGTGAGGGACTCCCCAAGGAAGGGAGCGACAGTGGTGGAGGCGGGGGAAGTGGGAAGAGACATTTCTGGTTGAGAGAGGAATCCAGTGTGAAGAGATGGGGGTAACTTAGCGTCGTTGACTTCGCTTATATGGGCTTTGTTAGCTGTTGAACTCCGCTCATACTCCGCTATAGCTTCGTCAGCGAAGACGTCATCTTTGTTGACCCACTGGTTTTCCAAGTCTGGGTAGCCTTTCCATTTCACCAGGTACTGGAGTTTCTTGCTCCTGCCAAAGCGCCGAGAGTCCAGAACTCGTTCGATTTCGTATTCCTCTTCGCCGTCTACTAGATCCGGCAGTGGGCGCTGGAAGTTTTCCCCATGCAGTGGCGTTTCGCGATAGGGTGTGAGTAAATCGATGTGGAACACGGGGTGGATGCTCCACTGCGTGGGAAGCTCGAGTTGGTAATTGACAGGTGACAGCACCCGCGTGATCTTGAAGGGTCCATGCCGGCGTGCCGCGAGTTTTGCCGTTGGTTGGTTAGTTCGAAGGTGACGGCCTTCTAGCCATACCTGGTCTCCCACCTGGTACTTGGGCGTATCTCGGTGTTTGATCCATAGTGACTGAGCTCTTCGGATAAGGTCCTGTGCTTCTTTCCGTGCTTCTCGGAATTGTTGGAGTCGCGTGAGTACCTGGGGAATAGGAGATGGCTTATCGATCCAATCAGCGCGTGGGTCGTATCCCATCATGAGCGAAAATGGGGACTTCTTTGTCGCCTCGTGTGGCCAGTTATTGTGAGCGAATTCTGCCATTGGTAGGAATCGCGCCCAGTTGTCCTGTCGCTCGTTGGCCCAGAACCTTAGATATTGCTCCAACCATTGATTGGTGCGTTCAGATTGCCCATCTGTTCTGGGGTGATAAGCCGTGGAGATGTTCTGATAGATTCCCAGGATCCGGCATAGTTCGCGGGTGAACTTTGACGCGAAGCGTGGGTCTCGGTCACTGATAATCTTTGCCGGTAGTCCGAACCTCCGAAATATGTGAGTGACGTACAGGGCGGCAGTTTCTTCTGCTGTTATCTCTTCAACGCAGGGGATGAAGATGGAGGCTTTGGTGCAGTCGTGATCGGTCACCGTGAGGATTGAATCATGCCCTTGAGACATGGGTAGTTTAGTGATGAAATCGAGGGCTATGACTTCGAAAGGCTTAGCGTCGGTCACTGGTGTAATAGGAACCAAGGGTGCTTTCGTGGGTCGGTTATTGACTTTGTGGCGTTGGCACTCTGCGCATCCCTGGACGTATTCGGTGACATGTCTCAACATGTGTGGCCACCAGTGACTTCGCTCGATGATTCGAGTGGTACGCTTGATCCCTGGATGGCCGTACACTGGGGGGTTATGATGGTTGGCGATAATGGTGCGTATGGCGTCTTGTCCACCAGTGACTACTCACGCGCCTTGTCGATACCAGACTCCTTCGACCTTTTTGAGTTTGTGAGGGTCTACCCATGGACGTAGGATGTCTTCATCTTGCTCGAGCGTTTCCGGGGTCTGTGTGGTTAGGGTCCTGACAAAAACTTCTTCTGGTAGTACCGTGACTCCTTCGTTGTCGTTGTCTCCTCGGTTGTAGTCAGGTCGTCTGGACTAGTGTTGGGGAAGTTCGGTTTGGTTCGGTTTGGGCCAGTTTGGGCCAAACCGGAAACCAAACCATTTAATTTTTGCCAAACCGGACCCAAACTGGAACCAAACCGCTTCAAACCGCTCCAAACCGTTCCAAACTGTTTCAAACCGATTAAAAAAAGGTGTTTTAAATTGCCTCTTAATCGGTTTGGTTCGGTTCAAACCGAGTTCAAACTGAGTTCAAACCAGTTAAGACCTGGTTTAAACTTAATTTGACACCAAAAACATGAAATATTTTTAATAATAATAAATTTAACCATTTATTTTGGTTCAAACTCAGTCAAACTTGGTTCAAACTTGGTTTGAACTCAGTTTGAACCAAACCAAACCGTTTAAGGACAAAATATAAAATAAATTTTAATAATATTTCTTAATCGGTTTGGAACGGTTTGGCATCGGTTTGGGGGTCCCAAACCCCAAACCAAACCATTCGGTTTATTTTCAGAATTTTCCAAACCCAAACCGTTTAATCGGTTTGGGTTCGGTTCAAACCGAGTTTGGATCGGTCTGGGACCGAACTTCCCCAACACTAGTCTGGACAGTGCGTCTGTGCGGCCATTGTTGGTTCCTTTGATGTGGTGAATCTCGAAGTCGTATTCCATAAGTTCCAGAACTTCTCGGGCTACGCGACGACTTATCTTTTGGGGGGATTTCCAGTGTGTAAGGTTGAGATGGTCCAAGAAGATTTTGATTTTGTGTGGAGACCCTGCCAGGAATGACCTCCAGTGTCGCAGTGCTTTGACGATGGCTAAAAGTTCTAGATCATAGATGTCGTAGTTGCGTTCGGCCTCGTTCAGTGTGGCTGAGAAGTATCCGATGGGGTGTCTTTTCCCGTCCTTCTTCTTCTGTAAGAGGACTGCTCCTACTGCATATCCAGACGCGTCTACTTCGAGTTCGAATTGGTCCGTCAGGCTGGGGTGTGCGAGTACCGGTTCACTAGTGACGAGGTTCTTGAGGGTTTGGAAAGCTTTTTCTTCGTCTTTGCCCCACGTCCATTCGGTGTCCTTGCGTGTGAGTTTGTTGAGGGCTCGTGCGTATGTTGCGAAGCCGCGAATGAAGAGTCGGTAAAAATTGCAGAAGCCTAAGAAGGAGCGTACATCACGCACCTTCGTGGGGCGGGGCCAATCCCGTATGCCTGAAATTTTTACGGGGTCCATGCGAGTCACCCCCTTTTCAAGGATTACCCCCAGGTAATCCATTCGCGGTTGGTGGAAGAGGCACTTCTCCGGTTTGAAGTAGAGGTCGTGGTCAAGTGCCACTTGTAGTACGGCGCTGACGGCTTCGATATGGGCTTGTAATCCGGCTTCTTCAGTCGTGGCGATGCCGATGTCGTCCATGTAGACTCTGATGATGGTCCCTCGCGATTGGTAGTAGAGGATGGTGTCGCCCAGGATGTCGTTCATCATATTCTGGAAGGTCGCTGGTGAGTTGGTGAGTCCGAAGTACATGACGAGTGGTTCGAAGAGTCCGTATTTGGTCTTGAATGCGGCTTTAGGTTCGTCACCCTCCTTAACTCGTATGTTGTTGTATCCCCATCGCACGTCGAGTTTGGTGTAGATGTGTCCGTTTCCCAAGTCGTTAATGAGTTCTGCCATAAGTGGTAGCGGGTATTGGTTACGCACGGTACACGCGTTGATCTTTCGATAATCTTGCACGGGTCGCAACTTGCTGTCCTTCTTCTTAATGAAGAAGAAAGACGACGCGTACGGTGATTTCGACGGTCGTATATAACCCATTTTGAGCTGTTCGTCGAGCCATTTATGGAGTTGTCGATCTTCGTCTTGCGACATGGGATAGACTTTGCAGTCAATGCTTGCTGGAGTGCCTGGTTTGAAGTCAATGGCATGGTCCCATGGTCGTGAAGGGGGAAATCGGTGAGATGCTTCTTCGCTAAATATCTTTGCAAAGCGTTGGTATGGTTCCGGTATGACTGTCGCGATCGTGTTCTGATTAGCGGCGATGGCTAGTTCGGTGGCTGTGGTACGTATCTGGCATTCCTCCTCAAGTTCTTGTACGATGTTTTCTCCCTCTTGTTGAGTGATTGCACTTGCTATAGTAGTTTGTGGTTCCGTGGGATTGATTGATCGGAGTACTACTGGGAGCGCATCTTCGTGGATGGTGGCGTGAGTCCAACTGATCGTTGGTTCGTAAGTGGCTAGCCAGGGGTATCCGAGGACTAGTTCTTCGTTTCCGATGTCCGTGACTAGGAATCTCATGACTTTGTTAATTCCGTTGGTTTGGACGTCTAAGTCGACGAAGTGAGTGATGGACCCAGCTTTGTTCTCCGTGTTATCTATGTTCCATATTTTCTTGGGTCGTTCAAGGGCTTGTAGCCCGAGGCCCATACGTTTAGCGAATGCTGGTCTTATGAAGTTGTCGGTGGCGCCCAAGTCAACAAGCCCTTTAATGTCGGCCATGGAGTAACTGGTGCGAATCGAGACTGGAATTCGAAGTGAACGGTAGCGAGTCATGATTACAGAGTTACAATTAACTGCCCTCACCCAGGCCGATGGGTTTAGGCGTCCTGAAAACCCTCTTGGGTCCATAGGTCTTTGAATATGAGGTCTTTGACCTCGTCACTAGCCCCTCGTATGGTGTCCATCCACCCTTTTGCCTGTTCTTCGGCTGTGGCTTCTGCGCGTCTCGCAGTAACGGGTTCTTGGCTATAATAATCGGTTTCTGCACCGCGACTCGTACTGGCGCGTGGTTGGTATTGCTGCCTCTGCTTCCTGGGGCGTGTGCAATCTCGTGAGAAGTGACCCGGGTTGTTACAGTTGTAGCATATAACTTCCCTCATGTCTCGGCGTTGTCCGCTTCCTCTGTTCTGTCCTGGTCCTCCTCGCAGTGGAAATGGTGGGGTGTACGGCGCTCGATTGGGGTCCCCCACCATTGCGAGTCTTGCGCGTGTCCGATCGGCCGAAGTATCCATGGCATTTGGGTCGTATCGCGGAGGTGGGTATCGGGGTGGTGCCCAAGGTGGGGCGTACCCGCACTGTTGGTTCTGGCGTGCGGGTGGGGGTCCCCGGGGTGGTGTACTGGTGAGGTTAAGTCGCGCGCACAGGTGGATGTATTGTTTTTGGCGGCGCATGGCTGCTTCCTTCCACTCGTCGAAGTTTTGTGGGTCGTCCATTTCGTAGATTTTGGTGAATAATGCCTTGGGTAGTCCCGCCGTAAAGCGGTCCAGAGTTTGGCGGTCGTTGAGGCGGTAGTCAGCCTTCCGTGCCAGCTGTTCGAAGTTGGTGACGTACGAATCAATGTCGTCTCCGATCATTTTGAACCCTTTGGCTAACGTGGCTTGTGCCTCTTCTTGTTCGAGGACATTTGAAAACCGGTTTGAGAATCCTGCGGTTAGCGTATCCCACAGGTAGTCATCGTATCTGCTCCTTCCGAGTCGCAGCTCGTTGTTGAGCCATTGGAGGAATCCGAGAGTCCAGTTGGCTACCTGGGGTCCCTTGATGAGTCCCAGAAAGAGTAGGCATCGTCGATAGACGTTGAGCATAATTGGTGCTTCTGCGTTTTGTCCCCAGTAAATGTGCCATTGAGTGAGGAAGGACTCGTACTCTTTTCTATTGCCATCAAAGACAGTTGGCACTTCTCCTACTAATCTTGCCGTCTCGTGGGGTAGTCCCGGTGGTGGCCCTCCGTGCGGCGGTCCTCCTGGAGGGGGTGGTGGTCCTCCTCCAAATGGGTTACCTCCTCCTCCTCCTCCGCCGAAACGCGGGGGTCTCTCTCCACCTCCTCCTGGCGGGCCTTGACCGAAATGTCCACCTGGTCTTCTGGGTGGTGCGGGTCCTCCCGCTCCTGGTGGTGGGTCTGGTACGTCTGGGCCTACTGCGCGAAATATGGCTGCATCGTCAGCCGTCATGCGGTGTCCTGTGGCGGGATTGATGGGTTGCAGATGAGCTTCCGCTTCTTCTGTAATGCGTCGTACTTCTTCCGCGGCTAGTTCTTCGTGAGTTAGAGTTGCAGTGGCCATGACTGCTGGGGCGTGTACGTGGATGGTTTCGGGTTCATTTATATGAAGGGACTCAGCTGTGTGGACTACTTCTTCAATTTCCGATTCGTCGCCAGCGTTGGAAGTGTCTTCGTCTCCGCTAGTTTCGGAGGGGGCTGGGGTTCTGGGTTCAGATGTGCTGGGTTCTTCCTCTGGTTGTCCGTCGATGTGTCCCCACTGCTCTCGCGTAGGTAGTCCTCTTGCGTCAATGTCGCAGTTATAGTTTCTTCCAGCTGGTCGTACTGCGTCAAACCTATTGTCTATAGGGTTCCATGTAATTTCCACCCAGCACAAGTTCTCGAAGTTAAACTCAACTGGTCGGTATCGAGTGGGTCCCGATGCGAAGTCTACGAAGTAACCGGTTTCTCCTCGGTATTCTCTCCACCTGGCTGCTCCTAAGAATTGTGTTGGTACGTTGCGGTCTCCTCTACGTTCGAGGGAGTATGTTTGAAAGTTTCTCCACTGATCTCGAGTTGTGAACGCCACGGTGAGGGATCTTGGTCTTAATGTAATGCCACCACTGGCGTTAGTCCGACTTGGACTGCGAAAGGACGTTCACGACTTAGTGAATATCTCGAATATGAGTCACGTGATCTTGACACGTGTACACGGCGCTTATCAGGGCACGTGACGCGGATGACTTCCGGCACTAGGACGTCCAAGTCACTAGGCACTCGATAAAGACGACTTGTCCAAAGGAGACAAGCGAAGGCACACGGGGAAGAGAAGGCGAGGGAGTGGTGATTGAAGAAGACCAAGATGGCATATCTTGGTCTTATCGAGCCACTATTTATACATTTACAAGGCAGCTTTGAAGCTCCTCCCGAATCCGTACGACTAATAGCGTAAGTAGCTCGAACCCTACTACCGCTGTACTTGGAATGAGTCATGCCACATCGGCATGTGATACTACGAGTCCACTGACTGATACAACTAGTCCATGACACATTACAACTTACTAACGAGGTCATCACCGTAAGTAAGCGTTCACTTCGCGTATCGTGACACGTGGCCAAGCCAATTGCGCGAGATGGGGGTTGCTTAGTCGTCCGAGCTGAAACGGGATCAGGTGACAAGCCTGACTGACCCCACATCCAAATCTGTGGGCGTTGACTAACGAGGGAGTAGGTGCGGCAGCTAAGTTCGCAGACGTGCGATGCGAAGTTGCATTTTCCGAAGACAAATTTGACGTGACAGTTAGGGCGACAAACGTGGTGACATGGTCAATCTGGGGGAAATTAATTTTTGTACTCGAATACAGCCATGGTCCTCAGTTGAGTTGAAGTGTACAGAAGCGGATCACTCTGAATATGCGCAAAAATCGGCGTTCAAGGGATCCATTGGTTGATGTTGGTGGTTGGTGGCAACGTGTGGCTGAGCCCGGCTGGAGACGGCCCCAAAAACGGAAGCCTGGGCCACGGGCCGTGCAAGCGGCCTTCCAAATTTGAAGCCTGAGCCTTGGGCCTTTCCGGGCCGCTCCTCGGCCCAGCCCGATCCGGCTTTTGAATTGCCGGCTTAGGCTGGCTTCCGGCCTATGAGCCGGGCTGGGAAAACACTAGGCACTACTCTCCTAGAGATAGGATCTATGTCATCGTGGTGCTCTTTGCTTGAGTCGATTCTTTTTACTCAGTCAGACTGTGGATGGGGCTACGCCTCGTACAACTGGGAGGCCACGGATAGCATGCGGAGAGGGGGCGTAGGGCCTCCAGTGTGGCGGTGTTGAACACCGCCACCCATTGTACTGCATTCTGCAGCAGCTGAACAGGATTACGTTTCATTGAGCTGGAAAGCATAAGAGTAGCTCCTCGTCGACAGAGCTTACTACATAGCACTGTAGTTCATTACCCGTGTTATCGATGGGCACTCAGAGGTTTGTCCAGGCTTTCGTTTTCCATATTCCCTAGACTGATTGACCGACTTCTCGCTGCTAACCTCCAATTTGAATCAGCCATTATCAAGTCTTCCTGCCCAGTTTCGGTGAACCGTTCCTATCGATCAGCTTTCCCAGGTGTGTTCAGTGCCTGCTCATTGACTAAGTACTCACTGCCGATCTTCAATTAGCGGTGGTCCGTTCTCCATACCGAGTGATTCGTCCTCTGGTGCCGCCTCACATATCAGAAATATTGGCCAGGGTCGTCGGAATAAACAGAAGAATGTACGCGCTCAAGGTGTGCCCTTTAGCATCCCGTAGCAGTCCCAGCGGGTACTGAGTGTTCATGGAATAGGCAAGGATTGTAGACCTAACACGACAATCAACATGCTCCCAGACAATGTCTTTCTTGAAATATTTGACTTATGTCAAGAGAGAGACGCCATGGAGTACGTGTGGGGATGGCACTTCCTTGTGCACGTATGTCGGAGATGGCGACAAATCATATTTGACTCACCAAACCGTCTCAATCTCCGAATTTTCTGCACATACGGAACTCCTGTCAGGAAGAATCTTAGTATCTGGCCAGCCCTTCCCATCGTTATGGATTACGCGAATCATGATGACTGGACAGGCGTCCTTCCTAATGATGAAGACAATGTCGTTGCTGCACTCGAGCACCCTGATCGTGTATCCTATCTCGGGCTCAGCGCACTAACGGGCTCGCAGCTGGACAAGATGGCCACGGTGATGCAGGAACCATTTCCATTGCTGAAGGGTCTCTACATTCATTCTGATGATGGAAATGCACTGGTCCTTCCCTCCAAATTCTTGGGAGGATCTGCACCACGTTTACAGTACATCGATTTATCTGGCATTCCCTTTCCGGCATTGCCAACGCTTCTTTTGTCGGCCACTGACCTCGTCGATCTCGACCTTTCCAGGATACCCCCGACCGGTTACATTGCACCCGATGCGATGGCTGCTTGTTTGGCCGTATTGCTCAGGCTCGAAAGCATTATCATTGAATTCCAGTCGGCTACCCCCCGCCCCGATCGAATCTGCCTGCCTCCCGCAACATGAACGGTCCTTCCTGCTCTCACCTTCTTTGGGTTCAAGGGTGCCAGCGAGTACCTGGAGGACCTTGTTGCCCGGATTGACAGCCCTCAACTTGACCGGATCTGGATAGATTACTTCAATCAGTTGGTTGACTTTCGAGTTGCGCAACTCTCCAAGTTCGTCGATCGTTCAGTAGGCCACAGGTTAACCCAATTCAGGAGGCATGCAAAAGTTACCTTTTTCAGTGACTATGTCACCTTCGAAATCAATCGTCACTTCGAAGTTCGCTCAATTTATGACCTCCCTGTTTGGATAAGCGTCTTATGCCAAGGGATTGATTGGCAAGTTTCGCACATAGCCCAGGTACTCAGCCATGTTTCCATAGCACTCTCCAATGTCATCCATCTCAAGCTCGCCGTCGTCGACACCTATTCCGGTCAATTAGAGGATACGGACGACGTTGAGTGGCCGCACCTCCTCCACCAATTCACCGCGATGCAGACACTGCACGTATCTCAGAAGATTGCCAGCCGCGTTGCTCTTACACTAGAAGACATAATAGGGGAGATGGTCGCCGAAGTGTTGCCAACTCTTGACTTGATTTGCTTAGATGGCCTGCCGGCGTCATCTATCGAGAATTTCGTTACCGCGCGCCGGCTCTCTGGTCGCCCTTTAACCGTCGTCGACACGGGAATGGAATTTGATGAAAGACTCAAGTCCTATCTCACCAAATAGAAGAAATTTCCATTCCAGTTGCGTACTCTATAGCCTGGTGTTTTACGATTCAACGTTTCTGATCATTCCTATTTAGGAGACGCCCGAACATGCATACGTACATCGCTTTTGACTACATCTGTTACAATTTTACGAAGGGTTTGTTGTGATGGGTCTCGGACTAAAGTTCCTACGCGAGCTTGACTGGTCGTCAATGACAGTGTGGTGCATTACTCGGGGCTCATCGTCGAAATGGAGTATCGTCCCCGCAGAGCAAATTCTGGCTTCATCCGTTGTCATTAGCACCGCCATGACTTACTGTCTGGAACCACCCGGTTGTTGCAGAACCCACCTCTTGAGTGAATAGGTCATCCGAATGAGACATAGCGTAGCGAACGTTGCGACGAAAGAAAAAATCGGATAAGGGGAACCGTACCCCTACATGGGCTGTAGTAAAGGTTGTGTGAGGGCGAACCCCACACAATTGTTTACGACAGACGTCTCAAGACTGCAGACTCGACGTGTACTGTCTGTGGAAAGAGATGGAACCCTCTCAGATTTCCATTTCTCTGCCACCGCATCCGCTTTCGCCGATGATACGATCTACCCGACGTCCCCTGCGTGAGTACGTTACAACACGATCGTCTGCGCACGGAGCAGGCAGCCGCCGCAAGAACGCGTCGCAGCTCTTGCGGGGCGAGCCAACGACGAGCCCGGTGCGCTGAAGATCTGCGCGGCATTCGCCGGAGCGGAAGGAAACCTCGTGCGCTAGTGCGTCGAGCACCACGTTGGGCGTGGCGAAGCGGATCGCGTCGGGGGAGAGTTCAATGCCGGCGACCTGGATGAAGTGCGGAGCGAGGGTGAGTGAGAAAAGCCCGGCGCTGCGATAGGCGTCTAGGAGGTGGGTTGGCGCTGGCGGCAGGGTGCTCAGCAGATCAGCAGAAGATGGTGTTGCGAACGTACGAGGCGAGGGGACCAGGCACAGAGACTGCATTCGGGAAAAAAGGAGCCTGCCTGGTAACCGAAGCGCAGGTCGCCGATACACTGTCGCTTTATGATCTGCGATACACACGTAGCTGTCTTTGACTCCGGTGGCCGTAGGGGAATTGGCGCCTAGAATCCTGAACGAATCGCCAAGAGGGAGACACCTGAATATCGCTGTGTGCTACCAGATTGGGGTAAAAATCAGTGGGCTAGCTCGGGACGCTTATTGTACGATATTATCGCGCATTGTAACATAGGACTCAATCAAGGCTGGGGTGTCGATGTGAGATTCTTACGATGAGGGCATATACGATCTGATCATACTTTTTGAATGTGCTATACCTTGGTATCCATCACGACTCGCTTTCCGGTCTGGATGAAACCAATCTTAAGCAAGACGGTTTCCATCCCTCACTGGTGGAAGGACCTTGCATCTTGTTCCCCTTCTTCGGCGGAGGTTGTAAATGTGACGTGATTATTGGGGTGATAGCCATATTGAAGAGGGGAGGGGATTCAAGTTGTCGGTTGTACAGCGGGTATTGCTGAGTCAGGTAGATATAATCAGGCCGTCGTTAGATTAACCAGAAGAAAGTAGGAGATGAACTAGAGGAGTTCTGGGGAGCTTTGAGGACATTGCGGTTGAGATCAAGCAGCATCTCGTAGGACAGCATCTACGGTTCGAGGTAAGTGGTGCCCTTCTGGTCAGCGACATGGAAGGAACTGCACCTGATACCGACGACCCTGCACTTGACGTGACTCATGTCCCTCAGTTAGGGATTGGTACCTCAATACCGATCACTCATGAAGTCTGCGAGTGAGTGCATCTTTTCATTCCAGTTAAATGCGCGTGCGAATGACCTCTCCTGGCAGGACGGATAGAAGGACGACGACCCATGGGCCCTTGGGGGACGGGGAAAGGACGAGACCCTCACCTGGTCGTGTGGGTTAGAGATAGAATAGAACGAAAAGGTAGTTATATAAGTAGCAAGGGTCGCCGCACAGACCTTGGAGCAAGACATATCGCTAGACGGGATACTTGATACAGCGAGTATTCTGCGCATAGCGGACGTTACAACCATCGTGATTAGTTCGAGAGCCTTGGGAGATAGGCTTCACGGCGGCGCGGGGAGGGTGAGAAGAGGCACGTGTTCGTTCCAGTTCCACTCTCTGGCATTATGTATTCTTCGGCGCGGTCGTTACTTCATCTTGGACAGGCATGGTAGCAGAAAGAGAGCGTGTGGTATCATTGGTGCCGGTTTACAAAGGTACAATACTCTCTCGTTACCAATTGCAGTCATGGTCACGGTTGACTCTATTTCTCTACCCTAGCCCGGTCAACGACATATGCACTCTCGCACGATTTGCATGTGCACAGCCGCATAGATGGGCTTGGAGGCTGCGACAAAGGCGCTCCTTGATGCAGGTAATGTTCTGCTGTCCCACCATCCCAGTCCGACCCGCGTCCGCTCACGGCCGTCGCGTGTCGATCCAGGGATCACGTACAATTCCGTCGAGGCTGCGTCCGTCGGCTATGTCTACGGCGCGCTGGCACCAACTCTGTATTCCCGATCGTTCCAGCCTCGTGCACCCGCTTCCCGCAGCCACGGAGCGTGCCTCGCCTGACTCGGAGCGTGGGCTGCCGATGCCGCGCATCTTCGGAGCTGCCCCAGCAGAGTATCCCAGGGAGTATGGTGGCGGTGGAGCATCTAGCAAAGATAGGTGAGTTTTGCGTCGGGTGCTGCCTTTTTTGGATGTTTTTGACGCGCGGGGTGCACTTAGCGGCGAAGAACCATAAGCACACACTCTCAATAACCCGTGTTCGCAGTTCTGGGCGGGGTACGACGAGGCGACCGCACTTGCCTCTCCGCAGATCTTGCTGAGTACACGTGCAGCCCAACCTCCGTTGCGTATTAACATCCCTCTTTCATCCCATTATGATTATCCGCTACCCTTGCCCGCTGAACAGGACGGAGCTGTATACTGCATAGTTGCAAACGAGGCATTCCTGCGTGCCAACAAACTCGAAACCCAGGCTATTGAACCTATCGCAACGAAGATCGGAACGGACTTCGCTGATGCATCTGCGGGACGCAGCGCGATGGATACCATTGGTCATGGGATGACTCGATATCTGGAAGACAAGGTTTTTACACAGGCAGGCACGAGCAGGGACGATGTCAGAATCGTTCACTGCACGACTGCGCTTGATATACAGTGCTGTATGATATATGAGCTGTTGCACGGTATGTCGTGCTGTGTGGATATGCAATTTATGTAATGGTGCACAAACCATCTAGCCAGATGCCAGTGCCAGTGTCGCAGGTCATGTTTCTTAAATAGGATTCCCATGCCGATCAAATGCCGATCGTTATGGTGGGTGACCGGTGACCGGTGGCCCATCATCCCTTCGGCATTTCAGCGCTCCAGCACTTAATCTATACTCAACTTGTGGCACATTGACGATTGTATTCCGGAGCGTAGCTCGCAGTTCTCGGATTCGCTGCCACTGGTTGGCTATGTCGTCGTGGTGCTCTTTGCTCGAGTTGATTCTTTTGACTCAGTCAGACTGTGAGTAGTGGCTACGCCTCGCACAACGAGGCGGGAGGGCCACAGATAGCATGGGAGTGGGAGGTGGGAGGGTTAGGCACGGAGCACCATGAGAAACTTGAAGCGCTGTCCTGCATTTCCGGTGTGGGCCGACAATTTCCCTGCCTCGTTCAATTTACCTCTGGCACGTTCCCTGATTCCCAGCCACGAGGCAAATACGTCTACTCCTGCATTCTGCTGCAGCTGAACAGGATCACGTTTCATAGGGCCGGAACAGCATAAGAGTAGCTCCTTCGTCCTCGGGCATCAAGGTTTCGTTCATTATTCTCATTATCAATGTCCACGCAGAGGTTTGTCCAATGCCTTCATTTGCCATATTACTAGACTCATTGATCGGATTCTCGCCACCACTCTTTACTCAGCCATTGTCCACTGCCAGTCTCCCTTCCGAATTTTGCCGAGTTTCTCCTTTCAATTGGCTGTCCCAGGTATGTTCAGTGCCTACTAAATGACTGAGTACTCACTGCTGATCTTCAATTAGCGGTGGTCTGTTCTCCACACCGAGTGATTCATCCTCTGGTGCCGCCTCACATATCAGAAAGATTGCCCAGGGTGGTCGGAAGAAACAGAAGAATGTACGCGCTCAAGGTGTGCCCTTTAGCATCCCGTAGCAATCCCAGCGAGTACTGAGTGTTTATGGAACAGGCAAGGATTATAGACCTGACACGACAATCAACATGCTCCCAGACAATGTCTTGCTCGAAATATTTGACCTATGTCAAGAGAGATACAGTGTTTTAGGCGCCACGGAACGCGTATGGGGATGGCACTTCTTTGTGCACGTATGTCGAAGATGGCGACAAATCATCTTCGAGTCACCACACCGTCTTAATCTCCGAATCCTTTGCACAAACGGAACTCCTGTCAGGAAGAATCTTGGTATCTGGCCAGCCCTTCCCATCGTTATGAATTACGCAAATCACGATCACTGGAAACACATCCTTCCTAACGATGAAGACAATGTCGTTGCTGCACTCGAGCACCCCGATCGTGTATCCTATCTCGGGCTCAGCGTAACGGGCTCGCAGCTGGACAAGATGGCCACGATGATGCAGGAGCCATTTCCAGTGCTGACGGATCTCTACATTCATTCTGATGATGGAAATGCACTGGTCCTTCCCGCCAAATTCTTGGGAGGATCTGCACCGCGTTTACAGTACATCGAATTATACGGCATTGCTTTTCCGGCATTGCCAACGCTTCTTCTGTCGGCCAGTCACCTCGTCTGGCTCCGCCTTTTCAACATACCCCCGACCGGTTACTTTGCACCCAAGGCGATGGTTGCTTGTTTGGCCGTATTGCTCAGGCTCAAAATCCTTGTCATTGATTTCCAGTCGGCTACCCCCCGCCCTAATCGAATCAGCCTGCCTCCCGCAACACGAACGGTCCTTCCTGCTCTTACCCTCTTTGAATTCAAGGGTGCCAGCGAGTACCTGGAGGACCTTGTCGCCCAGATTGACAGCCCTCAACTTGACCGGATCAGGATAGATTACTGCAATCAGTTGGTTAACTTTCAAGTTGGGCAACTCTCCAAGTTCGTTGATCGTTCAGTAGGCCCCAAGTTAACCCAATTCAAGTATGCGCAAGTTACCTTTTCCGATCGCTTTGTCTCCTTCGAAATCGATCGTGACGAGATCCGCCCAACTTATGACCTCCCTGTTTGGATAAGCGTCTTATGCCAAGGGATTGATTGGCAAGTTTCGCACACAGCGCAGGTACTCAGCCATGTTTCCATAGCACTCTCCAATGTCGTCCATCTCAACATCGCCGCCTTCGACACCTATCACGATCAATTAGAGGATACGGATGACGTCGAGTGGCCGCACCTCCTCCACCTATTCACCGCCGTGCAGACGCTACACGTATCTCAGATGATTGCCAGCCGCGTTGCTCTTGCACTAGAAGACATAAGAGGGGAGATGGTCGCCGAAGTGTTGCCAACTGTTGAGTTGATTTGCTTAGAGGGCCTGCCGGCGTCGTCTGTCGAGAATTTCGTTACCGCTCGCCGGCTTTCTGGTCGCCCTTTAACCGTCGTTGACGCAGAAACGGAATTTAATGAAAGACTCAAGTCCTATCTCACCAAATAGAATAAATCTCCATTCCAGTTGCGTACTCTATAGCCTGGTGTTTTACGATCCAACGATTCTAATCATCCCTAACGCATTTAGGAGACGCCCAAACATGCATACGTATATTGCTTTCGACTACATTTGTCACAATATGTACTTCTATACGAATTTTACAACGGGCTTCTTGTGATGTGTCTTGGACTAAACATCCTGCGCGAGAAACCTGGCTAGCCGTCAGTGACAGCGCGGCGCGCATTACTCGGGGCTCATCGTCGAAATGGGGTATCATCCCCGCAGAGCAAATCCTGGCCTCATTTATTGTCATTATAGCACTGCCATCACTCACAGTCTGCAACTATTAGAACCCATCTCTTGAGTGAATAGGTCTGTAGCGAATGTTGCGACGAAAAAAATTCGGATAAAGGGAACCACACCCTTATATAAGCTGTAGTAAAGATTGTGTGAGGGCGAACCCCACACAATTGTTTACGACACATGTCTCAAGACTGCAACAGACTCGACGTGTACTGTCTGTGGAAAGCGGTTGAATCATCTCAGATTTCCAGGACGTATTTCTCTGCCACCGCGTCCGACGACACGATCTCCCCGACGTCCCCTGCGTGAGTACGTTACAACACGACCGTCTGCGCACGGAGCAGGCAGCCGCCGCACGAACGCGTCGCAACCCTTGCGGGGCGAGCCAACGACGAGCGCGGTGAGCTGAAGATCTGCGCGGCGTTCGCCGGAGCGGAAGGAAATCTCGTGCGTGAGTGCGTCGAGCTCCGCGTTATGTGTGGCGAAGCGAATCGCGTTGGGGGAGAGTCCGATGCCGGCGACTTGGGTGAAGTGCGGAGCGAAGGTGAGTGAGAAAAACCCGGCGCTGCAGTAGGCATCTATCTAAGAGGTGGGTTGGTGCTAGCGGCAGAATGCTCAGCGGATTCGCGGAAGGTGGTGATGCGAACGTACGATGCGAGGGGACCAGGCACAGAGACTTTATTCTGGAAAAAGAGCCTGCCTGGTAACCGAAGAGCAGGTCGCTGATGCACTCCCGGACGGTCGCTTTGTGATCTGCGATACACACGTAGCTGTCTTTGACTCCGGTGGCCGTAGGGGAATTGGCGCCTAGAACCCCGAGCGAATCGCCAAGAGGGAGACACCTGAATATCGCTGTGTGCTACCAGACTGGGGTAAAAGCCAGTGGGCTAGCTCGGGACGCTTATTGTACGATATTATCGCGCATTGTAACATAAGACTCAATCAAGGCTGGGGTTGCGATGTGAGATTCTTACGATGAGGGCATATACGATCTGATCATACTTTTGAATGTGCTATACCTCGGTATCCATTACGACTCACTTTCCGGTCTGGATGAAACCAATCTTGACCCAAGACGGTTACTGGTGGAAGGACCTTGCATCTTGTTCCCCTTTTTCGGCAGAGCAAATGTGACGTGATTATTGGGGTGATAGCCATATTGAAGAGGGGAGGGGAGTGTCGCACAGTAGGTATGACCGACTCGGGTATATCTAATCAGGCCGTCATTAGATTAACCAGGAGAAAGTAGAAGGAGACGAACTAGAGTAGTTCTGGCGAGCTTTGAGGACATTGCGCTTGAGATAAAGCAGCGTCTCGTAGGACAGCATCTACGGTTCAAGGTAAGCGGTGCCCTTCTGCTCAGCTACGTGGAAGGAACTGCACCTGATACCGATAACCCTGCACTTGACGCGACTCATGTCCCTCAGTTCGGGATTAGTGCATCTTTGCATTCCAGTTAAATGCGTGTGCGAACTAGCAGGACGGATAGAAGGACGACGACCCATGGGCCCTTGGGGGACGGGGAAAGGGCGAGACCCTCACCTGGAGCTGAGGTACAGGTTAGAGCAAGGATAGCGTGCTCGGGCGCCGAGGGCTCTAGTGCGGCGGCATTAGCTCTATTGTAGCTACGCCCGGTGTTGTAGTACTACAATAGCTCACTCCGGTACAGTATAGAAATGGTTCAAAAAAAAGAAAACACCGCTATGAGCTATGAGCTGAACAGGATTACGTTCAAATTTCACAGAGCCGGAACTGGCCTAAGAGTCAAGATAAGAGTCTTCGTCCACAGAGCTCGCTAGCACGACGTTCGTTCTCCGTATTATTGATGGGTACTCAGAGGTTTGTCCAAGGGCTTCGCTTACCATGCTACTAGACTGATTGATCTACTTCTCGCTACTAACCTCCAACTAACCTCCAACATGAATCAGCCATTATCTAGTCTTCCTGCCTATTTTCGGTGAACCGCTCCTATCTATCTGCTTTCCTAGGTATGTTTAGTGCCTACGAATTGTGAGTACTCACTGTTGATCTTCAATTAGCTGTGGTCCGTTCTCCATACCGAGTGATTCGTCTTCTGGTGCCGCCTCACATATCAGAAAGATTTCTCAGGCTCGTCGCAAGAAACAGAAGAATGTACGTGCTCAAGGTGCGTCCTTTAGCACCCTGTAGCAATCGCGGCGAGTACTGAATGTTATGGCACAGGCAAGAATTATAGACGTGACACGACAATCAACATGCTCCCAGACAATATCTTGCTTGAAATATTTGACTTTTGTCAAGAGAGCGGCATTATAGACTCCATTGACTGTGTATGGAGATGGAACTTTCTTGTGCATATATGTCGAAGATGGCGACAGATCGTATTTGACTCACCACTGCGTCTCAATCTCAGAATTTCCTGCACATACAGAACTCCCAGGAAGAATCTTGATATCTGGCCAACCATTCCCATCGTTATGAATTACGCGAATCACAATCACTGGACAGGCGTCCCGCCTAGCGATGAAGACAATGTCGTTGCTGCACTCGAGCACCCCGGTCGTGTATTCTATCTCGGGCTCAGCGTAACGGGTTCGCAGTTGGAAAAGACGGCCGCGGTGATGCAGAAGCCATTTCCAGTGTTGAAGGGTCTCTACGTCCACTCGTATGGAAATGTACCTATCCTTCCTGCCGAATTCCTGGGAGGATCTGCACCGCGTTTACACCACATCGTTTTATACGGCATTTCCTTTCCGACATTGCCAACACTCCTTTTGTCGGCCAGTGACCTCGTCTTTCTCCAGCTTTTCAATATACCCCCGACCGGTTACTTTGCACCCAAGGCGATGGCTGCTTGTTTGGCCGCATCGCCCAGGCTCAAAAGCATTGTCATTGAATTCCAGTCGGCTACTCCCCGCCCCGATCGAATCAGCCTACCTCCCACAACACGGACGGTCCTTCCTGCTCTCACCTTCTTTGGGTTCAAGGGTGCTAGCGAGTACCTGGAGGACCTCGTCTCCAAGTTAGACGGCCCACAACTGGACCGGGTCAGGATAAATTACTTGAATCAGCTCGTTGACTTTCAAGTTCCGCAATTCTCCAAGTTCATCGATCGTTCAGGCCCCAAGTTGACCCAATTCAGGCATGCAGGAGTTACGTTTTACAGCGACTATGTCTCCTTCGAAATGTATCGTCGTGAAATCCGCCCAACTTATGACGGGCGCCCTGCTTGGGTTAGCGTCTTGTGCCGAGGGATCGATTGGCAAGTTTCTCATATGGCCCAGGTGCTCAGCCCTGATTCTGTGACACTCTCAAATGTGCACCACCTCAAGCTCGCCGCCGCCTTCGACACCTATCCCGGGGAATTAGAGGATACGGACGACATTGAGTGGCTGCACCTCCTCCACCGATTCACCGCCGTGCAGACGCTGCACGTATCTCAAGAGATCGCCAGCCACGTTGCTCTTGCACTAGAAGACATCACGGGGGAGATGGTCGCCGAAGTGTTGCCAACTGTTGAGTTGATTTGCTTAGAGGGCCTGCCAGCGTCGTCTGTCGAGAATTTCGTCCCCGCCCGCCGGCTCTCTGGTCGCCCTTTAACCGTCGTCGACAGAGAAACGGAATTTGATGAAAGACTCAAGTCCTATCTCACCAATTAGAAGAAAATTCCATTCCAGTTGCGTACTCTATAGCCTGGTGTTTTGCGACCTAACGATTCCAATCATTGACTCACTTCCTAACGCATTTAGGAGACGCCCAAACGTGCATACGTAAATTGCTTTTTCGACTATATTTGCCATTTGTCACGATATGTACTTCTATACGAATTGTACAATGAGCTTGTTGTGATGTGTCTCGGACTAAGGATCCTACGCGAGGAGCTTGGCTGGCCGTCAATGACAGCGCGGCGCGCATTACTCGGGGCTCATCGTCGAAATGGAGTATCGTCCCTGCAGAGCAAATCCTGGCCTCATCCATTGTCATTATAGAACTGCCATCACTCACTGTCTGCAACCATTTCTTGAGTGAACAGGTCATCCGAATGAAAAATAGTGTAGCGAACGTTGCGACAAAAAAAAAATTGGATAAAGGGAACCACACCCTTATATGAGCTGTAGTAAAGGTGGTGTGAGTGCAAACCCACACAATTGTTTATGGCAGACGTCTCAAGACTGCAGACTCGACGTGTACTGTCTGTGGAAAGAGATGGAACCCTCTCAGATTTCCAGGACGTATTGCTCTGCCACCGCGTCCGCTTTCGCCGATGATACGATCTGCCCGACGTCCCCTGCATGTGTACGTTACAACACGACCGTCTGCGCACGGAGCAGACAGCCGCCGCGCGTCGCAGCCCTCGCGGGGCGAGCCAACGACGGGGGCGGTGCGCTGAAGACCTGCACGGCGTTCGCCGGAGCGGAAGGAAACGTCGTGCGCTAGTGCGTCGAGCTCCGAGTTGTGCGTGGCGAAGCGGATCGCGTCGGGGGAGAGTCCGGCATACATGCCGGCGACCTGGGTGAAGTGCGGAGCGAGAATGAGTGAGAAAAGCTCGGCGCTGCGATAGGCGTCTAGGAGGTGGGTTGGCGCTGGCGGCAGGGTGGTCAGTGGATCCGCGGAAGATGGTGCTGCGAACGTGGGAACCAGACACAGAGACTTTATTCTGGAAAAAGAGCCTGCCTGGTAACAGAAGAACAGGTCGCCGGTGCACTCCCAGACGGTCGCCTTGTGATCTGCGATATACACGTAACTGTCTTTGACTCCGGTGGCCGTAGGGGAATTGGCGCCTAGAACCCGAACGAATCGCCAAGTGGGAGACACATGAATATCGCTGTGTGTTACCAGATTGGGGCATCTTTGTGAGTCACTTACTTTGGCTTTCCGTGGGAACATGACCGTGCGGTGCCGGTTGAGGTGACGTACAGGGAGAGGTGAAGAGAGAAAACAAACGCGTTGCATTATCGGTCGACAGGGTATGTGAGGTAGCAGCAAAGGAGGCATGTACATGGAAGCGTGTGATTAAGTAGATACGTGGTAGAGACCGGGCGGAAGCGCGAAGTGCTGCTTGATCGAAAAACTGGGGTTTTGGTGTCCGAGGCGAGGTCGCGACCGGGCGGGTGGGACGACCCGAGACGTGCCGACGAGCGAGGGGCACTAAAACATGCCATTTCATCGACCCTTTGGCGTTTTGCGAAAGGAAAGGGAGTGGTGGGCGGGCGAAAATAAAAGACACGGTTCTTTGAACCGGCTGAGAATATGGGTGGGCAGAGGGAGAGCACGAGCACGTGCCGCCCGCGCAAAGACTTCATACGCGTCTCCGCCGTCAGCAGAGTGAGCGATTTGTTCTTTACTCCGCTTCAACACCTTCACTGTGAAAACAGCCATTCATTTTCCCCGCTGCACTTATACTTACTCGGTCCTAGCCAGGGGTCATCGAGTCATCGGTCATCGGTCAACGACGGACCAACGACGTGCGAGTCGGTGCGACACACTTTCGCATGACCCGCGTTTTATGACTGAGGACGGTGGGCTTGTAGTGTGACAAAATCCTGTGTCTTTTTCTGTCCTCCGTTCCAGTCAGATCCGCTCCTCTTCACATGAATCACAACTTCCCTGCCGTCGCTTCCGCTCCAGGAATTACCGTCCGGGCTGCGTTTGTTGGCTGTCCACGATGAATCCACGACCAGCGAAGTGGCGCTCTACCAGCTTGGCCTAATGGGCATCCCGATCACGAACCTGAAAACAAACTGCGCCGCTGGGAGCG
Source organism: Lactarius deliciosus (assembly GCA_021525775.1). NCBI lineage: Eukaryota > Fungi > Basidiomycota > Agaricomycetes > Russulales > Russulaceae > Lactarius > Lactarius deliciosus. Next base: position 106,550 of record JAKELK010000141.1, on the reverse strand, counting down.
CTCGTCTAGGCGGGCAATGAGAGCTTCGCGCTCGCTTTCGGCTTCGAGCGTACTATGGCGCCCGGCGCGCTCTATACTAAGACCGCGTTCCCCGACTGCCCCAACCCCATGCGCCCGCTCTTCGCCGCCGTGGAGCGCGTCTCTCCCGGCGCGATGCACGGGCCGCCGATGCTGGGGACGCTCGGGTAGCTTGTTTCAGGAAGTACGGAGGAGGGGTGGGGCATCTGGCGAAGATAGGTAAGTTTGGTGTTTCGTGCCTTGTTTTGTGCGCGTGTGATGCGAGGGTCGTACTTGGCGGCGAAGGACCGTAAGCATTCGGTCAACAAACCGTATGCGCAGTTCCAGGCACGGTACGACGAGACGGCGGCGCTTGCCTCCCCCCAGATATCGAACGAGCTCACTAAGTATGTGAGCAGTCCAACTCCCATTGCGTCTTATATCCCCACTTCCCGCTCCCTCATGATTTGTTGATTAGCTGCACAGGATGGAGCCTGCAGGCCGTATAGTTGCAAACAAGGCTTCTGTCACGCCAACAATTGAAAGGCTCGAGAACTAGCGTTTCGAACTCGTTGCAATGTGGCTCTCACGGACCACACTGATGCGTTCGCGTGATGCAGCGCAATGGATACTGTCGGTTATGGGACGACGCGAGGTCATGCCCCCAGACTGTCCTCACTTTGTCAGTGCAACTGCGGGAGTGTAAGGCCTGATCCGCGACCTGTCTGGCGTTGTTGGACAGCAGGGGCCGGACCTATGCAGGTATTCGACCTGCCCAACGTGCGGGGGACGCATGGCCTTGTGCATAAAATCAACATCAGAGACGGCGGCGCAGGCGGGTGACCGGGCCTATCATCTGTTATTGCAGTCCTCTGGGCTGCCCCTATATTCCTAGCGCGCTCGCTCGCATTCACCAGCGAATCTCCCTGCCTTGTTCAAATCATATCTCTATTGCGGTGGCGTCATCCACGCATTCCCTGAGTCCCAGGGCACGATGCAAACACGCATACTCCCAATGCAGCGCTCCGCAGCAGCAGAACAGGATTGCGACTCATAGGGGTACTAGTATAACAGCGGCACCGTAGTACTCAGTTCATTACTTGCATTATTGATGGGCACTGAGAGGTTCGTTCAGTCTTCGCTTGCCATAAAGAAATACTCCTGATTATCCCCAATCAGTCATTGTCTGCCGAGTTTTGCTGAAGCTCGTCCATCGGCTTTCCCAGGTGTGCCCAGCTCTCACCGACGCTCACCAATCGACTGAGTACACACTGCTGAGTGCTGATATTTCTCAAGGTCGTTGCAAGAATAAAACAAATGTCCGCGCTCACGGTGCATCCTTCAGTCACCCATAGTTACCGCGGGAAGTACTGACTTTGTGTGGCACAGGTGAGAGTTGAACAATCGGCACGCTCCCAGATAATGTCTTGCTTCAGATACTGTACTGTATGCCAATGATGGCGACAAATCATATTTGCGTCACCACAGTCTCGATCTCCCTGTACATCTGAAACTCCTGTTACTAGGGAGTGTTTCCTGTCATTATTAATTATCGCTCTTCCGGGAGCAGAGGGACAAGGCAACTTCGCCGCTGCATCCGAACACCCCGACCATGTATGATGATGCAGGAACCATATCCGGTGCTGAAACGTCTTCGGGGATATCCTCTGAGGATGGAAGTGCGCCTGCCTACTGAATTCTTGGGAAGACGTTTATGGGCCATCTATTTCTTCTTCGGCATCACCTTTCCCGGGCCGGCACTCCTAACACTTCTTTGTCCACCGGTAGCCTTGTCGGGCTCCAGCTTTGCTATTTAGACCCGACTGGTTACATATCACCCAAGGCGATGGTCGCTTCTTTGGTTGCACTGCCCATGGCCCAAGTGCTCAGCCACTTTTCTGTTTCACTCTCTACTACTATTGTCCGTTTCAAGCTCGAGGACCAGCTCAAGGAACATCATCAATGGGAGGGTTCGGATGGCGTTGAATGGTTGCACCTCCTTCGCCAATCCTCTACCGTGCAGACACTGCACGTATCCCAGGTTCCCGCAGGCACGTTACCCCTGCACCGGAAGACATGACGGGCTAGATGGCTGCCGAAGCCTCGATTTACTTAGTAGGCCATCAAGCATCACCGCATCATCCATCATCCATTGAGAAGTTCGTCCCTGCCCGCCGGCTCTCTGATCACCCTGTAACCGTCGTCGACACTGAAACAAAGTTTGATGAAAGAGTCAAGTCCTCCGTTAGCAAATAAGAGAATGTCCCATACCAGTGTTCTAAAGCGGTCCTAATCATCCCTCTGTTGCATTCAAGAGACGACCATGCGCGCAGGCCGAAATATACATATATTGCTTTTAGACTACACTGGCCACGATACGTACAACCATACGAACAGACTTGTTGTGATGGGTCTTGGACCACGCGAGAAGTTTGGTCGGCCGTTAATGACACCGCGCATTACTTCATCTGCGAAACCGGTACCTGTCAAAGCTGTCAGGGACCGGTCCTCGACAGCTTTTGACACCCTCCACTTTTACAGATGTTGGGACAATGGCCTAAGATCATTCGTCGTCGGAATGATGGCATCGCGCTCGTAAAGTATATTCTTGCCTCATTCGGTCATCATCATAGCACCGCCACCACTTCCTGTCGCAAAATCCATCTCTTGCATAGGCAGTCAAATAAGAAACCGTAGTGGCGATCGTTGCAACGAAACAAAATTCGGATACTAGGATTCGGACCCCGAGCCACTGCGGTCAGGACAAGCCCTTGAAAAGCAGCAATGTTGACGTTGCACCATACCCGATGATAGTCGATTACGAGCGTGGTATGCCAAAAGACCTGTGGAGCGTCGCTAGCACGGAAGGAGGCCTTGCGCGCAAGTATGTTGGGCTCCGCGTTGTGCGTGTCGAGTCGGCGGAGACTTCAAGTTTGATACCGTCAATCCTGGTGAAGCGCGACGAGGGTGAGCACGAAACGTGCGGCACCATAGGCGTCTAACGTGGCAGTGGTGGCAGAGTGCCCAACAGATCTGCGGAAGCGGAGTGGGCGGAGATGGCGTTGCGAACGTACGAGATGGAGGTGGCGAGGACCTGGTAACCGAAGAGCAGGTTGCCTACACGTTCTCGGATAGTCGCTTCATGATCTCAGGCTGTGGTGCAGACACTCGGGCGTGATTGTCTTCGCATGGTGGCGTCCATTGAATATTGCAACCCGATATCTCGATCGAGTCGCTGACGCCATATACATAACTCCGTCTGTGATACCAATCCAGCCAAATACTGGGGTGGCGGTGTATATTCGATACGAAATTTGTGATCTGGGCCATCTGGCTATGCTGCATACCAATTTCCGGTCCAGTTCAAGTTGAAGCGAGTCTTCAGCGCTTCAGCCGCCGATGCCGCGCGCATGATGCATGATCGATGCATGATCTTCGAAGTCGCCGGCGCGGAGTTAACAGGAAGAACCTTGGGAAGAACGCCACTCTCAGCATCACTCCCAACATGAAAGCGGTGGGGTGGAGCATCCAGGTGAGTTTTGTGTCCGGTGCTGCTTTTTCGAGTATGGTTGATGCGTGAGGTGCACTTAGTGGCGAAGAACCATAGGCCCTCTGTCAACAACTTGTCTGCGCAGTTCCAGGTAGTACGACGAGGCGGCGGACCTTGCCTCCCCGCAGATCTCGATCGAACGAGCTTGCCAAGTACTAGATGTGCAGCCCAATCCCAATTTTTGTTGCGTATTGACATCCCTCTCTCGCCCATTGTGCTTATTTCCGCTACTTTTCCCTGCTGAACAGGACGGAGCTGCATGCTGTATAGTCGCAAGCGAGGCATTTGTGCATGCCACCAGGCTCGAGAACCAGGTTACTGGGCTGTCAAACTCGTCGCGACGGTGATCGCAACGGACTTCGCCAATGTATTTGCGGGACGCAGCGCGATGGATACTATTGGTTATCCGGTTATGGGACGACGCGACGTCTGGCAGACAAGATTTTCGCTCAGGCAGGCACGAGCAGGGGTCATGTCGGGGTTGTCGAGCTGCACGGCCGTTTTGCTGCCAACGACAAGGCTAACGAGGCACGCACTGAGTTTACGTGTTTGAACCGCACACAGAGTATGAGGCCGACACTCTTCTTTGCGCAGCTCGTAACTTAGCCAGCACTTGTACTGTGCGCCGTCGACGATGTGCATTGCTCCGTTGATCGCGGGGACAATACGATAGACACTAGCTTTCTTCTCTGCACGCTTCGGTTTACGAGATTTCGGTCGGTAGCACGGAAGGAAGTACATGGTCAACCCGAGCGATGGACAAGCTAAGCCGGCTAAGGGTCATCCTCTTGGTGCTATGGGCCTTGCGATGCACTTCACAGTCACAAGTACGCAAATACGTTCCTTGGTACGTTATGAGCATCAAAATGAGCATTGGTAAGTCGGAAAAAAAGCTTTTGCTGGTTTCGCAACCCCAACTGCTAAAGACCATTAAAACAGATGGCCTTACAGTATCCTTTTCTGGAATCGAGTCTGAAATGGTTAGGGTACTGTCAAGCAAAATACAATACATGGAAAAATACTTGAATAAATAACGCAGAGAATTAGCACGAAACCCGAGTGAAGTAGGCTTCCGAGATCGTTGTCTTCAGGTTTCCAGAAACCGGGAAAACGTCCAAAACGGTAATGACGAACGTAACTCGAGAAACCTTTTTAGGAAACTTTTTTGGCCCACTGTTGACTCGGACGCTGACACAGAGGAACTGACGACTGACGACTGACTTTATCGGTGCACCTGCGGTATGATGAGGTTTTAGCCGCGACCTGTCTGGCGTTGTCTGTGCTGAAGTACAGCAGGACGCATGCAAGCGGCCCCAAAGCTATTTGACCTTCCCGATCTGCAGGGAAAGTGGTTCTGCGGTGCAGTCGTCGTCAGCCTCCTCGTCGCCCAGAATATTCCAGAGTTCTATCACGCCGATGGCCCGGACGGACGTGACAGATAAATCTCGACACTTTTTTCATGTGTTCTGAGACAGGCATCATTTGGTACTTTTTCAGATTGGGAAATAATCACGCTCATGAGGCTGAGCTTCGGCAGATTACCCGTGCAGATGTGGACAATCCAAGTTGTACTTGGGAGAGCTATGGCAACTCGCAAAGCTGTGAAGGTGGGTGATCTGATCTACTTTCTGAAACATACCCCTGCCTCGTTTGGATGACCTCTAGTGCGGCGGTGTTCAACAACCACCCCACTAGAATTCTGGGCACGTTCCTTGATTCCCAAGAACGAAGCAACCATTGTACTCATTCCGCAGCAGTTGAACAGGACCAGGTTTCAGGTTTCATAGAACTGGAACAAGCATAAGAGTAGCTCCTTCGTCCACAGAGCCTACCAGTGCTGCAGTTCGTTATCCTCATAATCGATGGGCACTCATAGGTTGGTCCAAGGCCTTCCTTTACCATGTTACTAGACTGATCGGCCGATTTCTCGCCGCCAATCTCCAACTTGAATCAGCCATTATCTAGTCTTTCAGCCCAGTTTTGGTGAACCGGTCCTATCGATCTGCCTTCCCAGGTGTGTTCAGTGCCCACTTAGCGACTGAGTACTCGTTACTAATCTTCAATTAGCGGTGGTCCGTTCTCCATCCCAGGCGATTCGTCCTCTGGTGCTACCTCACATCATATCGGAGAGATTTCTCTGGGTCGTCGCAAGAAACAGAAGAGCCTATGCGCTCAAGGTGCGTCCTTTAGCACCCTGTGGCAATCGCAGCAAATACTGAGTTTTTGTTGCACAGGCGAGAGTCATACTAGATACGAGACGACGATCGACATGCTTCCTGACAATGTCTTGCTTCAAATATTTGACTCTTGTCGAGAGAGATCCAAGTTTTTAGACGCCATTCACTTCGTATGGGACTGGCACTTCCTTGTGCACGTATGTCGAAGATGGCGACGAATCACATTTGAGTCGCCACAACGTCTCAATCTCCGAATTCTCTGCACGGACGGAACTCCCGTCAGGAAGAACCTGGGTATCTGGCCGGCCCTCCCTATCGTTATCGATTATCACAACGCATTGACATATCCCAAGAGCAGCATGACGCCTGACGATGAAGACGATATCGTTGCTGCACTCGAGCACCCCGATCGAGTATCTTATCTCGGGCTCAACGTAACGGGCTCGCAATTGGACAAGATGGCCGCCGTGATGCAGGAGCCATTTTCGGTGCTTACATGTCTCGTCGTCATTTCAAGGGATGGAAATGCACCAGTCCTTCCCACCGAATTCTTGGGGGGATCTGCACCGTGTTTACAGTACATCGTTTTAAACGGCATTCCTTTTCCTGCATTGCCAACGCTTCTTTTGTCGGCTAGTGACCTTGTCTGGCTCCACCTTCTCAAAGTGCCCGCGACCGGTTACTTTTCACCCAAGGCGATGGTTGCATGTTTGGCCGTATTGCCCAGGCTCGAACGTTTTATCATTGCATTCCAATTGGCTACTTCACGTCCTGATCGAATCAGTCCGCCTCCCGTAACACGGACTGTCCTTCCTGCTCTCACCTTCTTTGGGTTCAAGGGTGCTAGCGAGTACCTGGAGGATCTCATCGCCCAGATTGACAGTCCTCAACTAGACCAGATCAGGATAGATTACTTGAATCAGTCCGTTGACATTCAAGTTGCACAGCTCTCCGAGTTTGTCGATCGTTCAGTAGGCCCCAAGTTGACCCAATTCAGGCGTGCTGGAATTACCTTCTCCAGTGACCATGTCTCCTTCGAAATGTATCGTCATGGAATCCGCCCAACTTCTGCTCGGACTAGCATCTTATGCCAAGGGATCGATTGGCAAGTTTCACACATAGCCCAGGTGCTCAGCCATGTTTCTGGGACACTCTCTAATGTTGTCCATCTCAAGCTCGCCGCCGTCGACACCTATCCCGAGCAATTGGAGGATACGGACGACATTGAGTGGCCGCACCTCCTCCGCCGTTTCACCTCCGTGAAAACGTTGTACGTATCTCAGGAGATTTCCAGACACGTTGCTCTTGCATTAGAAGCTATCACTGGGGAGACGGTCACCGAAGTGTTGCCGTCCCTTGACTTGATTTGCTTAGTGGGCCAGCCGGCGTCGTCTGTCGAGAAGTTCATTACTACCCGCCGGCTCTCTGGTTTCCCTTTAACCATCGTCAACACAGAAACGGAGTTTGGTGAAAGACTCAAGCTGCTCAAGTCCTATGTCACCAAATAGGAGACTGTCCCGTTCCAGTTGCGTACTCAATAGCCTGGTGTTTCACGATCCAACGATTTTAATCATTCCTCTGATGCATTTAGGAGACGACTATACGCAGATGAGTGTTTGTTAAAACTGGAGGTCCTTAGTAGTGGTAGGATACAAACGACTAGTTATTAGGTATACCTGGAGGTCCTTAGTAGTGGTAGGATACAAACGACTAAGGACAAACGTATGTATACCGAGACGCGTATATACGGGGGGTCACATGACCCGGTAGCGATGTGGCATGATTAATGTTACTCTGACACTCCTCCTCGACACAAACGCGTAGGGTAACGAAAATAGGGATGTATAGGGGGATCGAGGCCGAAAAAGAAAGAAAGAAATAATAGAAATAAAAATAGGAAGGTAAAAATAGGAAGGAAATAACGAGGTCGCTAAAATAACGAGGTCGCTACTCCTCCTCACTGTGAATGCGGATCAACGCAGTCAGCAGTGACGCCGAGGTATTGGCGTAGGCAATTGAAATCAGTCCTCCCCAGTGGCTTTGTGAAAATGTCGGCAGTGTTTTCTTTTGAGGGAACGCGATCGACGGAGATGTCGCCAGACAGGACTTGTTCGCGGGCGAAGTGGTACTTGACACGGATGTGCTTGGTGTGGGAATGCCAAACGTGGTCCTCCGTTAGGCGGGTAGCTGCGTCGTTGTCACATAGCAGGCGGGTAGGTGAGGAAGGGAGCATGTGCAAGCCAGACAGGAGTTGTCGAAGGAAGATCGCTTCGTGAGCGGCGCTATGCAGGGCAATGTACTCGGCATAGCAAGATGAGTCAGCGACTGTGGCCTGTTTCCGAGAGCACCAGGATATCATGCCCGAGCCTAGGGTGAAACAGTAGCCGCCAACAGACCGGCTCGTGTCGACGCAGTTGGCATAGTCGGAGTCAGAATAGCCGTTTAGATTCAGTGTATTGTGTCCGCCTAGTGTAAGTGCGTATGAGCGGGTGCCCTTGAGGTACCGTAGGACGCGGATGGCAGCCGTCCAATGCTCGGGTCAATAACAGTCTAGGAATGAAGAGAGGCGTCCGACGGCGTAGGCGATGTCGGGTCTAGTGGCTACTGTGAGATACATGAGACTGCCGACGAGTGAGCGGTATGGCGTGCGTTCTATCCATTCGGAGACCTCAGGCGGTACAGGTAGTGTTTTGTTTGGGCGGCGGAGTTGGAGTCCGGCCACCATTGGTGTGTCGGTTGGATGTGCGTCGCTTTGGTGGTACTGTTCAACTAAGCGGTCGATTTTCGCAGTTTGAGAGAGGGAGATGAGCCGCTGTGCACGATCGCGAGAGATGGCGATGCCCAGAGCATACTTAGCAGGTCCGAGGTCAGATATATCCCACTGAGCTTTTAGTTTATCGCGGAACCAGGCGTTTTCGTCAGGGGAAGAAGCCGCTGAGACGATGTCGTCGACGTGGACCGCGAAGATGATGACCCCTGAGGATGTTTGGCGGCGATATACGCACCATTCGCATGGGAGACGCTCGAACCCCCACTGTGTTACCGCGTTATGGAAAGTCTGGTTCCATATCCGACTCGCCTGCTTCATTCCGTAGATGCTTTTCATCAACCTCATGACCCAGTCCTCTTTTCCGGGCGCCTCGAAACCGGGGGGCTGTTCCATGAACATGGTCTCACCCTCGGGTAGGATGCCGTGGAGGAAAGCCGTTTTGATGTCGAACTGTTGGACGTCCCAGTCGAGGGTTGCGGCAATGTGTAGTATGGAACGGAAGGACTCGAGTCGCACCGTAGGAGCTGTGGTCTTATCATAGTCGATGCCATACCGTTGTGCGAATCCCTTCGCGACGTAGCGTACTTTGTATCGCACGACCTTGCCAGTGTCATCTCGTTTTTGTTTGCAGACGAGTTTTCCTTTTAGAGGGCGATGGCCAGGCAGGACTTCTGATCGAGGTACGAGGACGAAGACTTTCAGATCCTCAAGGCTCTTCAGTTCATCGCGACCGCCAGCAATCCAGTACTCTCGTTCCGGGGAGGCGAGTGCCTGTGCCCAAGTTGGTTCGTCGTCCGATTCAAGTGAGGGCTCTAGGGAGCCATTGCCGAGGGCAGCGAGCACGTCATCGACGGAGGGTGAGGCCTCAAAACAGAGGTCAGTAGGTAATAAGTCGTGCGTGTCTCGTACGTCGGAATACTTCAAGAGGATGGCATATGCGTGATCTGCCTGGACCTGAGGCGTCACGGAACGGGACGATGCCCGCTCCTCCTGGCGGCGCGCGCCGGATTCTCGCGTGGCAGAAATCGTGGCAGTGAGGCGGGGTCCGTGGCGCAAGCCGTCGTTTGTCGTCAGCCGTGTGGCAGGTACAGGTATACGGGATGAGCGTCGGGGAGGTGGGATGGATGGTTCGGGGGAGGGAGGGGGAGGCGTTAGGGGGGAAGGGGGGGTCAGAGTCGGATCGGTATTGGTGGTCGTTTCTATGTTTGTTCTGATTGGGTGTATATTATTTGGCTGTGTCGTTTCTGAGATGGTGTTAGGATTATGCGTGAAATTATCGTAGGAGGTGTGATAATCAAGATCGCCTTTGGGTAAAGAAAGGGAGGAAAATGGTTGTTGTGTACGGGGTATTGGTGGCGTAGGGCCGGGTGAGTCCCAAGAAGGTGGTGAAGAGGAAGACGATATGCCAAGTATAGTACCGGGGAGAAGGGGAGAAGGTTCCGAATCTAGATGTTCTTTAAACGTAACATGATAGGAGTTAAATACACGAGAAGAAGAGGGGTCCCAGAGGCGGTAAGCCTTCGAATGTGGAGCGTACCTGATGAGTATACAGGGGGTTGATCTTTGGTAGATCTTTGAGAGCGCCGGTGTGTGAAGAGCGAAAGCGCGGCAACCGATTTCTCTCAGGTGGGACAGTGATGGCCGCTGACCGAACCAAAGTTCATAGGGCGTTTTGCCATTGTTGGCACTGGCGGCGGTCAAAGTCGTGAGGTATGCCGCGGTGGAGCAAAACTCGTCCCAAAGGGATGCGGGTGCGTTGCACGCTATTCGCATGGCGCGGGCTTTCCTGAGGATTGTTCTGTGTAGGTGTTTGGCTCTTCCGTTGTGCGCTGACGTATAGGGGGCGGTGAGCTGATGATCGATGCCCTCGCCTTCGCACCAGTCGCGCATTTGTGAGGAAACCAGTTTGCCGTTATCAGTGAGAATACTTCGGAGTTTGTCTCCACTTTGAACGGTAACTGCTTTGTGCCAAGTTTGGACTGCTGAGCAGGCTTCGGCTTTAGAACGTAGGGGGATGCTCCAGACGTAACCCGAGAAATCATCGATTATGTTCATTGAGTAAACATTTCCAGAACGAGAAGTAACGGCCATTGGCCCGCACAAATCCACAAAGACCTTTTCCAACTTCCTTTCTGCCTTACAACCCTCCCGTGTCTTGGGGACTGACGATCGCGACTGCTTGCCGAGTGTGCAGTGATCACATTTGGCTGGCAGGGAAGATAAATCGATCGGCATACCTGTGGAGACATCGCCCTTTGCCATCTCGATCACGGTACAGTTGTTGCAGTGACCGAGTCGGCAGTGCCAGGTCTCTACGTCTGGCACCCTCGCGTAGAGGGCGGTGGGTGTTTTCATGGGTTTCTTGGACGTGATGGATGGGGTAAGTGTGGTGAGGGTATACAGGTGTTTGGTGGGGGATAGGGCTCCGCGTACGAGTACCGTGTTGCTATTGTTTGTGACCCAGCAATTCGTAGAGTCGAAGTGAGTGGTATAGTTACCACACCTGTTCAAAGCGGGTATGGAGATGAGTCGCACGGAAGAATCGGGAATGTAAAGGACGTCGTTCAGGCGTAATGTCTGGCCGTTCGCAATCCGTAGCTCTATGTCGCCGACACCGACGGCGTATATGGCAGAACCGGCAAGGCCTTTGACAGGGTGACGCGGGATGTTTCGAAGTTCTTTGAAATCGGACGCTTCAGGGGAGATATGGCAGGTTGCACCCGTATCGAGGATGAAGGGCATCTCAGCCGCACGTGTCAAGTCGTGCCGTGCAGTGGAGTATACCGCGGCACCATCGGGGGGAGCACTGAACTTTTGTACGTTGTCGACCCAATTGACGGAAGCGTGAGCATCTCCAGTGGTCGCGAGCATCGCATAGTACTCCTCCTGGTCGTAGTCGGCCATGGCAATGGCAGCTACGTCGGTCTCCCCACTGTTGGCGGCGGGCAAAGTTGTATTGCTGCCGGTTACCAGCATGTAGCACTTCCCATTGATAGTCATAGTATTGTTGTGCCTCGGCTGCTCTGGGGCGACCGTTTGTTGGGAGGTATTGCTGCTTTGAGGGGCGGCACTGCGGTTGTTGTGGGGCTGTTGCCTGTTCGCCGCGGCTCCTCTTTGTGCGGCTTGTGCGGCTCGTGCTTCGTCTATGGATTTGCCAGCCATTTGTCCACCCGGGGAGACACAAAACTCGGATCGGTGGTTGCTGCGTTTGCAGTTGGCGCAGATCAGCCTGGGTTTAGTCACGGTGGCGGCCAATGCGGTGCTCTCGCCCTGTCCAGCGGTGAGGGGGATGCCCAGTACTTCGCGACGTTGGAGTAGCTGCTCTTCGCGGAGGATGCGTTCTTTGACTTCGGCGGAGGTGATGGAACTGTTCGATAGCAATTCGTTAATGGCTGACTGGAGTTGGGGAAGTGGGTCGAGCGAGTTGATGTATAGTAGGATCTTCAGCTTATCGTCATCCATCTTTCCCATCTTCGTGAACCTTTCGTGTAAGCCGTCGATGTCGTCCAGTGTTCGACACAGGTTCAGCGGCGGAGTGAGTGAGACATGGGCGTCGAGGGCCTTCTTCATGAGGTGGACTTGGGCGTGCGGTCCCAAGTTCTCGTGGCTTTTTCGTAGGGCGTCATAGACCTCGTGGGAATATTTGAATGTCTTGGCAATGCCATATTCAACGTTGGAGACGTGCTCCAGGATGAATGCGCGGAGGGCGCGATCACAGCTTCCCCAATTGAGGGCAGCTCTAGGATGGAGGACCGGATCGGGACGCAGGAGGGATCCGTCGAGATAGTAAGAGAAGTTTCGTTGATCGACAACTAGATTCAAGCGACGATCCCATTCCTCCCAGTTGGACTTCAAACGGTCAAGCCGAAGATCCGCCGGCCAAGCTGGGTCTGAGGTGAATTGTTTTTCGCTTATGACGATATCCGCCGTTCCGCCGGGTCCTCCTGTGCTAGTGGATGCCCCGCCAGTGCCAGATGAGTCCGGGGGGTCGCCAGTTCCGGTTCCCCCGGTAGGGGGGTTGCCTGAGACTCCAGTGGCTGGCATGAGGAAGAGGGATTTGGCGGTTTGATAATATTTGATTGCTGAGGTGACTGAGGGGTATTGGGTCGCTGAGGCGAGTGGGGAGTATTGGATCGCTGAGTCGTACTAGTAAGGGAGAGACCAGTTTAAGGCGCAGGGCCCATAACCTGTTAAAACTGGAGGTCCTTAGTAGTGGTAGGATACAAACGACTAGTTATTAGGTATACCTGGAGGTCCTTAGTAGTGGTAGGATACAAACGACTAAGGACAAACGTATGTATACCGAGACGCGTATATACGGGGGGTCACATGACCTGGTAGTGATGTGGCGTGATTAATGTTACTCTGACAGCTTTCAACTACATTTGTTACGACATGTACATCCGTACCATTTTAACAACGGACTTGAATACCGTAAATAGCAGCATGGCACAAGCAGACTCTACACCTGAATACCTCTGAATATGCGGGATCCGGTTGGGCCTGGGTACATGAGCCCCTTGCACCTCCGGGCAATAGTGCGGGCTTTCGGGTCTGCGGTAGGAGCATTTGTAGGCAGCACGCGGCTTAGAAACGGGTGAAAAGTGCAGGGACTCGGGCGTACCTTTCCCTCCCTCTGGTTGGCTGGCCTTCCTTAGCAATCCCATTTCGCTAGAGACCAAGGCAAAAACCCTGGGACCCTCTGAGAATTCGGCGCGAGAAAACCCTTCCCCGAGGAGTCCGGGGTACTTGACCGATTTTTCCCGATTACGCCTCATGTGTTTTTTCCCACACGTGGGTGTGGGAAATAGTACGGGTCTCTTACGCGTAGGAGAGCAGCTGAACTCCTAGGTGTTCAGTAAGTTACTTTCAGTGCCCACCGTTTGACTAGCTACTACCGATCTTCAATTAGCGGCGGTCCGTTCTCCATACCGGGTGACACTGGTGCCACTTCACATACCAGAAATTTTGCCCAGGGTCGTCGCAAGAAACAGAAGAACGTGCGCGCTCAGGTGTGTCCTTTCGTACCCCATGGCTGTAAGTGCACATTCTCTCGAACCTGCCCTTGCGTGTTCCACTGACTAGCGACCACCCCCCTTATACATACCAACACGCACCTGCTGGCACACGTTCGCAAGCCATTTGTCGACGCTGCCCAGAAAAAAAGTATTTGTTTTGTTTTGTTTTGTTTTTTCGCTGACAACGCACTTACACGGCGGGCAGGGGTGAATAAGTGGAGGGCGAATAAGGGATCGACTAATGTCCAATATATGGACCACTAAGTTGACTTGATTGTTATTGCAGATTATATTAAGATAATGGAATAATTTGTAGACCTCTCTTTATGTGTCAGAAAATTATAAATAAAAATACTCAAACAATTATATATTAGTCTATCGCTTAGGAGAGCTCTAATTATTTCCGAGCATATTTACACTTAATTGTTTATGTTGGCTGGTGCCTGACAATTAAGTTTAAATATACTTGGAAATAATCAAAGCTCTCTTGAGCAAGCGAAAAATATCTAATTGTTCAAGTATTTTTATTTATAATTGTCTGACACATAGAGAGAGGTCTACAAATTATTTCATTGTCTTGATATAGTTCACGATAACAGTCAAGTCAACTAAGTGGTCAATATATTGGACATCAATTGAACCCTTAGTTGACTATAAGCAGATTCCGCTTACCTGCTCCTGCCCATCGTGTTATAATTACTGCAGCAGCAGCCCCTGCACCAACCATTCGATTCGAGATGCCATGCGCCCGATGTGCACCAGCTACCCGAGACTACAGCCACCACCGCTGGGAGTCCAAACACAAGCCGACCGAGCAGCACGGATGCAGTCGTGGCAGGAGGTTGGCAGGGAAGGGGGGGCACTCGACCATCGCAGCCGCGAGTCCCAACCACAACGGAGTTGCGGCGGCATGCTCTGTTTGCCCAAGCGCCCTGGCAGCACCCTGACAGCGACGGTGGCGGAGGGTTGGAGCTCTGCACACCAAAGCGGGTGCACTCCTATATTACCCCATAGAGTCTATCGTATTTCTTGCAATAAATGGGTTTTTTCTGTATGTCAAAAATTGACTGTGGGATGAGAACTGGGATGACTACCAACAGCAAAATTTGACTACGGATTTGTTCAAAAATGACTTGAAATGACTGTCGGACGACTTGATTTTGATTTCGGCTCAATCTGACTTGACAGGCCGGACTATTTCTAGGCCTCATCCCCAGCCAAAAATGCGTTGAATCGGATAGAGCCAGAATTATTTATTACAAATCTTATCGAACCGTGACAAATATCATAGAAAATATGTCGAATTGTTTAATGTATTCTAAATAATCGAATGAGATATTCGCCTGGGAAGTTTCATGGCGAATCTGGTAGAATCTAATAAAATGGAATTCGATTGCACTCGTAAGGCAGTCGCATACAAACAAGTTAAGTTGCGAATATCCACGTTCTGGTAGCACGTCCCCCTCGCCCGCCTGTGTAAGCTCGCCATATATGTCCGGTCCAGCAAGAAAATACTATTGTGACTGCAAAGCAAAGTGCAAGGGCCAGCAAAATGAGGTATCGCGTACGACATTCTACGGCCACAAGAAATTTCGCAATCCATTGGCGCGATTTACCCCACATTTTCAAGCTTTCCTGGATGGCCTAGAACCTCCAAGCACGGGGACATCCCCCTTGTCAACTAATCCCCGCAGGCATGCCGACCTACAAGTTGCTGGTCCTTCGAACAAACGTCCATGGGTGTCTGAGAACCGTGACAATGCCCAAGACAATGCCACTTCACCTGTAGAGTACCACTTCACGTGCGGTAAAATACATTGCTCATGGTACATTCATAGGAGCCCACAGATACAACACCAGATCCCCCGGATGAACCAAGTGGTCTTGATGATATAGGGCCGCCATCTAGTGCTGCTGGCGACAGTCTGGGCGATCTGGGAACCGACGATAATCCTGGGTCTGGGCCGCAAGATACACCTCAGGCTGGAGAGACTGGCCCTGGAGAGTCTGGTCTTGAAGCTCCTCCGTCAAACCCTCCGTTGCCAGATTTACCTGATCCTTCGGGTTCGGTTGGGGATCTCCTGGACCAGGGACTGATTCGCCTGGAAGATCTCAGACTGGCCGCAGACTTTATTGAAGTGCTCCGGTCGGCGTCTCTGGACGATCCCATCAGCGGATTGTCCACTGAGGCACTTGATCGGCTACGAAGTCCGTCGCGTGACCAGCCCGCACAATTGATCGACAAGGACAGTCAATATGCAATAGATCTTTATCTAGCTAATCCCTCAGAGGCAACATACGAGGCAAATCGTGCAGCCTCTCTTCGTCGCCACCCAAACACCCCACTGCAATTGTATTATAAAACTAAGCGACTAATAGCCGAGCTCACAGGAATAGAGTCGATTGTGCACGACATGTGCATTAATTCTTGTATTGCGTACACTGGCCCGTTCTCTGAGCTCGACTCTTGTCCGACGTGCTCAGAAGCTCGATACAACCAATTTCGCTTAGAGGCCAGCTTGGGGACAGAGAAAATTCCCTGGCAGGAGTTTCACACCATCCCGATCAGGCCACAACTGCAAGCATTATACCGTGATCCCGAGAGTGCGAGGCATGCTCATTACCTCCATGAGGAGAGATCCAGGGTCCTAGCCAAAATAGATCAGCGTGGCTCCCTGGAGGTCTATAGTGATGTCCTGCACGGCTCCGACATAATTGAGGCGTTCCAGGATGGGCGCATCGGTGAGGACGACATTGTGCTCATGTTCTCAATCGACGGGGCCCAGTTATACGCGAAAAAGGCGTCCGCGTGTTGGATCTACATATGGGTCTTGTTCAATCTCTCGCCCAATCTGAGGTACAAGAAGAACCATGTATTCATAGGAGGTTTTATCCCTGGGCCAAAAAACCCTAAAAACACCGATTCTTTCCTTCTCCCGGGTCTCTATCATCTGTGCGCCCTGCAAAAGGAGGGTCTCGCGCTTTGGGATTCTGCCCTGGATTGGCAAATACAATCGAAAATCTTGTTGGCGTTGCTCACCGCCGACGGACCAGGAATGATGCACGTCACTGGACTTGTAGGCTACCACGGTAAGCACGGTTGTTGGCTTTACTGTGGCCTGCCTGGGTGGCATGAGCCAAATGGGAAACATTACTTCCCTGCGCTCTTGAAGCCGAATGATTATAGTATTGACGGGAGCGCGCACGCTGATGTCGATATCCGGTCTCTCCCAAGACCCTCGGCTGAGATCTATAACGCGAACCTCAGGATTGTAGTCGCGGCCCCTACCGATACACAATATAAAACCCGTCGCCTTGCGACTGGTATTTCCAAACCGTCTATATTCTCTGGGGTCGATCGTTTGTCTACACTGGGACTTCCGAGATCTGCAGGCTCGGATATCATGCATCTGGCCGCTCTGAATATCTCCGACCTCATGATCAATCTCTGGCATGGCGCCATTGACTGTACCACGCCGGACAACAGAACTACTTGGACTTGGGCCGTCCTCCGAGGTGATACTTGGCAGTGGCATGGAAAGTCTGTGGAAGACACTTTACACTACCTCCCAAGTTCTTTCGATCGTCCCCCACACAACATCGCTGAGAAGCTAACTAGTGGCTACAAAGCATGGGAGTTCTTACTGTATCTCTATGGCTTGGCCCCTGGTCTGTTGTATGGCGTCCTTCCTGAGGTCTATTACTCGAACTTCTGTAAGCTCGTGCATGGTATCCGGCTTATGAACCAACACAGGATCAGTCATGAGAATGTACGCAAAGCCCACTTGGCCCTGAGCTCCTTTGCTCAGGAATTCGAAATCATCTACTGTCAACGCAAAAAAACGCGCATCCATTTTGTGCGCCCTTGTGTACATTCGGTCATCCATTTACCGCGCGAGGTAGTGCGACTTGGCCCCCCGGTGTGCTCGTCTCAATGGACCCTTGAGCGCACCATCGGGAATCTGGGTGAGGAGATCAAACAACACTCCAACCCATTCGCCAACCTTTCGCAACGCGGGATTCGGCGCGCTCAGGTCAACGCACTCAAAGCAATGATCCCGGACCTCGATGAGGATCGTGGCCACACTCTCCCTCGAGGGTCTAAGGATCTCGGGGACGGCTTCGTCCTACTACACATGTGGGACGTCACCCCACACACCCTCAGAGATTGTGAAGCAGAAGCCCTGCGTGATCTATTCCCTTCCACCCCAATCAATGTCACTGTATGCAGGTGGGCAAAGCTTCGAATTCCCACTGGGCAGAACTGTTACAGTGCTTGGAAGGAGAAGCAGAAGCCCCTCAAGAAGTGACGCACAGCGCGGAACGTCAAGGTAAGTCCTGCGCCTCCATCCACATGCATAAACACTAACCGCATGAATCTTAGCTTCTCCTCGGCAATGAAATCCGCATCGCTAAGGTATACTTCTTTATCCATGTCCATCACAAAGAAGGAGACAGAGCTCTTGCGCTCGTCTCTCTATATTCCTTACCCGATCCAACTCTACTTAGGATTTCCCTGAAGACACTCTGGTCATGTGAGTATCTAGGAGATGGCACACTCAAGTTCGTCGATGTCAGAGCCATTCAGTCGGTCGTTGCCATGATCCCCCATAGCCCGTCAATAGACGGTCGACCAGCTGAGGACCGCCACTTTCTGGTTGAGAAGCTGGGCCTTGACGTCGCCTTGATGTCAGGCGTCGAAGAGGACATGTCAGGCAAAGAAAATGTGGCCGCGGATGCTGGGAACTAGGTAGAAATGTCATATAACACTACATCTACGTAGTGTATGTCTAGGTAAATACACACGAAGGGTGGAAATGGAGAGTAATGCACTACGCTTGTTGGTCGGCTCACACGTGTGCATTTAACTTGCTATTATCCAAACTCAGTAAACCTTGGCGCAAATCCGCGCCGCACATTCCAACCGTGCCTCGACCCCTATTTGGAAGGCGTCCCGAAGCCACCAGTTTCAGCAACCCCAAAATGGTAGTATGATTCCCATATTTGACCGAGCACAACTTGGTGTACGCAGCTAGCTACACTGACCACATGGATACGATGGAATTACCCCAACGACTTTGCGTCATTATAAAAGCTCGACTCCTCCCCCAAAAAAAAACACCCAAGTTACTCTTTTCCTCATGCCACCTAGCTCGCCCTCCATCCCTACAATGCAGCCCTCTGCATTCAATTTCACCGACATGCTCATGGACAGCAACGATTTCATGATGTCCGGCAACGCAACGGGTGTAGGTGTGACAAGCGCACTGCCAACGCCACATATGGACGCGGCCCCTTTGGCACCACTTCAACCCACCTTTGGATCTGGATACGGTACCGGGGCGCTGATCCCACTCGCGGGGCAAGAATCCCCTGCATATACAAGGCTCCGACAACTATGTCATCAAAGTGATACTAGGTTATGTGTTACGAACTCGGACTATCCCTTATCTTTCTTCTTATCTTTCTTCTGATGTGCTGTCTCATGTTCGCGTGTACTTTTACCCATGATCCGCTTCTTCTCCCTCTTCGGCTTCTATCTCGCACCCACCGCCTGACCATTACAATGGCCGATTTTACGACTTTTAGAGTCCGCAGACGCCATCTGACTTCCGCGTGTTCCCGCGGAATTCGCTTGTTCTACTTACGGGTTTCTCTTTCACATTACTCGATTAGCTCGCTAGGGCCTGTACCCTAGGATCGCGCCATATGTTTGTAGTCTACAAACATCCTGTACTAGTATATAAGTCACGCCCTACCTAGCTTGTACGGTAGACTTGACTTCTTGTGTAATACCACATCGTCTTTGTTTCACGATCCTTGCTTGACTCGCCCTTGCGCTTGAGTCCCCGTCTTTCGCTCGCCTTTACGCTTGAGCCTCGTATCCCGCTATTGCCCTAGTGTCCCTGGGAGACCTAGTGGTACTTGTTCATCACCAGACTGAGTCTTAACCGACTCGCACCTTTCCGATCCCGATTGACTTACGAAGTACACGTCGTACTTAACGCCCCTGTGGTGGCGTTACATTAAGTCAAGTCTCTCACAGTGGCGACATCCAGTCGCAGCCAGTCTCGGTTTCAGGCCAAATACATCGAACGATACAGCACCGACGAACTCTCTGACAAAATCAAAGGAACTGCAGTCTGGGCAGAACACGACGGAGTTGAGGGATACTTCCTTTTCCACCCTAGCACACAGAAATACCGACAAATCCACTATCTTGACGACATCCGTCAGTGGGTGTACATCGATTACTCACCAAAGCAAGGGAGCTGGTACACTATCAGCATCGTACCTCCCGCACTTGGAGTAGGCCCTTTTAGAACCCACACCACTAGTGGTATCGACATCGACAGCTAGTGATGGGAAAGTTCGGTTCAGTTCGGTTCTTTGCCTCTTTTGGCTGAACTGAGAACCAGACTGTCGGTTCAGTTCAGGGGATTTGCCAAACCCTGAACCAGAACCTTGGTTCAGGTTCATATGGTCCGGTTCGGGTTCAGGGAGATCCCGAACCCCGAACTGAACCCTATAACAGGGCATTTGCTTATGTAATCACATCAAACTGGCGAACCTTGTCTTGGTTGTCCTGCCCCGCAAAAAGTGTGTAACACTGATACAACTGCACACTCTCTGGCCTCTGCAAACACTTTTCACAGATCCTACTTACTTCCTAGATCCCCTGTACTTGCCCACACCCTCTTGCACCTTCCCGCACTTCTCTGCGCTTTCTAAGTGTCGCTTTCTTGCGCACTTCATCGCTTTCTCGTGCTCTGTGTGCTCAGCTTCTCTCTCATTCTGGACACTTCCCTTCGTGTTTTAGCATTCCCCTATTTCTCTAATTCCCTCTTTCATTAGTTTACTTTCTTTAGTATCCCCCTGTAAATACAACTTTACACCTCAGTCAAGTAATAGTAGACTTCCCCCCTTTAGACCTCAGGGCTCAGTGAAGCTCTCTCCTCGCGTTTCCAGCATGCTGCACTCATGCGCGGCCTTAGAAACTCGAACCCGACGCGTTCCCGACCATGGCGGCCACCTATACAAAGTTTCGCACCGCGCAGAAGTGTGCGCGACCGTTTCCGATCACTTGGGACCATCTGACCCTCAGGTTCCATGTAGCCTCTCCCGACCTCGCCGCACTTGCACGCGCCCTTAGCCCTTCGACACCAACGCGTCCGTGATCGCCGCAGACCTGTACACGACATCGTGCGCCCTGCGGAGGCCTGTGCGACTGCTTGCGACGCTTCACACCCCCTAGACCCTGCGCTCATCTCAGACTGTTTCCTAGCGCTTAGGGACAGTGTAGGGTATCAATGATTTTGGGGTATAAACAAAGAAATATACTTTATTGATCTTATGTACAGTACAGGTGTAGTAAAAAGTAAAAATTACTGATCAGCGTACTTGCTTGAGGCCGTGTCAGCATGGTCGTGGTCAGCGGTGCACATGACTCGGAGCTGCAGTCACAGTGGTCCTGGTCGTGATCGTGGTCCTGGTGGTACCTCGGGTGTGTCGGTAGCGTGTCCCTTGTCATTGTCACACCACCCTTGCCAAAGCCTCTGATGTGGGGGACATGGATGTCGCTTGCAGTTGTGCAGGCCTGCGCAGAGCGTGCAGTATCGTACACGAGTCCGTGATAATCATGAAAGCTTCGGTATTGAAGGGCTAAAGCCGCGTGTGGGTGCGGCGAGGTTGGGGAGGGAAATGGAGGATGGGCCCCGTTGGTGGTTGTAAACGGTCGCGCACCCTTCCGCGCGGCACAAAATTGTGCATAGGTTGCCGCCTGTGTCGGGAACGCGTCGGTGTTGAAGGGCTAAAGCCGCGCATGGGTGCAGCAAGGTCGGGGAGGGAAATGGTGAGTCTCACTGGGTCAGGTGGTCGGAAACGGTCGCGCATGCTTCCGCGCGGCGCGAAATTGCGCATAGGTGGCCGCCTGTATTGGAAGCGCGTCGGGTTCAGGCTGCTAAGGCCGCGCGCAAATGCGGCGAGGTCGGGAGACGAAACATGGTGCCTGCTGGGTCAGGTCATCGAAGGTCGTCGGAAACGGTTGCGCACGCTTCTGCGCGGCGCGAAACTCTGTCTAAGTGTCCATCTATGTCAGGGATGAGTTGGGTTTGAGTCGCTAAGGCTGCACACGAGTGCAGCATGCTGGGGAAGTGAGCAGAGTGTGCTGTAGTTGGACTGACATTCACATAGCGTGAGGTCAGTAAGGTCAGTAACGAAGGCCTGGGATAACACAGGTCCAAGTCAGAACTAGGGTGGAGATAACAAAGGCCCCACCCAGGTGAGATGGCACCAAAGTTGAGGGGGTTGAGGAGTGTTTGCGTTCGAACGTTCGAACGCATTCGAACGCGTTCTCTTAGGTTCAGGATTTTGCCGAACTGTGAACGGAACCATTGGTCCGGTTCAAGACAAATAGCCGAACCGGACCCCTCAATTGGCGTCCGGGCCAGTCCGGTTCGGGTTCGGACCGAAGTTTAGAACCGGACCTTCCCATCACTATCGACAGCCCAGACCCCACTTCCCCAAGCGTATCCATCCCTACAATGAACCTACCAACCACCGCATTCCCTTCCTACGCAATGTCACAAACTCAGCAGCAGGCTTCGGCCAGCACGACGCTTACCAGTGGAAGCGGAGGAGGAGGAGGACCCTCGGGAGCCTCAAACTCAGGAGGAGGAGCCTCCGCGCCACCCAGCGGAGTCCCGGCCGGAGGAGCCGGTGGCGGTGGCGGTGGCGGTGATGGTGGCGGTGGCGGTGGCGGCGGCGGCGGCGCTGGTGGCGCTGTGCCAGGAGGAGCCGCGCCAATAGTAGCCCCCAGAGGTCATGGAAGATTGGGAGGAAACCCACCCCCGGAATTCACAGGGGTGAGGGACAAGAACAAAGCTTTCCTGCTCGCGTTCGACCTCTATATTGGAATGAACCCAGAAGTCGACCAACTCAGAATCCCCTCTTCACGTGCCATGACTCTCCTCTCCTACATTAGAGGACCCCTTGTCGATGACTGGGTGGCAGAACAAGTGCGATGGCTCAACGAACAAGTAACCAATGGGGTGGACCGAGGAAACATGGTCCTGTGGAACACCGTCCGAGACAGATTTGTAGCCGCCTACTTCGACACGGCGGAACGAACCAACGCCCGTAAATCGCTTCAGACGCTTACCATGAAAGGGGAAGACATCGACACGTATATCGCCACATTCGAGAACCTTGTTATCAAGGCCAGGTATAACCCCGATGAAGCCACGACCCTCGACATTTTCCAAGATGGACTACCTAATCAGTTAGTCATTAACGCTATCCGCTTCCAGCACCCCGTCAATTGGGAGCAGTGGAAGGCGGCTGCACGACTTCAACAGGCTGAATACCTTATTTTAAAGGACCGCCTGGGTAAAAACAAACCATCGCGCAGTCGAAAGGGTGGGCACAGCCGAGAGCAGTGGGTCCAGGCCCTCAATAGAACGCGCGACCCGAACACCATGGATGTTGGACGCGCCAGAGCCTCCGTGGCCCTTACTGACACCGACAAAGCCCAACTTCAAAAGGAGGGACGATGTTTTAGATGTCGTGCTCAAGGGCACATCTCGCGTAACTGCCCACAAAAAGGTGTGCGCGTGGCTGCAGCCAGCACTGCCATGGCGCTACCCGCCACTTCCTCAAGAGTTGCGCTCCCCCCTTCCCCGACTACAAACATACCAACTCCCACCATCAGTACTGTCGCTGTATCAACTAATCGCATCCTTTCGAATGAGGAGCAGGCAGACGTACAGATCGCAGCGATGAAGGCACAGTCACAGGAGGTGCGCGACCTCATGGTCGAAAAGTTATTTGGAAGAGAGGATTTTCTCGATGCTTGAACCCGGCGGCCTGGGCTAGAGCTTTAAACCTAAACGTGTACACTAGCAGATACCGATCTATGCGAATTCCAGTTCTGTTTAAATCTGCACACGCAACGGCCGAACGACAAGTCCTTATTGACTCGGGGGCTACAGACAACTTTATATGCTCCACACTTCTCAAACGACTCCAGATTGGGACGAGAGACGTCACTCACCCTATCCGCATCTGGAATGTAGACGGCACCCATAACCAGGACGGCGCCATCACTCAGTACATGGACCTCACCATGAAGACAGGAAAAGAGGAGAGGACGCTTCGTTTCCTAGTTACAAACCTAGGAAGGGACGAAGTCATCCTAGGATACCCTTGGTTTACGGCCTTTGAGCCCAGTATCAAGTGGGGAGATGCAACGTTGAACGAGGAGTTTCAACCGGTTGTGGTCTCAAGCCTTCACTTGTCAGACGAAGCCACGCCCATGGAGGCATCCATCCGGGCGTTGGAGACGTATGAACTTGACGAGGAAGCGTGGGAGCAACTCGTGGACGACGAGTGTGAGCCCCAGATCGCATTTTTGCGAAAGACGACAACGGCATCAGAGTTAGCACAACGAGAAGCGGCAAAAAAGGAACAGCGAACGTTCGAAGAAATGGTCCCAGAAGAGTATCATCGTCACCGTAAAATATTCGACGAAGAAGCGTCCCATCGCTTTCCCCCGTCGCGTATTTGGGATCACACTATCGACCTACTGCCCAACGCTCCCGCCGCACTCGATTGTAAAGTCTACCCCCTTGCACAGAACGAACAGGAGGCGCTCACCACGTTCCTCACGGAACAACTAGAAAAGGGGTATATACGTCCATCGAAATCGCCCTACGCATCGCCGTTCTTCTTCATCAAAAAAAAGGATGGCAGACTACACCCTGTACAAGACTATCGACGGTTGAATGAGATTACCGTTCGAAATCATTACCCCCTGCCCCTCATCCCTGAACTAGTGGATCGAATACGTGGGGCGCGCCTATACTCGAAGCTTGACATCAAGTGGGGTTACAACAACGTACGGATTAACGAGGGAGACGAATGGAAGGCCACGTTTAAAACTAACCAAGGGCTCTACGAACCCCTAGTTATGTATTTTGGCCTCACGAATTCACCCTCGACGTTCCAAGAAATGATGGACACCATCTTTCGACCCCTTGTCCTCACCAATGAGGTGATCGTTTATATGGACGACATCCTAATAGCAACCGCCATCGACTACCCGCACCACCGCGCCGTACTTCACGAGGTTCTCCGTTTATGTGAAGAGCACGACCTGTATATCAAACCGGAGAAGTGCGAATTCGAGGTTCTTGAAGTGGAATACTTAGGGCTGATCATAGGCCACGGGAACCTGCGTATGGACCCCGTTAAAGTACGGGGCATCCAGGAGTGGCAAGCCCCAAAGAACCTTCGAGAAGTACGCGCGTTCCTTGGGTTTTGCAACTTCTACCACCGATTTATCCGAGGATTTTCCTCACTGGCACGACCGCTTCACAACCTCACGTGTAAAGACACGCCATGGCGCTGGGGACAAGACGAGCAGGACGCGTTCATGAACATCAAGCAAAGTATCGGGCGCGAACCCACGTTATTGTTCCCCGATCTCTTGAAACCATTCGAGCTAGAAGTAGACGCCTCGAACGTGGCCATCGGGGCCGTGCTGAACCAACTAGGCCCGGATCAGAAACTGCACCCCGTCGCATTTCATTCTGAGTCGCTGAGCTCGGCGGAGCGCAATTACGACATCTACGACCGAGAGCTACTGGCAGTCGTGAAAGCGCTGAGAGCTTGGCGGACGTACCTCGTCGGTTCCCCGCACAAGATTATTATCCACACCGACCACGCCAACCTTCAGTACTGGAAGGAACCACGGAAAATTAGTCGCCGAGTAGCACGCGAGTTCTTGGAGCTGTCGGAGTACAACTTCGTACTGAAGCACGTCTCCGGAGCGAAGAACGGTCGCGCAGACGCCCTATCGAGACGAGCGGATTATACAGTCGACGAAGAGGACAACAACAACGTAACCGTCCTCCCCGCCGAATGATTCATCCGTGCCACAGAGATGTCAATGCACGACATGGACATCTGGACCCAAATCTCGCAGAACCTCGATGAGAAGGACGTACTACGCTGGGTTGAGCCCCATAACCTGAAAAAGGTGGGGGGGCTATGGTGGAAGGACGACGCCTTGGTTGTCGTGGGCGACAACGATCTTAAACGGGGGGTAATCACCTTTTTCCACGATACTCCAGCCATGGGACACCCCAGAATCGCAAACACTTTCGAACTTCTCCGTCGCGACTACTGGTGGCCCAACATGCGCAAGGACGTAGAAGAATACGTCAAAGGTTGCGCAACATGTCAAGCCAACAAGATCAATACACACCGACAAAAACCACATCTCTTCCCCATCACCACAGACCCAGATGCCGAGCCATTCAAAGTTGTAGCTATGGACTTCATCACGAAACTCCCACTGTCCGACGGGTATGACTCCATCCTGACAATCACAGACCACGACTGCTCGAAAGCAGCCATCTTCATCCCCTGTCACGAGTCAATAACCGCAGAAGGAGTAGCGCGACTCTATCTGCGTCATGTGTACCCGCATTACGGCATTCCCCGGAAGATTATCACAGACCGAGACCCCCGGTTCACCTCCGCTTTCATGAAAAACCTCTGCAAGGTCCTCGGCATCCGTCAAAACATCTCTTCTGCCTATCACCCACAGACGGACGGACAATCAGAATGCACAAACCAGTGGCTGGAACAATACTTGCGACACTGGAGCAACGTGCAGCAAGACAACTGGGCCGAAGCACTGCCAGTCGCGCAATTCGCGCACAATGCCTGGCCAAACGCGACCACAAAAGAATCCCCCTTCTCCCTCATTATGGGGTGGGAACCACGTACAATGTGGACGCCGAAGCCTACGACATCCCCATCAGTCGAACAATGTCTAGAAGAAATGGTCATCAGACGGCAACACGCGCAGGATTGCATTAAGCATGCGCAAGACTTGATGATGAAACGAGGGAAGACGCGCTTCGTTCCATATCAAGAGGGAGCCCAGGTCTGGCTAGAAGGTACGAATCTGCGGACCTTCTACCCAACCGCCAAACTCGGTCCGAAGCGCCACGGACCCTTCCGTATTAAGAAGGTCTTATCGGACGTCTCTTACGAATTGGAACTTCCCGCCACATGGAAGATCCACCCCGTGTTCCACGCTAACCTCCTAACCCCATACAAAGAGACGGAGTTACACGGCGCAAACTTTACGCGACCACCACCTGACCTTATCGACGGAGAGGAGGAATTCGAAGTGGAGCGTATCCTGCAGTCACGGCTGAATGGCAGAGGGCGCAAGCTTCAATTCCTGGTTCAATGGAAGGGATTTCCCATAAGCGACAGCTCGTGGGAACCGCTTGAGAACGTAAAGCACGCCTCCGAACTTATTACCGACTTCTATCACCAAAATCCTACCGCCGAAGGGGCTGGACAAAAGATATAAATCACGCCCCACCGACGCCCACTTTTCCTCATCCTCCCCTTCCTTCTTCCCACATGTCTTCTACTCCCGTCGTCTCCATTATTCCCACTCGCCGTCCCGTCGAGATCATTCTCAAAAATCTAACCGTCCCATCACAGGACCTTGGTGTCCCACCTACGATAGGTGGTTGTACGCCGCACTCGGTGGTCCCCGATTCGCCCCCAATCCCCGTTCTTGCTCTAGCCTCGGCGGCTCTCTCAAAGCTAGAGGAACCGCTCACCCCCTTATCCCCATCTGCGTCACCCGAACCTACCCTTTCCCTACCACCACCAAAAGTCGACACACCTGTCGAGGTGCACGACGCCCCGGCTCCGTACTCCCTCATGCCACCTCCCCCTCTTGAAGCTCCAGTAGTCCCAGCCACCCACGTCCCTTGGCCCCCATTCCCAGCAGGGATGGGCCACGTCTTTACACCCCGACCTCAGACGCGCCAAGTCGAGCCAGACCCCAGACTCGCCCTGCTTGACGACGAAGCAGAAGAAGAGGAGGACGCTACCGACCCAGGCCTCCCCTTCTTTGCCAACGACCCCACCTCCCCTTTCTTCTTCCCACTGCTGATCGGCAACCCGGGTTACCCACAGACCACCGCCAAATTTATCTATTACCGGCGGAATTATCAGGAGGTCGTTGGTACGATGGGCAGGGGAGAGCCCTGCTATGTCTCGCAAGTCTACCTAGTCGCAGTCCACGGGGAGCAGTTGCCCCAACACGTCACTGATAATCAAATCAACATGTTCCACCCCCACGACCCCCGCGCGATGGTCCTTGACGAGGTGCTCGCGGAGCTGCAGGCCCCGCGAGTCCACGCGGACATCTCTCGACTGCGAGAATGTCTCACGCGTCGAGACGCAATCGTTACACGCCGCGCAGACGTTAGACGATTGGAGGTGGAGCTCACTCGGGATGAGTTCCATCTCGATATGGATATGTCAAGCGTGCGGAAGCGTCTCCAATACTCGCGTGTTATCCCCCTCATTACCGACAAATACGCCGATCTCCACGCAAAACCGACGCGTCCACGAGCGTCGCCAGACCCCACTCCCTTGCCGCCTCGTGCTGGAGGACCATGCGAGATGCCGCGCCTTCAAGGGGAAGGACGCCAGCGGCAGCGCAAGTGTTTCCAGTGTAAATCCACGGAGCACCTTGTGGCTCAGTGCCCGGACCGAAGGGAGCGCGAACCGTGTAAGTGGTGCGGTAGCCGTGTCCACAGGTCCAGCGTCTGCCTCATCCGCAGACTTTCCCCCATGTCCCCCTCGTATGTCGATCCCGACAACCGCCCAAGGTGGTGCGGTAAGTGTCTGAGGTACGACGCGAGGCATGACAAGATCAAGTGCCCATTGTACGAACGCTGTAGGGAGTGCGGTGAGTCCGGGCGTTACATGTTCCTGCGTCGTCACACTTGCCCCCGCACCCCGTCTCCCACACCCACCAACGTTGCGCCCGAGGAAGACTGCTACTACACCAGCGACTAGTTGAAGCCGTGGCGACTTCAAGTCTGACGGGGGGGTAATGTTACGAACTTGGACTATCCCTTATCTTTCTTCTTATCTTTCTTCTGATGTGCTGTCTCATGTTCGCGTGTACTTTTACCCATGATCTGCTTCTTCTCCCTCTTCGGCTTCTATCTCGCACCCACCGCCTGACCATTACAATGGCCAATTTTACGACTTTTAGAGTCCGCAGACGCCATCTGACTTCCGCGTGTTCCCGCGGAATTCGCTTGTTCTACTTACGGGTTTCTCTTTCACATTACTCGATTAGCTTGCTAGGGCCTGATGAACAGTACACATAAAGACTATGCTCACAGTGACAAGAGGAGACTGTGGTGAGATATAGAGGGTGACTGGAAGCAGCAACAGAGTAAGTCTTGCAAGTGAAGCAGAGGTTGAGTCTGGCACACAACAGATGAGAACTGGTGTTATTACAGAATAGGAGACATACCTGGCACACAACAGATGAGAACTGGTGTGGTGCCAGAGCGTACAAAGTACTCTACTTATACTGCTACAGGGAGTGACACTAGTACAACAGAAGTAACGGAGAGTCACACAATACAAGGGGCGTTGTTCTACAGAGGGACACAAAGGAGTGTGCAGAAGGAGAACAAAGGCGTAAAGAACAATAGAAAGCCTAGACTATGATATCATAGTGACATCACAATAAAGATAGAACAAAAGGAATGAGTACAAGGACGAAATACAATAGGAGTCCAGAGGAGTCCATGATGTCATTGTACAGTGATGTCATAGATAAGAGAATACAATAAGTCCGAGATTGTAATGATCATAATGATCTAATCTACATGTCCTGTATATCTAATCTAAAGCAGTCCGTTATCTGCGTGTCCATACGAGCCGCTAAGTGCGCGCGGGTCACTTATCAACAGGGCCTGTACCCTAGGATCGCGCCATATGTTTGTAGTCTACAAACATCCTGTACTAGTATATAAGTCACGCCCTACCTAGCTTGTACGGTAGACTTGACTTCTTGTGTAATACCACATCGTCTTTGTTTCACGATCCTTGCTTGACTCACCCTTGCGCTTGAGTCCCCGTCTTTCGCTCGCCTTTACGCTTGAGCCTCGTATCCCGCTATTGCCCTAGTGTCCCTGGGAGACCTAGTGGTACTTGTTCATCACCAGACTGAGTCTTAACCGACTCGCGCCTTTCCGATCCCGATTGACTTACGAAGTACACGTCGTACTTAACGCCCCTGTGGTGGCGTTACATTACGCCAAATCATGCACGACTACGAGAGCCTCCGGTAAGTAAATCAACTATGTTTTTGCACAGGATATTACTCTGACGAATCACCCAGGGTCACCTACCAGGAGCTAGTGAGGTCACATGGACGCCTCCTTGAGGCACACCTGGAAACGTCCAAAACGTTACAAGCGCGCGAAGTGGAGCCCATCCAGAGATCCACGCAAGCTTCGGAAGGTCCGGAAACCGCTCCAGGTACTAGCACTGGTTCTCGGCACCCTTCCTGGGGTCTTGTGCCATCTGAATTCCCCCTCGTGAAATATTGGAGGAGACACGCATGGAGGACCCACGATGACAAAGGGAAGGACTCGACGGTACTAGCAAGCTCAAGTGGTCAGTGAGGCGGTGCAAGAGCTGCTAAGGGTGAAAACATCATGATGCAATATATCGAAAACGCCGATGGCACTCCGATCACTGGCAACGTTGCAGCCGAGATGCGCTCACATGCGCGCTCATTATGGACCGAACTCAATGATCGAAATATTGCCCTGTCAAAGTGGGGCGATGTGTCGAAGAATATTCGCGAGAACTATTATTTCGAAATGGAGTCAGAATTCTACGTACTCCAACTTTGCGACAATCATTGGAAGTCTCAAGCAATCGCTACTTCGATATACTCTCAGTGGCACGGGAGGTTTGCCACTGGCCAAGTCACTGGCAAGAAGCGAGATGCCATCAAAAGTGAAGACGGCCCAAGCAAAGAGCCAGCCGCAAAGCGGCATTGAGTTGCGAAGAGCGACCCCTCCCCAGGTCCCACGTCAGATCAAGCGTCGGATTGCGAGTCAAACGATGCCGCGAGCATGCCCAAGGCGATCATCCCGATCGACCCGCTGTATCGGTTTCGCTCATCCCATTCGTGTCATCTATCTTACTCTATCATAGTGCAGACGTATTCGACAGCCCAAATGCGACGCCATTCGCTGTCCTCAATAGGGTACCCAAAGAAATACCACCGCCAACACCCATCTCGAGCGTTGCCAGACTTCCCGGCAACAGCAACCCGGGGGGCACGCAGGCAGTTGGCCGCGGGACCTCTCCCCCTCTATCCCCTGACTCCATGGCACCCGAGCTGGACCCTTCCCTAGTCGCGCCGACCACACCGTCCCTTGCCATCGAAACCCCGACAACGCCCTCTTCCGGCACCCCGCCGCCATTGCCTGCCATCGAGCCCCACATGCCCGGGTCAACAGGCAGGGAGATCAGTCCAGGCACACCCACGGATCTACGCCCCTCCCCTGCACCTCCTCCCAACGCTTCTCTTGTCCCGCCCTCGACTTCGGACGCATCACACAATTCAAGCACAATGCCCTCGTCGGGGACTAGGGAAGGAACGAAGACGTCAAAGAAATACACGAACAATGGTAAGATGATACCGGGGGGCACAATTACCGCAAGGTGGGTGTCTCCACACACTCTTCTGGCATCACTGACACATTCACTAGGAACATATGCACTAGAGACTGGTGCATCTCACATCCCAAGGGAACCAAGGGCGAATTCGCCAGACATTGGGACACTCTGGACCTGGGATCCAAGGCAGTGAGTTCTCCTTTACTGTGTGCGATGATACAAAGCTCAAAACATATGTACATACAGGCCTACAAGCACAAGGAGATCGATGCAAAGGCATTGGCAAAGGTGCGTTACTGTGCCGTCTTCTGCAAACCGGACTGAATATTTTCCTAGGGAAAGTCTACTGCTCAGTCCTAAGCGACGCTGGACCGAAGGCGCGACTCCGAGTCGACTTGCGACTCAGACGCAAGGGCACCGGTAATGCGTACCGGTGTGCAGTAATTCAATAGGATTCGTACTGTTAAGAACACTACTGTAGTTCGGTTGTATTCGATTGCATTCGATAAATGGACTTTTTGATGAATTAAAACAATTCATTTCGAAAATTCGAGGCCATTCAACCGCATTTGATAAGATTAGATATGGGTCGCATATAAGGTTCGATGAGATTCGATTACATTAGTAATTTGCGTAACTAAAATATTGAATCAGATAGAATGCCATCGACGGTTTGATCATATTCTATTTTTTTTCTATGTGACTCGAAAAAATAGAAGCACAGTTCAAATTGTACAATTAGGTTAAATTATGTCGAACGATCTCTTACATTTTATCTAATTATACCTCGTTCGACCGATTTCTGGCTGGGCCTCATCGTTCATTCCACTCTCACTGACATGACGCGCGGTCGTTACTTCATCTTGGACAGCCATGGTAGCAGAAAGAGAGCGTGTGGTATCATTGATGCCGGTTTACAAAGGTACACTACTTTCTCGTTACCCATTGCAGTCATGGCTGACTCTATTTCTCTGCCCTAGCCCGGTCAACGACATATGCACTCTCGCACGATTTGCATGTTACCATTCTGCATAGCCGCATAGATGGGCTTGGAGGCTGCGACAAAGACCTTGATGCAGGTAATGTTCTACCGTCCTACTGTCCCAGTCCGACCTGCGTCCGCTCACGGCAGTCACTTGTCGGCCCAGGGATCAAGTACGATTCCGTCGAGGCCACGTTCGTCGGCTACGTCTACGGCGCATCCACGACAGGACAAGCGGCGCTCTACCAGCTCGGCCTGACCGGCATCCCAATCACCAACGTGAACAACAACTGTTCGACAGTGAGCACCGCGCTCGTCCACGCCGCGGCGGTCCGCGCAGGCGACGCGCACTGCGCGCTCGCTCTCGGCTTCGAACGCATGGCGCCCGGAGCGCTCGGCCCTGCATTCCCCGACCGACCCAACCCCATGGGCCCGCTTCTCGGAGTTGCGGAGCGCGCCTCGCCTGACTCGAAGCGGGGGCCGCCGATGCCACGTATGTTCGGAGCCGCGGCGACGGAGTATTTCAGGAAATACGGCGGTGGGGTGGAACACCTGGCGAAGATAGGTGAGTTTTGTGTTCGGTACTGTTTTTCTTTTGAGGGTGTGTTTGATGCGTGGTGCGCTCAGCGGCGAAGAACCATAAGCGCTGTGTCAACAACCCATATGCGCGGTGCCGGGCGGGGTACGACGAGGCGGCGGTCCTCGCCTCCCCGCAAATCTCGAACGGGCTCGCCAGGTTCATGTGCAGCCCAACCACCGTTGCGTATTAACATCTGTGGCTCCTTCTGCGTTATGCTAACTATTCGCTTCTCTTCCCTGCTGAAAAGTACGGAGCTGCGTGCTGTATTCTCGCAAACGAGGCATTCGTGCACGCCAACAGACTCGAAAACCAGGCTTTATCGTAACGGGGCTGGCAACTGACTATCTTGACGCGTTCGCGGGACGAAGCGCGATAGATACCGTTGGTTATGGGATGACACGACGTCTGGCAGACAAGATTTTCGCTCAGGCAGGCGCGAGCTGGGATGATGTCGGGGTTGTCGAACTACACGACTGTTTTGCTGCTAACGAGGTACGCGCCGAGTTCACATTGGTTTGAAATATTGAACTGCACGTGGAGATGGAGCTGACACTTTCTATGCCCAGCTCGTAACTTACCCGGCACTTGGACTGTACGCCGTCGACGATGCGCATCGGTTCGTCGAGCGTGGGGACAATACGGTATGCGTTAGCCCTCTTCTCCGCACGCCTCCGTTTACGAGACTTTGGTCGGTAGTACGGAGGGAAGTATGTGGTCAACCTGAGCGGTGGACTCGAGCTAAGGGTCACCCTCTTGGTGCTACGGGCCTGGCAATGCACTTCTCGGTCACAAGTACGTCCCTACCTGGCTTTAAGACGCCCCGCCCCACCCTGACCATTAACTGACGCCTCGCATTGTCAGCGCAACTCCGGAATTGTAAGGTTTTGTTATATCCGCTACCTGTCTGGCATTATTTGGGCTAATGTACAGAAGGGGCTGGGCCTATGCAAGCCCCAGGACTATTCGACCTACTCGACGCGCGGGGGAAGTATGGCCTTGTGCACAACATCGGGCTTGGCGGCGCAGTCGTCGTCAGCCTCCTCCGTCGTCCAGAATTTTACCACGCCGACGGCCGAGACGGACGCGACAGGTAAATCCCGACATTTTTTTCCCGCGTTTTGAGACAGACGTCATCTTGTCCTTTTTTAATTATAGATTGGGATATAATCACGCTCATGAAATGCGAACAATTTCCCGTGCAGATGTGGACAAAGTCAGATCCAAGTCGCACTCGGAAGGGCTATTGCAACTTACAAAGTTGTGAGGGTGGTCCCATCGATTTTTTGGAACGTCTATGTTATTGCTACGTGCGCTTGATGTACTGTACCACGCTGTGTGGTGTATGAGCTACTGTCCGTAGTTTGTCGTACTATGTGGGTATGTAATCGTGCTCACGTCGTCTGCCCAGGAACTACTTTCCTAGAAATAGGATCTATGTCATCGTGCCAGTGGTACTCTTTGCTTGAGTCGATTCTTTTGACTCAGTCAGACTGTGGATGAGGCTACGCCTCGTACAACTGGGAGGCCACGGATACCATGCGGAGGGGCGTGGGGCCTTCAGTGCGGCGGTGTTGAACACCGCCACCATTGCACTGCATTCTGCAGCAGCTGAACAGGATTACGTTTCATTGGGCTGGAAAGCATAAGAGTAGTTCCTCGTCGACAGAGCTTACTACATAGCACTGTAGTTCATTACCCGTGTTATCGATGGGCACTCAGAGGTTTGTCCAGGCCTTCGTTTTCCATATTCCTAGCCTGATTGACCGACTTCTCGCTGCTAACCTCCGACTTGAATCAGCCATTATCAAGTCTTTCTGCCCAGTTTCGGTGAACTGTTCCTATCGATCAGCTTTCCCAGGTATGTTCAGTGCCTGCTCATTGACTAAGTACTCACTGCTGATCTTTGATTAGCGGTGGTCCGTTCTCTATACCAAGTGATTCGTCCTCTGGTGCCGCCGCCTCACATATCAAAAAGATTGGCCAGGGTCGTCGGAATAAACAGAAGGATGTACGCGCGCAAGGTGTGCCCTTTAGCATCCCGTAGCAATCCCAGCAAGTACTGAGTGTATACGGAACAGGCAAGGATTATAGACCTGGCACGATGATCAATATGCTCCCAGACAATGTCCTGCTTGAAATATTTGACTTATGTCAAGAGAGCTACAGTGTTTTCGAGGACTTAAAACACGTATGGGGATGGCACTTCTTTGTGCACGTATGTCGAAGATGGCGACAAATCATCTTCGAGTCACCACACCGTCTTCATCTCCAAATTCTCTGCACAAACGGAACTCCTGTTAGGAAGAATCTTGGTATCCGGCCAGCCCTTCCCATCGTTATAGATTACGTGGATTACGGTCGCTGGAGAGGCATCCTTCCTAACGACGAAGACAATGTCGTTGCTGCACTCGAGCACCCCGATCGTGTATCCCATCTCAGGCTCAGCGTAACAAGCTCGCAGCTGGACAAGATGGCCGCAGTGATGCAGAGGCCATTTCCAGTGCTGAAGGGTCTACATTATTCCTGGTCATGGAAATGCACCGGTCCTTCCCGCCAAATTCTTGGGAGGATCTGCACCGCGTTTACAGAAAATCTATTTACGCGGCATTCCCTTTCCGGCATTGCCAACGCTTCTTCTATCGGCCAGTGACCTCGTCTGGTTCCGCCTCTTCAATATACCTCCGACCGGTTACATTGCACCCAAGGCGATGGCTGCTTGTTTGGCCGTATTGCTCAGGCTCAAAAAGATTGTCATTGAATTCCAGTCGGCTACCCCCCGCCCCGATCGAATCAGCCTGCCTCCCGCAACACGAACGGTCCTTCCTACTCTCACCTTCTTTAGGTTCAAGGGTGCCAGCGAGTACCTGGAGGACCTCGTTGCCCAAATCGACAGCCCTCAACTTGACCAGATCAGGATAAATTACTTGAATCAGTTGGTTGACTTTCAAGTTGGGCAACTCTCTAAGTTCGTCGATCGTTCAGTAGGCCCAAAGTCAACCCAATTCAGGCATGCGGAAGTTACCTTCTCCAGTGACGATGTCTCCTTCAAAATCCGGTCAACTTATGACTGCTTTGTTTGGACTCGCGTCTTATGCCAAGGGATTGATTGGCAAGTTTCGCACATAGCCCAAGTAGTCAGCCATGTTTCCACAACACTCTTCAATGTCGTCCATCTCAAGCTCGCCGCCGTCGACACCTATCCCAATCAATTAGGGGATATGGATGACGTTGAGTGGCCGCTCCTCCTCCACCAATTCACCGCTGTGCAGACGCTGCACGTATCTCAGCTCAGAAGATCGCCAGCCACGTTGCTCTTGCACTAGAAGACATCACCGGGGAGATGGTCGCCGAAGTGTTGCCATCCCTTGACTTGATTTGCTTAGTGGGCCAGCCGACATCATCTGTCGAGAAATATGTTACTGCCCGCCAGCTCTCTGGTCGCCCTTTAACCGTCATCGATACAGAAACGGAATTTTATGAAAGACTCGAGTCCTATCTCACCAAATAGGAGAAAGTTCCATTCCAGTTGCGTACTCTATGGCCTGGTGTTTTACTCCAACGTTTCTAATGATCCCTAACGCATTTAGGAGACGCCCGAACATGCAAACGTATGTCGCTTTTACTACATCTGTGACGATATGTACAAATTTTATGAGGGGCTTGTTATGATGTGTCTCGGACTAAAATTCCTCCGCGACCTTGGCTGGTCCTCAATGACGGCGTGGTGCATAACGGGCTCATCGTCGAAACAGAGCATCCTCCACGCAGAGCAAATTCTGGCTTCATCCGTTGTCATTATAGCACCGCCATCACTTACTGTCTGGAACCATCCGGTTGTTGCAGAACCCACCTCTTGAGTGAATAGGTCATCCGAATGAGAAATAGCGTAGCGAACGTTGCGACGAAAAACAAAATCGGACAAGGGGAGCCGCACCCCTACGTGGGCTGTAGTAAGGGTTGTGTGAGGGCGAACCCCACACAATCGTTTACGACACATGTCTTAAGACTGCAACAGACTCGACGTCTACTGTCTGTGGGAAGAGATTGGATCATCCAGATTTCCGGGACGTATGTCTTTGCCAACGTGTTCGACGACACGATCTCCCCGACGTCTCCTGGTGGTGGCAAAGATACCCCTCCTATCCTGTGATGTGTGCTGTGGTATCTCTAGACTCTCGAGCGACTGTACACTGATTCCAGTGAGCTCATGGATTTCTGAGTCATGCAGTCCCCAATGCGACATTGATAAGGCCAACTCCTTTATGTCATTGCCAGTGGAATACCGAACCATTGTTGAGGTTTGGAAGGGACAACAGATGGGTGACAATGCTGAGATGGCAAGCTGCTGAGCATGACAACACAGATAGCTATTCTATAACTCCAATTCTGTATGATAGCTCAATTTCTCAAGAATTTCCCCGTCCACTTAACTCTCGAGTTTTGGAGGTCCGCTGGGCGTAGGCGAAAGCTCACCCGCCACTTGTTATGAAAACCGCTGTATCTCAATGGATCCTGCTGTAATTGATATCGTTCGAACATAACTCACACGAATCGACGGACTTCTCACTGGGCATCTTGCTGGGCATCAAGCTGCGCAGAAGGGTCTCATTAATAATGCCGTCCGTCTGCAAGTGTCCGGAATGATAGGTAATGTTGCGCAGGATTATGGATACGAGCCAAGAGCAAGTACGATGGACATTAAGAAGAAACAAGAAAAAAAAAAATTGCCAAGAGGCTTGAGCAGGAGATAGTGCGACTTCTGAGCGCTCTAAGCGTTATGTTGCTTACCTGCGATGTCAGGTCGCTCATCGGACCTGGCTCTTAAAACCGGCTCACTGCTGTTTTATCCTCTGTCTCATTCCCAGAACTAGAGCGCGTCCCCAGCCAACGTAACTTCCCTGCAGCATGTCCTCCGCGCAACCGTCCCACGCTGCCTCAACGAAGGCAATAGAGGCTGCTCTCCCCGCCCCCGTATCCTCGTCCGCCCCTTCGATGACCTCGACACTGCGGCGTGGCAGGCTTCGGGAGTTCCTCATGACCGAAATCGATCCGGATGGCTCGACGATCCCGCTTGTCGCATACTGTTTCATGACCGGATGGATGTCCGTCTCTCTCTCTGCCACAGTCTTGTCGCCACCGCTGACACTGTGACTAGTGACGTGGTGTCCTTCTCCGCCATATCCGTTTGGTGTGGATTCCAAACTGGAAACACGATACAGGTGCGTTATCGTTATCTTCCTCGCTATCAGCCAGCGACTAGATTTGCCCCCCCCTGTGAAATTGCAGCTGTCGGTCGCTCTTGCTCGCCTCTTCTATAGTCCTTCAGGCCAACGCGACACCTCCTTCCATCTCGTCGACAAGCAAGCGCTCACCTCCTTAACGACCTTCATTTTTGGCGCCCTTCTTGGTCACATCGGCGACCGAATCGGCGCCAAGACGCGTATATGGCTTTTCCTTGGCACAATTCTTCAGTCCCTCTTGACGATGGGCGCGGCGATCGCCCTCTGGCAATCCCATCAGGGGAGCGTCGCTTCCGGTCCTAACGCGCCGTGGACCAAGGCGGGCACATATGCGTGCTTGGGGCTGATGAGTTTGAGTATGGGCTTGCAAGGCATCATGGGCAAGCGTTTGAACACGCAGTTTGCGACAACCGGTGCGTCCCTCCTCCTAATCCTTCTCGGTGCTGACGGGAGTCGATCAAGTTGTGCTGACGACCGTTTGGTGTGAGCTTATGGGGGACCCTAAGCTGTTTGTATTACGTCCTGTGACCACCCGCGATCACAAGATACTCGGCATTGCCGCGCTCTTTGTCGGCGGTTTTTGCGGTCGTGCGATCTTGCAGTCGATAGGCTCACCAGCCTCTTTGGGCATCGCCACTGGGCTACGCATTTTCGTCGCTTTGAGCTGGTTCTTCGTCCCGGCGAAAAAGCCATAAGAGGCCATGAGGGCTGCTTACCCGAATACGTCACCGATATCCCGTAGATTTTGTCCTGGATTCCCCCCTCCTTAGATGCCACGTCGCTCTGTTTACTTAATGTTCTTGTTTCACGCACACATTACGTTTGGATACAATACCATGTGCTCGCGACTGTCTACAGTGTCTAGTTGTACATTAGGTGCCAGTGCCAAAATAGCAATAGCGTGCCACAATAATTATGATACGATGCTAGGAATTGGGAGCTGTATCACCCCCGGTAAGGCCCTTAAAAGAAAGGAGGACACTCCAGCTGGAGGTGCATTTTATCTTGGACACATTGTAGGCTCCTATGCGAAAAGAGTATTTTTGCAGTGCAGGGTGTAGAATAATATATATATTGGGGCTCGGTACGAGTGTAGTAGAAATTAAATTCCACAGCACTCTTGAGTGTCGTCCATCTCAATCTCGCCGTCGTCGACACCTATTCCGGTCAATTAGAGGATACGGACGACGTTGAGTGGCCGTACCTCCTCCACCACTGGCAATTCACCGCCGTGCAGACATTGCACGTATCTCAGACGATTTCCAGCCGCGTTGCTCTTGCACTAGAAGACATAACAGGGGAGATGGTCGCCGACTCGGAAGTGTTGCCAATTCTTGAGTTGATTTGCTTAGAGGGCCTGCCGGCGTCATCTGTCGAGAATTTCGTTACCGCCCGCCGGCTCTCTGGTCGCCCTTTAACCGTCGTCAACACAGGAACGGAATTTGATGAAAGACTCAAGTCCTATCTCACCAAATAGAAGAAATTTCCATTCCAGTTGCGTAGTACTCTATAGCCTGGTGTTTTACGACCTAACGATTCTAATGATTCCTAACGCATTTAGGAGACGCCCAAACATGCATACGTATGTTGCGTTCGACTACATTTGTCACGATATGTACTTCTATACGAATTTTACAACGGGCTTGTTGTGATGTGTCTCGGACTAAAGATCCTACGCGAGAAGCTTGGCTGGCCGTCAATGACA
Organism: Lactarius deliciosus; assembly: GCA_021525775.1. Lineage (NCBI taxonomy): Eukaryota > Fungi > Basidiomycota > Agaricomycetes > Russulales > Russulaceae > Lactarius > Lactarius deliciosus. The sequence goes on along the minus strand of JAKELK010000141.1, from coordinate 66,990 downwards.
GCACGGCGCGCATTACTCGGGGCTCATCGTCGAAATGGAGTATCGTCCCCGCAGGGGAAATCCTGGCGTCATCCATTGTCATTATAGCACTGCCATCACTCACTGTCTGCAACCATTAGAACCCATCTCTTGAGTGAATAGGTCTGTAGCGAACGTTGCGACGAAAAAAAAATTCAGATAAAGGGAACCACACCCTTATATGAGCTGTAGTAAAGGTTGTGTGAGGGCGAACCCCACACGATTGTTTACGACACATGTCTCAAGACTGCAACAGACTCGACGTGTACTGTCTGTGGAAAGAGATTCAATCATCTCAGATTTCCAGGACGTATTTCTCTGCCACCGTGTCCCGATCTCCCCGACGTCCCCTGAGTGTGTACGTTACAACACGATCGTCTGCGCACGGAGCAGGCAGCCGCCGCACGAACACATCGTAGCCCTTGCGGGGCGAGCCAACGACGAGTGCGGTGCACTGAAGGATCTGCGCGGCGTTCGCCAGAGCGGAAGGAAACCTCGTGCGCTAGTGCGTCGAGCTCCGCGTTGTGCGTGGCGAAGCGGATCGCGTCGGGGGAGAGTCCGATGCTGGCGACCTGGGTGAAGTGCGGAGCGAAGGTGAGTGAGAAAAGCCCGGCGCCGCAGTAGGCGTCTAGAAGGTGGGTTGGCGCTGGCGGCAGGGCGCTCAGCGGATCCGCGGAAGATGGTGTTGCGAACGTACGAGGCGAGGGGACCAGGCACAGTGACTTTATTCTGGAAAAAAGAGCCTGCGCCGCCTGCCTGGTAACAGAAGAGCAGGTCGCCGATGCACTCCCAGACGGTCGCTTTGTGATCTACGATATACACGTAGCTTTTTTTAACTCCAAGTTGCGTGGTGGCCGTAGGGGAATTGGCGCCTAGAACCCCGAACGAATCGCCAAGAGCTCCGGAGACATCTGAATATCGCTGTGTGCTACCAGATTGGGGTAAAAATATGGCCTAACTCCGGACGCTTATTGTGCGATATTATCGCGCATTGTAACGTAAGACTCGATCAAGGCTGGGGTTGCGATGTGAGATTCTTACGAAGAGGGCATATACAATCTGATCATACTTTCAAGTTTGAATGTGCCATACCTCGGTATCCATCACCACTCGCTTTCCGGTCCGGATGAAACCAATCTTGAGCAAGACGGTGTCCATCCCTCACTAGTCCTCACTGGTGGAAGGGCCTTGCACCTTGTTCCGTTAGCGGCCGGGGGCGCATATCTGGTTAGCGGGGAGGGAGGGTGAGAAGAGGCAGTTCTACTCTCACTGGCATGATGCATTCTTGGGCGCGGTCGTTGCTTCATCTCGGACAGCCATGGTAGCAGAAAGAGAGCGTGTGTTTATCATTGGTGCTTATTTAGGAAGGTGCGCTACTTTATCGTTACCCATTGCAGTCATGCCTGACTCAATTTCTCTGCCCTAGCCCGGTCAATGACATATGCACTCTCGCACGATTTGCATGTCATGACTTTGCACAGCTACATAGATGGGCTTGGAGGCTGCGACAAAGGCGCTCCTTGATGCAGGTAATGTTCTACCGGCCCACCATCCCAGTCCGACCCGCGTCCACTCATGGCCGTCGCTTGTCGGTCCAGGGATCGATTCCGTCGAGGCTGCGTTCGTCGGCTATGTCTACGGCGCGCTTAGCACCAACTCTGTATTCCCCGATAGTCCCAGCCCCATGGGCCCGCTCCTCGGAGCCGCGGATCGCGCCTCGCCTGACTCGAAGCGTGGGCCGCCGATGTCGCGCATCTTCGGAGCCGCGGCCACGGCGTTGGTGGCGGGGTGCACCTGGCGAAGATAGGTGAGTTTCTGTGTTGGCTGCTACCTTTTTTTGATGTCTTTGACGCGTGGGGTGCACTTAGCGGTGCAAAACTATAAGCACTCTGTCGACAACCCGTACGCGCAGTTCCGGGCGGGGCACGACGAGGCGGCGGTCTTCGCCTCCCCGCAAATCTCGAACGAGCTCACCAAGTACATGTGCAGCCCAACCTCCGTTGCGTATTGACATCCCTCTCTTATTCCGTTATGCTGACTATCCGCTTCTCTTCCCTGCGGAACAGGACGGAGCTGCGTGCTGTATACTCGCAAACGAGGCATTCGTGCACGCCAACACTCGAAAACCAGGCCATCGAGCTCGTGGCGACGGGGCTCGCAACCGACTATCTTGACGCGTTCGCGGGACGATGCGCGATGGATACTATTGGTTACGAGACGACCCGACGTCTAGCAGACAAGATTTTCGCTCAGGCAAGCGTGAGCCGGGATGATGTCGGGGTTGTCGAGCTACACGACTGTGTTGCTGCTAACGAGGTACGCGCCGAATTCACATTGGTTTGAACTGTTGAACTGCACGTGCAGATGGAGCTAACACTTCCTACGCCCAGCTCGTAACTTACCCAGCCCTTGGACTGTGCGCCATCGACGATGCACATCTCTTCGTCGGGCGTGGGGACAATACGGTATGCGTTACCCTTCTTCTCCGCACGCCTCTGTTTACGAGACTTTGGTCGGTAGTACGGAGGGAAGTATGTGGTCAACCCGAGCGGTGGACTCGAGGCTAAGGGGCACCCTCTTGGTACCACGGGCCTGGCAATGCACTTCTCGATCACAAGTACGTCCCTATCTGGCTTTAAGACGCCCCACCCCACCCTGACCATTACCTGACGCCTCGCATTGTCAGTGCAACTCCGGAATTGTAAGGTTTTATCCGCTACCTGTCTGGCATCATTTGGGCTAATGTACAGAAGAGGTTGGGCCTATGCAAGCCCCAGGGCTATTCGACCTGGCCGACTCGCGGGGGAAGTATGGCCTTGTGCACAACATCGGACTCGGTGGTGCAGTTGTCATCAGCCTCCGTCGCCCAGAGTTTTACCACGCCGACGGCCCAGGCGGACGCGCCAGGTAAATCTCGACATTTTTTCCCCGTGTTTTGAGACAGACGTCATTTGGTCCTTTTAGATTGGGATATAATCACGCTCATGAACTGCGAACGATTACCCGTGCAGACGTGGACAAGGTTAGATCCAAGTCACACTCGGAAGGGTTATTGCAACTTGCAAAGTTGTGAAGATGATCCCGTCGATTTTTTGGAACGTGCATCTATGTCACTGCTACGTGCGCTTGATGTACTGTACCGCGCCGTATGGTGTATGAGCTACTGTCCGCGTAGTTTGTCGTGCTGTGTGAGTATGTAATCGTGCTCACGTCGTCGGCCCAGGCACTGCGGGACGTATCTGCGTTGTTCCCTAGCTAGAAACCATGTCATCGTGGTAGTACTCTTTGCTTGAGTCGATTCTTTTGACTCATTCAGACTGTCGGTGGGGCTACGCCTCGTACAATGTGGGAGGCCGTAGCATGTGGAGGGGGGCGTAGGGTCTCTAGTAGTCCTCTAGTGCGGCGGAGTTGATAGGAGTTGATAGTACTGCAATATTCCGCAGCAGCTGAACGGGATTACGTTTCGTAGAGCCAGATAAGAGTTCGTCCACAGAGCTTACTACACCACTGTAGTTCATCATTCGTATTATTGATGGGCACTCAGAGGTTTGTCCAGGCCTTCGTTTTCCATATTCCTAGAGTGATTGACCGACTTTCGCTGCTAACCTCCGACTTGAATCAGCTGTGGTCCGTTCTCCGTACCGACTGATTCGTCCTCTGGTGCCGCCTCACATATCTCCCAAGATCGTCGGAAGAAACAGAAGAACATACGTGCTCAAGGTGCGCCTTTTACTAACTAGCACCCCGTAGCAATATCAGCGAGTACTGAGTGTGTTTATGGCACAGGCAAGAGTTATAGACCTGGCACGATGATCGATATGCTCCCAGATGACGTCTTGCTTGAAATATTTGACTTATGTCAAGAGAGATACAGTGTTTTAGAGGCCATAGACCGCGTATGGGAATGGCACTTCTTTGTGCACATATGTCGAAGATGGCGACAAATCATCTTCGAGTCACCACACCGTCTCAATCTCCGAATTTTCTGCACATACGGAACTCCTGTTAGGAAGAATCTTGGTATCTGGCCAGCCCTTCCCATCGTTATGGATTACGCGGATGGCGATCACTTGGAAGGCGTCCTTCCTAACGATGAAGACAATGTCGTTGCTGCACTCGAGCATCCCGATCGTGTATCCTATTTTGGGCTCAGCGTAACGGGCTCGCAGCTGGACAAGATGGCCGCGGTGATGCAGGAGCCATTTCCAGTGCTGAAGGGTCTCTACATTGACTCGAAGGATGGAAATGCGCCAGTGCTTCCCGCCAAATTCTTGGGAGGATCTGCACCGCGTTTGCGGTACATCTTTTTAGACGACATTCCCTTTCCGACATTGCCAACCCTTCTTTTGTCGGCCAGTGACCTCGTCGAGCTCCACCTTCTCAATATACCCCCGACCGGTTACATTGCACCCGACGCGATGGTTGCGTGTTTGGCCGTATTGCCCAGGCTCGAACAATTTTTCATTGAATTCCAGTGGGCCACTCCCCGCACTGGTCGAATAAGCCCGCCTCCCGTGGTGACACGAACTGTCCTTCCCGCTCTCATTTCCTTTGGGTTCAGCGGTGCCAGCGAGTACCTGGAGGACCTCGTCGCCTGGATAGACAGCCCTCAATTGGACCGGATCAGGGTATCTTACTTCACTCAATTCGTTGACTTTCAAGTTGGGCAACTCTCCAAGTTCATCGATCGCTCAGTAGGCAACAAGTTAACGTTACCCCCACTTAGACATGCGCGAGTTACCTTCTTCATCGACTTTGCCTCCTTCGCTATGGATCGTCATGAAATCCGCCGAATTTTGTACCCGCTCTATGTTTCGATTAGCGTCTCATGCCAAGGGATCGATCGGCAAGTTTCCCATATGGCTGAGGTGCTCAGCCATGATTCCGTGACATTCTCCAATGTGGTCCATCTCGAGCTCGCCGTCTTTTACGGCCATTTCGAGCAATTAGAGGGTACAGACGACGCTGCATGGCCGCACCTCTTCCACCAATTCTCCAACGTGCAGACGCTACATGTATCTCGGGAACTCGCAGGGCACATTACTCTTGCTCTAGAAGACATCACTGGGGAGATGGCCGCCGAAGTATTTCCATCCCTCGGCTTAATTTACTTAGCGGACCAGCCAGCATCCTCCATTAGGAACTTCATCGCTGCCCGTCAGCTTTCCAATCGCCCTATAACCGTCGTCAACACGAAAATGGAGTTTGATGAAAGACTTAAGTCCTACGTCAGCGAATAGTAAGGGAATGTTAGTACGTACTGATTCAAAAAAAAAAAAAAGTGTGTTACATAGCGTACTCTATAGCCCGGCCTTCCACGATCCTTCTAACCATTGCTCTGACGCATTTAGGAGACGTCCAAACACGCAGAAGAATATATATATGCCTCTTTAGGCTTGGACTAAGAATTTTCCGCGAGGAGTTTGGTTGGCCATCAGCGACAGCACGGCGCAACGGAGTTCCACTCTGCGGCGGCGACACTTACTTCGGCTTACAGAGGGCGCGTGGCCGTGCGGCGCCGAGTGACGAGGGTTGATGGGCAGGGAGAAGGCCTGGCGTAAAAGCACGGGAAGAGGAAAAAAAATATTGGCCATCGTCGTGTGTCGGAGGAAGCTAGATGGGACTCATTGAACGCCGTTTAGCGAACGCTTGCACACGCGACAGGGTCATGTCCTCCGAGTGGTTCATGCCGGAGCTGTCTACTAAAGTATATGTATGTTTATTGTGAATGGGGCGACATTAAGCATGGCAAACACATTTACATACTACAAACCTCCTTCAACGCCCCCCTATTGTGCGTGCGGGCAGATGCTAGGGGAGAAGGGGATGTGAGAAGACTTCTTGAACGAATCGAGGAACCGAATCACTGTCGATTTCTGCACGAACAGCCTGTCATTCCGCAGAGCCACAAACACCTACGGCCCTCCATGCTTCTCAAAGAAGTCGAACATTGCAGTAGGAGTGATGCCTGGGCGTCGCGCGACTTGGCACCGAGGCATCGCCGATTCTTTGGCTGCCAGGCTGAGGCACGTGCCACTTCGTATTTCCCCTTCAGAACCTTCTGAGAACAGCCATACCTGTACCGGTAGAGCAGAGAGAGAGCGCGTATTGTAATATCACCGGTGTTGGTCGCACCACCTTTACAAGGGTATGCCTTCACTTTACCTGCTGTGGTTGTGTTTGACACTGCTTCTCGGCGCCAACCCTAACAACAGACCATCTCGCTTGACCCGCGTTACGTGATTCCGAGCGAGGCGCATAGATGTGACTCGGAGGCTGACAAAATTGCTTTTCCGTCCCACCGTCCCCGTCAGATCCGCTACAGGAATCGCGTACGATTCAGTCCGAGCTGTGTTCATCGGCTACGTCTACAGCGCATCCATGACCGGCAAGGCGGCGCTCTACCAGCTCGGCCTGACGGGCATCCCGATCACCAACGTGAATAACAATTGCGCGACGGGGAGCGCCGCGCTCGTCCGGGCGTGCGACGCATGCTTCGCGCTCGCTTTCGGTTTCAAGCACATGGGACCCGGCGCGCTCGACACTAAGACCGCGTTCTCCGAATGCTTCCACCCCATGCACCAGCTCCTCGCCGCCGCGGAGCGCGCCTCGCCCGACTCGATGCACGGGCCGCCGATGCTGGAGACGCGATGGTCGATCATTTCAGGAACTATGGAGACGGGGTGGAGCATCTGGCGAAGATTGGCGAGTTCGGTGTTTCGTTTGTGCGCGTGTGATGCGAGGGTCGTACTTGATGGCGAAGGACCGTAGGCACTCGGTCAACAACCTATACGCGCAGTTCCGGGCATGATACGACGAGGGGGCGGCCCTTGCCTCCCCACAGATATTGAACGAGCTTACTAAGTACGTGGGCAGTCCAACTTCCGTTCCCTCACTTACCGGCCCTTCATGACATCAGGAAAAACCTCCCGCGCTAGCGAGCGATAATATCGCTAAATTATCGAACATTATTAAAATTAATCAAATTATCACGATTTCGTTGCCACAACTAAATTAGTGCTAATTTTGCGATAATCCAGGTAATTCTCGATAGGTTAGCGATAAATGTGCTCTCAATTATCATGTCTTAGTGACCATTATCATGTCTTAGTGCCATTATCATGTCTTAGTGCCATTATCATGTCTTAGTGACCATTATTGTTTTAATAACCATTATTAGATTTTATTATAACTATCAAATGAGTGGACAGGCACAAAAACTAGGCATAATCAAATGAGCGAGGCAAAAGACTTTTTTTTTTTTTCTCAGAATTTTGGATAATCAGCTGTCAAATTCATGTCAGCGATGTTGTTTAGAAACAGTAGGGTAAACTTGCTATTGTTAAAAGGGTCCATTGAAACGAAAGCGGACCATTGAGACAAAAAAAACACATTTATTCGAGTGCATCAAGATCGAGATTGGCGATCGGAATAGTTGACAACGGGACTGTACCTCCCCCGGTGCCACCGCTATAGCACTAGTCAGGACCACAATAGTGAGTGAAGGTGGCGGACTCGCCTTGCTTGAGTATAAATATCACTCATCATGATATGGAAGGCGCGCGCTCGGTGGTTCAGGATGTGCTTGAGCGTGTTCATGTTGGCAAGGTAGGCATCCATGTAGGCATTCGCCGAGAATTCTGTTGTCTGCTGTTCACCGCCACGCCACTCATAGAGAGTGGCATACAGCTAATACACAAATTTAGCATCATAAAAAAAAAGGTATTATTTGACTCACCGCAGTGGCAACAAGAGCAACCATAGGCATTGGAACTTCCCGATGTTCCACTCCATCTTCACCTCGGTGCGACGTGAAAAGATGGTGGAAACGAGACACAAAGGAAGTCGAGCCACCCGTGAAATACAAATCCCGGATGACTGTGATGATCCGTGCATTTCGATATGGCAGCAAAGTCCTCACAAGTCCAGTAATGCCCATGTTCTGTAAGGGTATCAGAATGGTTTACCAAAAGCACAGGGCCCACACTCACACCAGGTGCACCTGGGAAAATATAAGTGTAGTTGGAAAGCTGCTTCCGAATCAACTGGGAAATATCAGTTACTGAACCAATGGCGATGATTGGTGCCACGCTGACGGCATTGCACCGGTCCTTTACTTCACCACGGAAAATGGGAATCCGTGCGCGTGCCTGTCAATTAACTTGAGTAATGTCACTGCCAATATCATAAGACTTACCAGGGAAATAAGCTTGGTCAGATATTCGTCATTGACTTGGAGTCGGCGTTGGACAATGCCTCCACCATGTCCGTGATTCTCAGTAGCAGTAATGAGGGCATCCTTGGTCAGGGTAAAAGCGACGGTTGCATCTGAGAAGGCGTTAACAAACAGGATGGAAGCTCGGAGGTTCTCGATTGCGTCCTGAACAATTGCTCGAATGAGCGGGTGCTGGCTAGTTAGCATGATCTTGGTTGTGTTTCCCACGAACACCAGGTCCGTATCGACACGTGAGACGTTGGGTACCGGTGACCCAGGCGTCGCCTGGTTCGGCGATGGAGTAGCTGCTTGTAAGGGTCAGCCATTGAAGAACAGACACCAGGAAAAAAAAAAAAAAAAAAAAAACCCCGTCACCTGAGAGTTCGGCCAGGTCCGCCTTTGGTCCAGGTGTCAGTGGCAGTGTTGGCATGGATGGTCAGGTAACATCTGCAGATGCACGGCCACCCACACTGCCGGGTGAGACAAGAGTGGGCCGCTGTGAAAGTGGGGTCAGACTAAAGGATGTCACAAAAAAAAAAAAGGAAAACTTACTTCGGTAGCCATAACCTCGGCGAATTTCGCAGGGTTTTTGAGAGCAAGTTCGACAATCTGCTCGTCCTCGGAGTTGTCCTCGGTTTCACTATCGTCTTCATCCACATCAGGGTTGTGGAAGTTTTTGGTGTTGGAATAGGACGGAACGTGGGTGGGAATGTGGGTGGTACCAACGTGACCAGGGTAAGAAGAGGACGGAGCTGAAATTTTCTTGCTTGTTTGGAGAACAAACAGATTAGTAATATTTTTCACTCACCGCCTTGCCTCTGAACTTGTTTCCCCTTCATCGCGCCATCATCATACCTTTGTTGATCCATTATCTCGCTTTCATGGGCCAAATCGAGTTGCATTGGACGACCATGGGCAGGACCTTTATCGACTTCAAGGTCAGTCTCGTCATCGATCTCTTTTGCGACACATACCAATGGTTCGGGCTTTCTTAGCTGCGCCCGGCTGTGTATGAGTATCCGGCATATGTATGATGGTGTCGGCGAAGGTACGTTTCCCGCATGCTTGTAATAGTGAGACACATACCTCACTCTGCGAAGTTTTAGACTTACTGGGTGGGGGGACCCTAATTGTTATGTTATTGTTCGAGCCCGTAGTGTTGCCCTGGCCTGTATGAGTCGCAGTTTGAAATGAAGTCGGATTTTCATTTCATCCTCCCTGTGTGTGTTCAGTCGGTGCACACATCTGAGAGCGGCGGGTTCGTGGGGCCATCTATGAAGCTCAAAGCAAGGTGACAATATCAAGAGGAAGAGATGTGCAAATACGATCAGTAAGTAAAGACAGGAATTGGGATGGCGAATGAGGGCAAAGGTATGTCCTCTTTATATCAATATTTCCGCTGCGCTAACTGAAAAGTGTTAACAGTCTGGCCATCATATTCTACTTGGCGCTCGTCCCTTTTCCCTCTACTGCCACCGTGACTGACCCACCATGCCAGTGAGCCAAGCGCAAATACACTGTCGCGGCTGCAATCGGGCGTTCACCTATCGGGGCCTTTCCCAACACGTCAACAGGACCCAACTTGCGAGCTGCCGCGCCCTGCGTGCAACTATACAATTACCCACCACACGTCTGGCTCAAGGAGGGTCTAACTTAGCGTCAAACACAGGTCCGACATCATGGGACCACGGCGAATTTGCTAATCACAGGACTACTGGCTGTGAAGACATTGCTGCCGAGTACGAAGATGCTGCTGAGTACAAAGACACCGCCAAGTACAAAGACAAGTACAAAGACGCCACCACTGACCGTGAAGACACCGCTGCAAACCAGGCAGACTCGGATCCAGCTGACACTGTAGACGCCGATCTTTTCAAAATGCTAGCTCAAGATCTCCATTGTCGTATCGACCCTGACCAGGGACTTTCCACATCGTCGGATCAGCCGGATCAACCCCACACATCCGGGTCACCGCCATCTGACCTGACACAGCCTCTACTACACTCCAAGCCCGGCGATTCAAACGGCTCCCAGCTGGTCGTCGACCGCTTTCCACATGGCAGTCCTGGTGCACCAATACCCGGCACTCTTCAAGGCACTCATATGTATCAGTCCAGTCACGAGATGCTCGGGTCCTTGATTTGGGCACTGTTTCGCTCCAAATGTGACTGGGAGATCGCGTGTTGGGCTAAAACATGGGGGCCAACATTGTCGGCTGTCACCGACATACTTGCAATCCCTGAGGTACGTGCACGTTTATTGTTTTGTCGCGTAACTAATGTATATTGACAGTTCATTGACAAACTCGGCTTGTCATATCGCACGCCCAATGAATTGAACAACATCCATCTGTAAAAGTGGGAACTGGTCAAAAGCATTTGAGACCAGTCTCAAACGCTTTTGACAGCTTTTGACAGGTTCCATTTTTACAGATGTCATAGACAAAGAGTTACCAGAGCGCCCTCAATTCAAGTGCGAGGACCTGATCATCGCTGGTAATACCTTTCAGTTCTACTTCCATGACGTTTTGCAATGTATTCGGACACTTTACGGAAATCCCGAATTCGCACGTGACCTGGTGTTTGTGCCAGAGCGCCACTACACCAATCACGAGCGGACATGCCGTGTGTATAGCGAGATTCACACTGGCGACTGGTGGTGGGCAGTACAGGTGCGTCCTCATTTCTTGGGCTGTTTTGTGTACTTACAATCTGTAATAGACATCCCTTGAAGCGCACCAGCCAGGCGCTACCGTCATCCCGGTCATCCTCTCCTCTGACAAGACCCAACTCACCCTCTTTCGTAGTAAGGCCACTTATCCTGTGTATCTCACAATCGGAAATATTCCAAAGCATATCCGTCGAAAGCCGTCACGCCACGCTCAAATGCTGATCGGCTACATTCCTACTACCCACCTTGAAGGAATCAGCAACAAGTCAGCTCGGCGCCGTGCGCTCGCAAATCTATTCCACTTTTGCATGCAATTCCTTTTAGCCCCGATTGCGTCCCATGGCGAAACGGGTGTTGCAATGATGAGCGGTGATGGGATCTGGCGCCAGTGCCATCCCGTTTTTGCCATGTTCGTTGGTGACTACCCCGAGCAGGTGCTTGCGACTTGCACGTTCAATGGCCGGTGCCCAAAATGTGCTGTGCACCGTAACAACCTCGGTGATTATTCCAGATCCCCTGCCCATGATTATGGCAAAGCCCTGGAAGCTTTTCTTTTGGCAGACGGGGACGTTCGCATGTTCCATTCGGTTTGTCGTGAAGCCAGCATCAAGCCCGTCTTCCATCCATTCTGGGAGACGCTTCCCCTTACTGACGTCTTCGTCTCGATCACACCTGACATTTTACACCAAATGCTTCAGGGTGTTATGAAGCACTTGATTGCATGGCTGACGAATTCTAGTGCCTTTGGATCAGCACAAATCGACGCGCGATGTAGGTCTTTGCCACCTAATCACCACATAAAGACTTTCGCAAGGGGCATTTCAACCCTTTCTCAGGTCTCGGGTCTCGAACACAAACAAATGTGCCGGATCCTACTTGGTCTCGTTATCGAGCTTCCACTTCCTTCTGGAGGCTCCTCTGCACGGGTTATTAGGACCGTGCGTGCGCTACTCGACTTCTTGTACCTTGCGCAACTTCCATCACATACCTCTGAGACTTTACTACGCCTTGAGGCGTCCCTGGCCCGATTTCATGAGGATAAGGATGTATTTATTGACCTCGGCGTCCGCGAACATTTCATTATCCCCAAAGTCCACAGTCTCTTACATTACAAATCGTCAATTACCCTTTTCGGCAGCACGGACAATTACAACACGGAGCAAACAGAGCGACTCCATATCGACTTCATGAAGGACGCTTACTGCGCAACCAATCATAAGGACGAGTACCCTCAGATGACCGCATGGTTGGAGCGCCGTGAAAAAATACAACAGCACATGATGTTTATCGCATGGCGGCAGCGGACTCAATACGACGACACTCAATACTCGGAGCCAACTGGACCTTCTAGGCCAGTTCCACGGACCATCCAAATGGCTCGAAACCCGTCTTTGAAGGCTGTTTCATTCAATGACCTCGCTGACAAATACGGAGCTTTCGACTTTCAGGACTCCCTCGCCGATTTTATTGCCCAGCTCAATCACCCCCAAGCCTCTGCAATGGCATTAAGAGCTCTCGCTGAAGACACATTATTACCTTTCCGTCATGTCCTGGTATTCCACAAAATCAAATTCGTCTCGACACCTGACCGTGATATCATTGATGTTGTTCATGCTTGGCCAGACCAAAAAGACACTCGTTGGCGCACAATACCATCACGTTTCGATACAGTCATTGTCCGCAGCAGACTTCAAGATAGCGCACATGGGAATAAAGGTAAGTTCACGCTATTTTAGTGTAAGGGCCCATCCAACTACTTCCCAGGTCTCCGAATTGCACAGGTTCGTGTGGTGTTTCAACTACTGAACAAGGTGCTTTCCCAGCTCTTCCCGTCTATGGATGTTGCCCCCCCAACACATCTTGCATACGTGGAATGGTTTTCCCCCATTCCTACCACACCGGACAGTAACAGTCGCCTTTTCAAAGTGTCTAGGTTGACTCGAAATGGCCGGCGTCTTGCCAGCGTCATCCCGGTGGATAATATCTACTCGAGCGTCCACTTATTGCCCCGCTTTGGTCAACTGGAAGACACTCCCGGATGTAATACATTTTCGGTATTGGAATTATGCCACAGCTTTTACATAAATCCGTTTAGTTGCCGAGACATCTATCTCCTATTTTTGTAGATAATTAGCACAATGTCATTGCCCGTTTGGTAATTATCGCTCTTAGTGTGAATTACTCGTGCATTATCTCTCTTAGTGATAATTTATGGGCGCTTTAGCTTCGCTAGCGCGGGAGGTTTTTCCTGATGATCATGGTCTGCTGACAATCTGCACATGATGGAGCTACGTGCTGTATAGTCTCAAACAAGGCTTTGGTGCACGCCAACAAGCTCGAGAACCAGGCCATTGAGCTCCATCAGGAAAAACCTCCCGTGCTAGCGAGGGATAATCTGACTAAATTAGCGACCATTAGCGAAATTAGTTGTATTATCTCCATTTCGTTGCCACAACTAAAATAGTGCTTAATTATCAATAATTTCGCGATAATTCTCAGATAATCACGCATTAATCACGTCCTAATTATTGGATCATTATCATGTTTATTAAACCATTATCAAATTTATTATAACTATCAAACGACTACAATACAGATCACAAGTCAACTAATAGGGCTGCGCGACATCCGTACGGCAATTGACAAGGCACAGTCATGCTCTATAGGTCTGAAAACCTACCTCTGCGATTGCTCAATAATACGACGGGAGTGCCTAGACGGCCATCTGACGGTGAATGAGACCATGGGACAAAAACGAAGCTCGAATAAGGCTCACCTTGGCTCGCCGGCCACGCAGCGGGACAAGAGTTGAGCCCTGGTGAGGGCTGGACTAGGCCAGAGCTCGAGGTCAAGCCTTGGCTTGACGCACATCCAGTTGGCGTGTGATGCCTGCAGTACCCTACAAGTGGGAAGAGGGCGGAAACCAAATCACTGGGTGGTGTGGGGCAGGGTGATGGACGATGAGGACGACAGGGATGCAATGATACGCCTGGTCTCTCCCTGAGCCCTGAAAAGGGTTATTTTCGCATTTTCTACTTACGTTCTGCACTCACTCGCACTCACCTGCGCATTCCCGCATTCTGTACGCTTTCTAAGCGCCGCGTTCCCGCGCTTCGCCGCTTTCCCGCGCTCTATGCGCGCTCGGCTTCCCTCTCATCCCGGACATTTCCCTTCGCGTTTTAGCTTCCCCTTTCCCCTCCTTATCTAATGTACCCTCTTTCCTTAGCTTACATCTCCAGTATATAGGCCATGTATTTACAACTTTACACCAAAAGATTTCTAATAGCAGACTTCTCCCCTCGGACTTTTGAGCTCAGTGAAGCTCCTCCCTTGCGTTCCCCAGCACGCCGCACTCGCGCGCGGCCTTAGCGACTCGAACCAGACACGTTCCCGACCCTAGCGGCCATCCTTACGAAGTTTCGCGCCACGCCGAAGCGTGCGCGACCGTTTCCGACCATCTGCGACCACCGGACCCCGTTCCCCTTCCTGACGTCGCCGCACTTGCGCGCGGCTCTAGCCTTTCGACATCGACGCGTCCGCAATCGCTGCGGCCCTATATACGACATCTCGTTCCCCACGGAGGCCTGCGCGACCGCTCACGACGCTTCACACCCCCTAGACCCTGCGCTCATCTTAGACTGTTTCCTAGCGTTCAGGGACAGTTTAGGGTATCAGCGAGTAAGGCTGGTGAAAGTGAGCAAATAGGATTAGGTAATCCGACGGGCTCTCCCTGCCCGCGCTGGGGCCACCTGCAGAAGGAGGTCGAGAAGGACAGATAGAGCTGTGAAGCCATCCACGAACGCATGTATCCACATGAGCGAAGAGGAAGGAAGAGAGGGGACAACTGGACTTACTGCCAACTCAGTGCTGACGCTGCATCGAGTTCACCATCCAGTAGGTGCGTGATACTCATGTTACCATACAAGCAGTGGTGGGTGAGGGCGGGAGCCAAATGAGCGAGTGGTGTGGGGGATGATGAGAGCAACAGGGACACGACTAAGAGTTGGTGAAAGCGGCAAAGTAGGGCCAGGTAGTCCAACGGGCACCCTCCGCCCGTACTCAAGCCCGTACTGGACCTGCCCGCAGAAGAGGCGGAGAAAGGCAGCTAGTGCCATGGAGTCGTCTGCGAATACGTGTATCCACATGAGCGGTGACAGAAGAAGAGGAAGGGAGGAGAGGGAGGGGGGCAGATGAACTTACTCCGGACTTGGTGCCGAGGCCACACCGAGTTTACTGTCGCCTTGCTGCCATCGTAGTTGCATCGTCGTTGCTTGCGGCCAGCGGTAACGCACACCCCGCCGTGGTTGTACCGGTATCATTTTGCCACTGTTATAGGCGCGCAGGTAACCTTGTCCACAGGTAATCTGTGTTTGCAGTGGCGTGGTCTGGGTCTGCATGGGGCTGGGGCTTCGGTGGTGGTGTCAGCAATGGCAGGTGTTACACCAAAATAGCTGTGCATTTGCCAGTCAGTGGAGACTGCCCCGTCTGACTGGGTGGCTGGGTGAGTGAGTTGGAGGGACTTACGGCCAAGACTGGTGACGTGGTGGTGACGGGTTGGCGGTGTCAGAGGGGGATAGAGTTGGCAGACGGCTGTAGTTGTGGAGTGTGGTGTCATCGCAGCTGTGTGACAGTGGTCAATATGTTGTAGGGTTACATGGAATAGAACTTATGTTTTTTTTCTCCGTTTGAAAGTCGCACGTTAAGTGCGGAGGCAGTGTCCTGCCTCAGGTCAGTATGGGGGAAGCTGTTAGGATGTTGACCTTGCTGTTGAGAATATATTAGTGGTCTCAGAGCAGAGGCAGGGATGGCAGCTGAGCGCTGAACGTTGAACTGGTGACAGACGTTGGACTGGAGAAGACCCGGCGGGGGATCCTGGGGATGCAACTGTTGATGGGATTTTCTTTTGTTTGTTGCCATTCCCACGTCCAGACCAAATAGGACCAAACAACAAATGAATTTTTCGCTAAGTCCAAATCTGTGTGCACTTCGGCCAGTTTCAGGCATTAGCCCAAGCACCTTTTTATCCCTCTGGCCTTGCGACCGCTTTGTTGCTCTCTGGACTTGCTCTATCTTTACATTTGCATTCTAGCTTTCCTGTATAAATACACTCTGTATCTAGTCCTCTAATCAGCCAATCCTAGTACCTCCCTCTCAGGGCTTTCGAGCCCTTCTTAGTTCAGTGTGTTATCTTCCTCGCGTTCCCGAGCGTCTCGCATCCACGCGCGCCCTTAGCAACTTCAGAGGAACATTTCCCCAGTCTAGGTGAATTTCTGTGTGAAGTTATGCATCCCGCGAAGGTCTGCATGACCGGCAGCATGGCTTCACGCCTAGTGATTTGTCGGCTCAGGCTTGGCCTGAAAACCCCGGCTTTGGCCTGGCTTGAGAGGGCCCGGGCTTCACAAAATCATAGGCCGGGCCCCAGAGGTTGGCTTGGGCTTGGCCTGGCCTGGCTTTGGCTTAAGCCAGGGCTTTTCAGTACAATTCTTAAAACAATGGTTTATTGAAATATACACCAAGTACATAGACTGCAAATGAGCTTGAGGAGGCATGTAATCACATCGCTGTCGCCATCCCTACCATCCCCGCTGCCACCATCCCTGCCGCCACCCTCTGCCCTCTGCCGCTGTTGCCGTCGTGGTCGTGGTCAGTCGCAGTTGCAGTTGTTGCCACCCAGCATGTGATGACTCACTGTCACTCGACAGAGAATCATGACGGGGTGCAGAAGACTGGGGGTGGTGGAGAACTTGGGAGGGGCGAAGGAGGCTGACTGGCTCAACGGGGCAGAACTTGCAGACTTGCAAGGGATAGTGGCGCTTAGTGAGGAGTCGTGCTCAACAGCTGAAGGGGCACTGTGCACGAAGAGGAGGAAGAGGCAGGCAGGAGAGGATGTCACAAGTGGACAGTCTGAGGGACTGTCTGTTCTATTGCGCTAGCTTATATACCTATAGGGATGGTCTGTGCGTAGGTTTAGGGCAGGCTTAGGGCCGCCTGACGGGTGCTGCGGAATACTGCGGAATGGAACATTCCGGAGACATCTAAGAATAGTGTCCAATGAGAAAACAAGAACGTATCGTACGACTGCTCCGCAGTCGATGACGCGATTGTGGTGTGACTGCTCCACAGTCCAATCACAATAATCATAGAAGTGGTACGACTGTCCCACAGTCGATGTGTCATAACGATTTGACTGCTCCGCAGTCCAATCAGATAAATCCAGGGAATGGTGTGACTTGGAGTCATCAGGTGACTTGATAAACCATGGGAGATCACGTGACACATCACGTGATCGTCGGAGTATGGAATTCAAACTCCGACCTCGGATTTCCCCTTTAGGAAGGTGATTACATAAGACCGGACCGGTGCGGACCGGTCTTAGACGCCTGAGTCACGACCCAAGTTTCTAGGTTCGTGACACAGCACCCACTCGCAGCAGCTGCTGCTGCTGATCTCGTTGCGGTAGCTACCACTGCTGTTGTCGGGGGGGCCTTGTCGTGATCCTGGTCATCGTGGTCGCAGTCATCGCCGCTCAGCTGCCATCACCATGTCGCCCTGCCATCGTGGCCGCCTGTCGTAGTCAGTGCCACTGTGGCCGCGCCGTCATGGTCGCACCAAGGTCGCACCGTCGTAGCCAACACCGTCATGGTCATGCTGTCGTAGTCAATGCTGGCGTGGTCGTGCTGTCGTAGTTGACGCAGTCGTGGCTGTGCTGTCGTGGTTGTGCTGTCGTGCCGACGCCATCGTGGGCTGTGGCCGTGCCATTGTCGCTCGCGGGTCGTGATAAAGCACGCCCCACCACAGCTGCGTGGTCATGCAGGGGCTCGGATCGGCCCTGGGCAGTGGTGGCTTGGTTCCATGTACGACAGTGGGGCTGGTGTGGCATTGGTAATGGCGCTGGTGATGAGGGAGAATGGTCAGTGAAAAGAGCTGCGGGTGAGCGGGTTCAAAAGACTTACCGCCGACATGACGGTCACTGTGGCATCGGCAGAGGCCAGTAGACGGCCATGGTTGAGGGTGTGCGGCGGCAGTGCGAAGGCCTGGAAGTAATGTCAGTACACGTTACAACACACGTTCGAATCGACTTTGACAAAACAAAAAAGTCGGGTGGCGGAGGCTTAATATGTGGCGTGGGAAGATGTGCCACTAGCTACCACGCAACACACTGACCCAGTGTGTTGAACCTCGCCTTGCCAGGAACGGACGGCACGAACCTCACGCAGGTGACGTCCTTACGCTGTTGCACATGACCACGACCACGATGGTCACAAACGTGTGGCTGACGATGAGCTGCGCTTTGGCCCAGTGGATCTTGCAAGGTATGTGTATGTTTTTGTTTTGCTTTATATTGTTTCTTACTGACTCACAACTGGCCTCAAGCCTTGCATGTCCCCGCCTCTGCCGCCTCACCACACGTCGGCCTCGCCTCCACCGTTCACCAGTCCACCAACACCACCACCCTGTCACGGCGCACAAGACTCGCCCCGGCCCCACGCCGTCGCAACATGCAGATCCACCACGATGCCAACCTGCCCAGACGCCCCCAACGCGGTGCGCAAGATCCACTACGATGCCAACCAGTTGCCCGCAAGTCCTGCTGTGACACCATCCAACAGCACGCAGGGCCCTTCCACCCGCAGGTCTGCCGCGATGCCACGCCTAGCCCCGCCACGACACCAACACGGCTTTCAGGACCCACCACTGCTGACTGGCAGTAACGCCATCCCAACAGCGCTCAGGACCACGCCACCACGCCCCGCAAAAGCCTCGCCGTGATGCCACCCCTTGCGGCAATGCCTTGCGGTGTGCATGCGGCGTACAAGTCCCACCGCCGACGATGAGGACGACGGCAGCGATGCCGACAACACGACCGCCAACGGCCAACGACACCAACACCAACACCGACAACAATGACTCCGGTCGACGGCGGCGGTGACACGGTGGCACAGTGGGAACAGTGGCGGCGGCAGGGCATTCCAATTGCTACGAGTAGAGTCTTTTTTTTATCTTTTGTACCTTACTAGTAGTATGCAATACATGGATTTTTTTTCTGTAAAAGCTGGGGCCTGGGCCACTGGCTCAGGCTTTTCAAGAAGTCAGGCCGGGCCAAAAGCCTTCACAGGCCCCCACTTTGGCCTGGCCTGGCCCGGGCTTTTCTTGGCCTGGCTTGGCCTGGCTTCTGGCCTCAGGCCCTAGCCAGCAAATCACTATTCACACCTCCTCGAACCCAACATCCTCTAGGCTGCAAATAGAAGCGCTCACTGGTAGTTTAGGATATCAGTGTCCTAAGTGTCGCTTGATGTGACAAAGATGCAAGCAAAGACGACCACAGCAACTTGAAGGTGACAATGAAGACAAAGACACCTGCAGTCACGTACTGGTTACCCCAGGAGTCACTCAAAGGCGTGATTTATGGCCATGAGGGTTATTTTCCGTATCTATAGTTTGCCCTGCTTTGGACAACTCGACGACTCTGGAATATGAATGTTTTCGTTTTTGGTATCAGTATTGGAATCGTGTGCCACAGCTTTTACATAAATTCGCTTAGTAGCGTAGCCGAGACATCTATTTTCTATTTTTGTAGATTATGTCATCACCCGTGCAAAGGCGCTTGTGATTAGTTGTGATTAGCGTGAATTACTTGTGCATTATCTCTGTTATTTGGGTTATTGATAAATTAGAGGCGCTTAACCTTCGCTAGCGCGGGAGGTTTTTCCTGATGTCGTCGTAACGGGGTTAGGAACGGACTACCTTGACGCGGTCTCGTGACGCAGCGCGATGGATACCATTGGTTATGGGATAACGTGACGTCTGGCAGACAAGATTTTTGTTCAGGCAGGCGCGAGCTGGGATAATATCAAACGAAGCACGCGCTGCAGGACTATCCAGCCTTCCCGACACGCGGGGGAAGTATGGCGGTGTTGTGGACACGTTCCTTGTACTGCATTCCGCAGCAGCTGAACAGGATTACGTTTCAAACAGGTGGAACGGCATAAGAGTCGCGCTTTCGTCCTCAGGGCTGCTTAGTTCATAACTTGAACCCTCATTATTGATGGCCACTCAAAGGTTTGTCCAAGGCTTTCGTTTGCCTACAACTAGAATGATTGACCGAATCCTCGCCGCTTCTCTCTATACAGCCATTGTCCAGTCTCCCTTCCGAGGTTTGTCGGACTGCTGCATTTGATCGGCTCTCCCAGGTGTGTTCAGTGCCAACCAATTGATCGAGTACCCAACTGCTGATCTTCAATTAGCGGTGGTCTGTTCTCCCTATCGGGTGATTCGTCCTCTGGTGCGACCTCACGTGTGAGAGAGATTGCTCAGGGTCATCGCAAGAAACATCACAATATATGCGCCCAAGGTACGTCCTCTAGCACCCCATAGCAATCGCAGCGAGTACTGAGTCCTTGTGACACAGGCGAGAGTTATCGACATATCACGATGATCAGCATGCTCCCAGACAATGTCTTACTTGATATATTCGACTTTTATCGAAAGGGATCCGAGTTTTTGGATGCCTTTGACACTGTATGGGAATGGTACTTCCTTGTGCAGGTTTGTCAAAGATGGCGACAAATCATACTTGAGTCACCACGCCGTCTTAATCTCCGAATTCTTTGCACATACGGAACTCCTGTCAGGAAGGACCTTGGTATCTGGCCAGCCTTTCCTATCGTTATTAATTACGAATACCAGAGGAGCGTTCAGCCAAACGACGAAGACAATGTCGTTGCTGCACTCGAGCACCCCGATCGTGTATATCATCTCGGACTCAACGTAACAGGCTCGCAGTTGGACAAGATGGCCACGGTGATGCAGGAGCCATTTCCGGTGCTGGCGCGTCTCTACATTCATTCGAAAGACGGAAATGCACCGACCCTCCCCGCCGAATTCTTGGGAGGATCTGCACCGTGTTTACGAAGCGTCTATTTGGAGGGTATTCCCTTTCCGGCATTGCCAACGCTTCTTTTGTCAGTCACTGACCTTGTCTCGCTCTACCTTTCCAAAATACCCCCGGCCGGTTACATTGCACCTAAGGCGATGGTAGCAGCCTTGGCCGCATTGCCCAGGCTCGAAGGTTTTATCATTGAATTCCAATCGGCTGCTACCCGCCCTGATCGAATGTGCCTGCCCCCCATAACACGGACCGTCCTTCCCGCTCTCACCGTTTTTGAATTCAAGGGTGCTAGCGAGTACCTGGAGGACCTCGTCGCCGAGATAGACAGCCCTCAACTGGACCAGATCAGGATAGATTACTTGAATCAGATCGTCGACTTTCAAGTTCCGCAACTCTCCGAGTTCGTCGATCGTTCAGTTGGCTCCAAGTTAGCCCTATTCAGGCATGCGGAAGTTACCTTTTCCAGCGACCGTGTCTCCTTCGAAATGTATCGTCATGAGTTCCACCCGACTTTGGACCGGCGGCCTGCTTGGACTAGCATATTATGCCAAGGGATTGATTGGCAAGTTTCGCACATAGCCCAGGTGCTCAGCCATGCTTCCGTGACACTCTCAAACGTGGTCCATCTCGAGCTCAAGGACAAGCTTAAGGAAGGTCGTCGATTAGAAAGCACGGACGACGTTGGGTGGCCGCACCTTCTCCACCAATTCTCCAACGTGCAGACGCTGCATGTATCTCGGGAACTCGCAGGGCACGTTGCTCTTGCATTCGAAGACATCACTGGGGAGTTGGCCGCCGAAGTGTTACCATCCCTCCACTTGATTTACTTAGCGGACCAGCGAGCGTCATCCATTAGGAACTTCGTCGCCGCCCGTCGGCTCTTCGATCGCCCTGTCACCGTCGTCAACACAAAAATGGAGTTTGATAAAATACTTAGGTCCTGCGTCAGCGAATAAGGGAATGCTCCATATCAGTCGCGTACTCTACAGCCTGATCTTTCACAGTCCGACGGTTCTAATCACTCTGACGCATAGGAGACGCCCGAACACCCAGACATATTCATTGCGAAGCCCCGAGCATGAAGAATTCAGAACCTCAGGTAGTTGTAGAGACGGCCCCAGCCTTCGCCATGAATCATAGAGACGGGTTCTCCACTGTCTATGATCTATACACTCGAAGTACTAAAATATTCATTTACCTCTTGTACCAGGAAGAGAATAGTGATATACATGGAATCGGGGACCCCTTTCATGGAAATACAGTAGGTCGGAGATGCCGCGTCGAGTTTCTAACACCATTTGGAACTATGATGCCGTAGCGCCTGCCGTATGCAAGTATGAGGGGTGCACCCGAACTTTGGAGTCAATAGTCGAGTCAGGCAGTCTCAGGGAGGTACGTGTGATGCGGTCTAGGCTAGAGGAGACGTCGATGATGGAGAGATGGATACTGCTTTTGTTCTTCGAGGTAGCTCCAGAGTGCGAGGGTTGATCTAGGCTAATCCATGGTTGAGAGGCACCGGCGGTGAAGCAAGCTATATTCATGAATATCCCTTAGCATCACAGTTGATTGCCATCCTGCCTTTCCTGCGTTAGTCAGCTATGTGAGAGAAGAGCAAGGAATAATGCTCATCACACTGTGTGGAGGATTCGTGGATCCCGCTCGGAGCTCGTGATTGGGGGGCGTGTAGCTTGTCAGAGACCCGTAGTACTCCATCCCCGTTGTATCTCTGTTTGGAGAACCAATGCGACTGACGAGTGCTGTCTTTCTCAGTCGAATCAGAATCCGTCAGATAGATAGAGCGCTGCTCGTCATACAAGGTCTCAATTACATATGGTGAACTGCACTACTAGACGGTGCACTGGCAGGACAAAGCCGCCACGTGCTGGCTCCTGGTATGGTAGGTGATTGATGCCTGGGTAAGATGAAAAGATGAAAGCATGCAAACGACAACACGTACCGCATAGATTTCGTGCACCTGTTCGCGTCCTCCACGTGCCGCAAACCCTTATCTTGAATGAAAGGGACAACAAACGAACGAGGCACGCAGGCAAGACGCCAGATAGCCAACCTTTGGACAGGAGTCTGTGGTGGCGGAAGATGGAAGAGCTTTTGGATTTCAACTAGGAGAAAATCGAATGGTAAGATGTTTAAGGAGGTGTGTGCTGTAAACTAGAGTAGAATCGCCGGGAGAATCGAGTAACCAGTTGTTTGCCTCAAGAAGTCGGAACGGAAAGGGAATGAGTCTCAATGATAATTTTCGGCGTACATGCAAATACATCTGTTACTGCCATCCATGCTGCTGCTGTATCACACTCCAGCTGGAAGTCGCAAGATTCCTCTAGAGGTTAAGAAATAATCAGCCGACCGTGACAATATGGCACCACGAAACTCAGTCCTCCGACCGTCAAACCTGGGTAGAGAGTCCCTAGGAAACTTGGTGACGATTTTAATAAGCCACAGCGAGGCTGACATGTGCCCACGATCAAGAGACCGGAAACCTTCGATATCAGTGTCAAGTGTTCGTTGACATTACCCCCGCCGGACGAGTAACCCGGCGGCGGCCCGTGATCCAGTCACCTCGCGCTTCCGTATATACAACTCGCCTACACCGCTCATGTCGGTCATATCAAAGACCGGACTGGTTATTTTCCGCATTAACTCCTTCCTTTTCTCAGGATCATATCGACGAATAATCGGCCAATAGCTAGGGGGTTTCGTTTGCACGTTCGTTTGTGCGGACATTCTTCCCCGGTCATAATTATAAGTTACAGGTCTGGCTGACAGCATCATGTTCAACTTTGCGCCCTCTAGGTTCTGTCTGGGTATTGTTGGAGTACAGCTTTAATTTATTACTCGATGTCGTGCCAGCGAGGTCGGTTCTTTGTGAACTACGTATGGCATTCCGTTGCGTGACCTGATGTGTCCGTTCTATTGACTTCTCCGGTTAACGTTTACACTTTATTGTAGATTGCTCTGTGACCCCCTAACGATGCTGTAGTACCCTCCGCCCCTACAGGTGACAATATGTCCTATATGCCGGTGCTTCAATCGAGTTTTCCTGTCTCGTACAAATCGCGTCTCTAGTGCGGCTGTGTTATGGACACGTTCCCTGATGCATGATGCCCAGGGCATGATGCAAACAACTGCACTGCATCTCGCATCAGCTGAACCGGATCACGACTCATCGGGCTGGTCAAGGGGCTAGTACTATAAGAGCCGCTCATTCGTCTACAGAACCTAGTTCATTATTCGCATTACCAATGGGTACTGAGAGGTTTGTCCATGGCCTTCATATTTACTAGAATATTTGACCGAATTCTCGCTACGAATCTCCAATTAGCCATTACCCGGTCTCCCTAGTACCCAGCTTTGACGAACCTCTTCTATCGATCGGCTCTCCCAGGCGTGTCCAGTGCCTACCAATTGACTGAGTACTCACTGCCGAATTTCAATCAGTGTTTGTCTGCTCTCCACACCGGGTGATCCGTCCCTTGGTGTCACCTCACACACCGGAGAGTTTTCTCAAGGTCATAGCGTGGAACGAAAGGACGTGCACGCTGGAGGTGCATCTACCTCTGTACTAGCGACTGCAACGGTCACTGACTCTGTATAACGCAGGCGACAGTTGCAGACATGGCATAACAATTAGCGTGCTCTCAGACTATGTCTTTCTTGAAATATTTGACTTCTGTCAAACAACTCACGACACCCTTCGCCTTGTATGGAAATGGCACTTATTGGCTCATGTATGCCGGAGGTGGCGACAAATCGTACTTGCATCACCACACCGTCTCAATCTCCGAATTCTCTGCACATACGGAACTCCTGTCAGGAAGAATCTGGGAATCTGGCCGGCCTTTCCTATCGTTGTTGATTACCACGATACATATTCCAAGAGCGGCATCACGCCTGACGACGAAGACAATGTCATTGCTGCACTCGAGCACCCTGATCGCGTGTCTTATCTCGCGCTCAACGTATCGAGCCTGCATTTGGAAAAGATGGTCAAGATGATGCAAGAGCCGTTTCCGGTGCTAACACATCTCCATATTGACTCGATCGACGGAAATGCACCAGTCCTTCCTGGTGGATTCTTGGGAGGATCCGCACCACGTTTACGGAAAATCACCCTTTCCGGGATTCCCTATCCAGCATTACTGACTCTCCTTCTGTGGACCAGTGACCTCGTAGAGCTTGATCTTCGCAAAATACCCCCTACTGGTTACATTTCACCCCAGGCTATGGTCACGGGTTTGGCCGCGTCGCCCAGGCTCGAGATCTTCATTATTGAATTCCAATCGGCTACTTCAAGTTCCCGCCCTGACCGAATAAACCCTCCTCCTGTGACGCGTACTGTCCTTCCCTCTCTCACCTTCTTTCAATTCAGGGGTGCTAGTGAGTACCTGGAGGACCTCGTCGCCCGGATCGAAAGCCCCCGGCTGGGCCGGGTTTTAATAGTTTACTTGAACCAGCTCGTCGACTTTCAGGTTACTCAACTCTCCAAGCTCATCGATCGCTCAGTTGGCCCTAAATTGACCCCATTCAAGCGTGCGCATATTACCTTTTTCGGCGACAAGGTTACCTTCCACATGTATCCACGTCCAAACGATCTAAGCTGGGATTGGCGCTCTCTTACGACGACCATCTCTAGCGGAAGAATTGACTGGCAAGTTTCGCACATAGCCCAGGTGCTAAGCCATTTTTCTGCGACACTTTCCGATGTGGTCCATCTCAAGCTCAAGGCCCATCCCGAGGAGGGTCGTCAATTAGAGCGTGCGGACGATGTCGAATGGCAGCACCTCCTCCGCCAATTCTCCACCGTGCAGTCGCTTCATGTATCTCATGAACTTGCAGGGCATGTCGCTCTTGCACCGGAAGATATCACGAGGGAGATGGTCACCGAAGCATTGCCATCTCTTCACTCGATTTGCTTGGCAGGCCTGCCTGCATTGTCTGTTGAGCAGTTCGTCGCTGCCCGCCGGCTATCTGGTCGCCCTGTAACCGTCATTGACACATAAACGCTTAACGAAAGACACAGATTTTACGTCAGCAAATGAGAGAATGTATTGCTTTTAACTTGAACTCATTTGTAACGTAGCCTACGTATCGTAGTGACTACCGACAAAATTTACCGCAGGCTTGTGTGACGGGCCTCGAACTAAAAATCCCAAGAGAGGAGTCTGACTGGCCGTCAGTGACAGCATGGCGGCGCATTACTCGGGGCCCATCGTCAAAATGGAGGCACCGAGCGTGCAAATTCTGAATGTGTCATGGTGCCGTCGCCAATTGTTTTCGCAGAATCATATCTTGGGTGCATAGGTCATTCAAATAACGGAATAAATTTAGGTATGGGGAATTGAACCGTAAGCTACCGCGGTCAGGACAAGCCCTTGAGGGAGGTTAACGAGCCTGAGAGCAGTGTGGCGTCCATGGGACATCCGCGTCACCACTCGTTGTCTGGAACGTTGAAGTCGCTGCAAAACCTATCTCTTCAGTGAATAGGTCATTCAGATGGGAAATAGTGTGGCGTTCATTGCGACGAAGGTAAATTGTTTACGACACGAGTTTCAAGACTGCATCAAACCCGACGTGTACTCTCTGTGGAAATATACCGAACCCCCCAGATATATTTCTCTGCCGCAGTTACCGCGTTCTCTTTCGCCAACCACGATATGACTTGCCCGATGTACCCTGCACGTGCACATTCCAACACGATCGGCTGCGCGCGGAACACGAGCAAATGCCACGCGAACGCGTCGCAGCCTTTGCAGTGCGGGACGACGACGAGCGCAGTGTGTCGATGCTCTGCGCGGCGTCGCAGGCGCGGAAGGAGACCTTGTGCACGAGTCCGTCAATTTCCACGTGGTGCATAACGACGGGGATCGACTCAGTCGGCGGAGAGTTCGGCGGCGGCGACCTTGGCGAATTGCGGACCGAGGGGGAGCGCAAAAGCGGCACAGTAGGCATCTAAGAGGTGGGTTAGCGATGGCGTCAGGGTGCTCGGCGGATCAGTGGCCATAGAGGAATTGGCGCCTAGAACCCCGAGCGGATCACCCAGAGGGAAGCACCTGAATATCGCTGTGCTACCAGACTAGGGAAAAAACCTACGGGCCAGCTCGACGCACGACGTATCCCCCGGAAGTACATGTCATAATTTTGAGCACAGCCGCATAAGCCCCTTGATGCAGGTAGTGCTCTGCCGTCCGTCCGTCGCAGTCCGCACGTCCACCCACATGTTCCTGGCCATCGCTGTCGGTCGGAGGATTACCTACGATTTCGTCGAGGCCACGCTCGTCAGCTACGCCTGTGATGCGCTCTACCAGTTGGACAGGGCATCTCAATCATGAACGTGAACAACAACTGCTCGACGGGGAGCGCCCGTCCATATAGCGGCACTCGTCCGCGCAGGCGATACGCACCGCACGCTCGCTCTCGGCTTCAAGCACATGGCGCGCGGCTCGCTCGGTCCCCAATGCCACTTTCACAGACCGCCTCAGCCCCATAAGCCCGCTTCTCGGAGTTGTGGAGCGCGCCTCGCCCGACTTGAAGCGTGGGCCGCCGATGCCACGCATGTTTGGAGCGGCGGCGGCGGAGTAGTATTTCAGGAAGTATGGTGGCGGGGTGGAACATCTGGCGGGCTTTGCGTTCGGTGCTACTACCTTTTGTGACCATACAGTGGCGATCAAAAGTATTGCACAGTCATGTGACTAATTTTGTATCGCCTCGCACTTCTCGGATATTAACATACTGAAGTAATAAATGCTTGTACATTGTGTCCTTGGATGTAAAAGACCCTAAACCAATGACCAATAGCCAGAAAATGTGCATTTGAAACAGCCAAAGTCAGATTGCCGGAAAGATTGTGTGCAGTACTTTTGAACACGAGGCCCTGTTTATGTTTCTACATAAATACTGGCTAGAGATACCACGGAAACTCAGTTCCAACTCATTGTCACTCCTTTATACTATGGTCTACACCTCCCCAAGCAAGGTTGCTCGGATTGTTGAGCTCAAGAATATTGGCCAATCTGATTATGAGATTGCACGTCGGTTCAACCTCCATCGCACCACCATCCCCCGCCTCATCAAACGTTTTGCGGAATCTGGTGATCCATATTTTCGGAAACACAAGCCTGGTCGTCCCCGCAAGCTCCAGGAGCGTGACGCTCGCCATGGCGCCATTCTACTTGCTCGCACTGAGGCTGCCAATGTTGCCGAACTCACCAAAATGGCCTTCCCTCATGTCTCTCGCCCTACAGTTTCCAGGGCACTACACCAGTACAGACTCATCTCACGTGTTCGTAGGTCCAAACCCTGGATTTCCCCAGCCAATGTGGCCAAGCGCAAGGCATGGGCAGCTGCGCACGCTGACTGGACTGTTGAGGACTGGAAACAGGTCATTTTTTCCGATGAGTCCAAGTTCATGCTATTCAAGTCGGATGGTCGTCAATATTGCTGGATGAAGCCTGGACAGGCACTAGATCCTCGTTTTACGAAGAAAACGATCAAGCATGGAGGCGGAAATGTGATGGTGTGGGGCTGCATCACCAGGGAGGGGATGGGACGGCTTCATCGCATTGAAGGGATCATGAATGGTCCCGGGTATGTTGATATCCTCCAACAAAGTCTTCTGGGCACTCTCAAGGACCAAAAACTGAAGAAAACGGGCAAGGACAAGGTCATCTTCCAGCAAGACAACGATCCCAAACACACTTCGCACGTTGCAAGGGACTGGTTCCAAAATAGGAAGGTCACTGTTCTCCCTTGGCTGCCTTCCTCCCCGGACATGAACATCATCGAGCATGTCTGGGATCAATTGGACCACCTTATTCGCGCTCGGAACCCTCTTCCCCGCAACAGGAATGAGATGTGGGAGGCTCTTCAGGAGGAGTGGAGCAACTTTCCAAAGGAGGCACTTGACAAGCTGTATGAAAGCATGCCCCGTCGTGTTGCTGCTCTGAAGGAGGCTCGAGGTCACCATACCAAGTACTGATGCCCAGTAAGTGTCCTTTTCTTTTGTTCTTTGGTGGTGCTCATGTCTTTCCAAAGTAGGAGCCATGCTCAAAAGAACTGCACACACAATTTTCCATAGAATACTTCCCATCTATCGTACACTCATTTTTAAGTCTCAAAACACTCATTTCCATACACTACACTCAATTAGCTACCAAATGGACCTAATACATGCAGCGTTTGCTGAGTTTTCGAAAAATGGTGGGCCGTGAGATTTGTTTGCACGTGTTGTGCAATACTTTTGAACGCCACTGTAATTACATAAGCACTCAACCTGTACTCGCCGTTCCGGGCCGGGTACGACGAGGCTGCAAGCAAGGATTACGCTTCACTCATAGAACTAACTCCCTTGTCCTTAGGCGGCTCAGACACTCAGTTCACTACCCTCATTACTGATGGGTACTCAGAGGTTTTTCAATGGCGCTCATTTGCCATATCACTAGGCTGATTGACCGAATTCTCGCCATTACTCTACTCAGTCATTGTCCAATCACCTCCCCGAGTTTTGCCGAACGGCCCCTTTCGAACGGCTCTCCCAGGTGTGTTCAGTACCTACGGATTGACAATGACTGAGTACTCGCTGCTGGCCTTCAATTAGCGGTGGTTCGTTCCCTCTATCAGATAAATCGCCCTCTTGTGCAACATCACATATAAGAGAGATTGCTCAGGATTGTACCAAGAAAGTAAGTGCTCAAGGCGCGTCCTTTAACACCCTGTGGCAACCGCAGTGCTGGAGTTTTGTTGCACAGGCGAAAATTATAGACATGAAATGACAATCGGCATACTCCCGGACAATGTCTTGCTTGAAATATTTGACCTTTGTCGAGAGACATCCAGTTTGTTCAAGTTGGACGCCCTTCACTTTGTATGGGACTGGCACTTCCTTGTGCACGTTTGTCAAAGATGGCGACAAATAATATTTGACGCACCACTCCGACTCAACCTCCGAATTCTCTGCACACACGGAACTCTTGTCAGGAAGAATCTTAGTATCTGGCCAGCCCTACCTATTGTTATGGATTTTGTTCGTCACGATTACTGGATCGGCATCCCGCCATACGATGAAGACAATGTCGTTGCTGCACTTGAGCACCCCGATCGGGTATCCTATCTCGGGCTCAGCATAACGGGCTCGCAGTTGGACATGATTGCAACGATGATGCAGGAGCCATTCCCAGTACTGACGAGTCTCTATATTCACTTAGACAATGAAGATGATGCACCGGTCTTTCCGAGGGTCCTTCCCGCCAAATTCTTGGGAGGATCTGCACCCCGTTTACAGTTCATCGAGTTAGACGGCATTCCCTTTCCGGCATTGTCAATGCTTCTTTTGTCTGCCAGTGACCTCGTCTGGCTCCGCCTTTTCAATATA
Organism: Lactarius deliciosus; assembly: GCA_021525775.1. Lineage (NCBI taxonomy): Eukaryota > Fungi > Basidiomycota > Agaricomycetes > Russulales > Russulaceae > Lactarius > Lactarius deliciosus. The sequence continues at coordinate 36,813 of JAKELK010000141.1, read as the reverse complement.
CCCCCAGCCGGTTACATGGCACCCGAGGCGATGGTTCCTTGTTTGGCCGTATTGCCCAGGCTCAAAAGCTTTATCGTCGAATTCCAGTCGGCTATTTCCCGCCCTGATCGATTCAGCCCGCCTCCCGTGACACGAACCGTCCTTCCTGTTCTCACTTTCTTTAAATTCCAGGGTGCTAGCGAGTACCTGGAGGACCTCGTCGCCCAGATAGATGGCCCACAACTGGACCAGATCAGGATAGATTACTTGAATCAGTTCGTTGACTTTCAAGTTGCGCAACTTTCCAAGTTCATCGATCGTTCGGTGGGCCACAAGTCGGCCCTACTCAGGCATGCGCGAGTTATCTTTTTCAGTGGCTGTGTCTCCTTCGAAATGGGTCGTTATGAAATCCACCCAACTCCGTACCTGCGCCATATTTCGACTAGCATCTCATTCCAAGGGGTTGATCGCCAAGTTTCCCAGATGACCCAGGTGCTCAACCAAGTTTCCGCAACACTCTCCAACGTGGTCCATCTCAACCTCGCCGTGGTCGACACCTATCCCGAGCAATTAGAGAGCACAGACAATGTTGAGTGGCGGGATCTCCTCCACCAATTCTCCAACGTGCAGACGCTGCATATATCTCAGGAACTCACTGGGCACGTTGCTCTTGCTCTAGATGACATCACTGGGGAGATGGCCGCCGAAGTATTTCCATCCCTCGACCTGATTTACTTAGCGGGCCAGCCAGCCTCATCCATTAGAAACTTCATCGCTGCCCGTCGGCTCTCCGATCGCCCTATAACCGTCGTCGATACGAAAATGGAGTTTGATGAGAGACTTAAGTCCTATGTCAGCGAAGAGTAAGGGAAGGCTACATACCAGTTGCGTACTCTATGGCCTGGTCCTCCACGATCCTTCTAACCATTACTCTGACGCATTTAGGAGACGTCCAAATACGTAGACGAATATATATATGCCTCTTTAGACTTGGACTAAGAATTTTCCGCGAGTTTGGTTGGCCATCAGCGACAGCACGGCGCAACGGTGTTCCACGCTTTATGCGACGTTTACTTCGGCTTACAGAGGGCGCGTGGAAGTGCAGTGCCAGTGGGGCGGGGAGAAGGCCCGGCGTGAAAGCACAGGGAGAGGGGAAAACAAGATAACCATTGTTTTATTGAGTGAGCCGAGGTACTAGGGGGCAGGGAAAGGGTAAGATACGAGACAGCGAACGATTAGGTAGGTGTGGGTCCCTCCCGAAGCACACCGACGAGCGAGGAACAAAACGCATCTTTGTCGATCCTTTGCAAGATCCTTTGGTGCTGGGTGCGGCGGGTGCGAAACAGGCGGGAATGAGCACGTGCCGCCCTGTGACACAACCATTAGCCTGGCACGGGCCGGAAAATGGCTACCTGGGTCAGTCTGGGACCCCAAGTTATGGCGTCCGGGTCCGGCTAGTGTTTTGGAAACAACAGAGGGTCGCCGCGACCACTTTACCACACGACACCGAAGGTGGACGTTCACAGGGCTACATCCCCAATCAACTTACAACTGAGCGTCGTTCCGTCGTAGTGGAGTAGCGCAAAGCATGGTTTTCATGGTACGTGGTACCGTCCGTAGACCGCGACCTGGTGTAACCCAGATCTCATACAGCCGTTTCCACTGTCATCCATAGCCCTCACAAGAAATCCGCTCCGCCAAAAGCCCATACTACGGTTCCGCCTACTCCACGCACCGAGCTCCCGCGTGTCCCCCAGAAGGACTTTAACCCTTACCTCACCGCTGTAGTTTCAGACTAAGAGGTCTGGCCTTCCAGCATGACCTCGTGCTCAGTCGTGCAGCTTCTACACAGCTAGAGAGGGTCGACAGCCCGATCGATAGTCTCCGCCGCGCCCACCCGAATTACTTCTTCTCCACCGTTAGAAATATTCTTCAAGCCGGAATTCGACCACGGCAACCCTTCGACACCGTCGCCGAAGTTCCACCCTCGTCTTCCTCCTATCCAACCTCCCGCCTCCAGTCTGACGTCCCCCACGTCCCTCCACGACCCGTCCGCCTTGGCCCATTCCCTCCCCGTCCTCGAAAAGCTCTCGCACCATGTCGACACGCTCGAGCTGCACCTCGTGCACGAGATTGCGCGTCACAACGCCCTTCTCTGCGCTCTCCAACCTCCAAGATCTCCAGGCCGAGTCTGCGCGCAGTTCGCACGCCTATTAACTCTGTGCACGAAACTGGAAGACGTAGGGCGCCAAGGACTGCGCAGCGTCCAGCGCGAGGTGCGGCTTGCGCATATGCGGGAAGCCCAGGCGGGCGTCCGTGCCATCCGCAGCGTCGTCGAGACTGTTGACACCGCACGCGGGCCTGTTGGTGGTCATGAGTGGGGCACCGCGCTCGACAGCGTTGATGACTTGCGCGGTATGTGGGACAGCGCGCCCGCGATGGCCCCTTCCGTGCCTTCACGGTCGCCACTTCCCTCTGTTGCTGAGGAGGAGCTCCCTGGCGGTCTTCAGGAGAAGGGGCGTGCTGCAGCTGCTGCACCAGTATTGGATATTCCGTTGTCAAAGCTGAAAGTGTTTGCGGCAGGAAATTACGTCATCACTTACCTCAGACCTAGTGACCTTGTGATCGGCCTTGCCGAGCGGTACAACGGGGTCCCTCATCGCCCTCATCGTTAGGTGATCACATGGACATGGCTGATACACAGCCTGATAGACTACGCTCTCTGATTCAAGGCGTTGTATGGGCCAAAACTTGAGAGAAAGCCCCGCAGTATGGACCGAACGGGTACGGGTAGCCATCTTCAAACCTGAGGTCCCATGGGTCATGTACATTGTTGTTGTACGCCATTGCTTTCCCCCCATCACCTCGTCACATACACACTCGCTCTTTCCCCCCTTCTCCCCGACGCACCCCTCCTCCACCAAACCAGATCACCGATGCAAACACCTCGCAAACTGTCCCTAGGCACCTGAAGACAGGCCGCGCATCCTTGGGCCTCATGTTGTATCCGCTTTCCTCCACCCTCTCCCTTCCCCTCACACAAATTCCGAAGATGCAAATAGTACGAAGCTACTTTTTTTGTTTATTTATTTATTCCTGTTCATCTCTAACTGGTGTAGTGTAGGCTGCAGGACAGTGGCAGCCTCGTCATCGCCTTCGCAACGGCCTCCTCCCACCACCTCCACACCTCGTGGCATGCGAGCACCCAACTCGCCTCACCTGCTGTTCCCACCCCTCAACCTGCTGCTCACGCATATGTACGCAGACCATCCCGCTGTTGCCGTCTCGCGACACTTGGCCCCACTCAGTTGAGTTTTACTTTTTCACTTCTTGTTTATTTCTTACTTATTTCGACCGTGCAGGACCTCCCGCTCCTGCGAGCATAACGACTTCGCCGCAGCCTCAACGCCACCATACCCATACCCGCACGTGTTACCCCGACCCTGACCCCGCCACCTCGACATTGTCGCGACACCCCGACCCGGCTACAACCACTACCTCGACACGGCCTCCACCGCCACCTCGACCCCACTACGAGACTTCTACCAGCGCCGCGCACCTCGACCCGCACTGGCGCCGTCTCGACACGGTCCCCACCACCACCTCGGCTCCGGCATCATTTCCACCCACCCGTTTCCCCAGTATTTTTATGCTAGTACTGTGGTAGTACATAGTACCAATAAATTTAATGTGCATCTGTATACGCACAACCCGAGCCAATCACTACGAGTATCTTGTGCCGATTGGTCACACCTGTGACAACCCCTCTCTATCTGATTGAACGTGGTACCAATTGCCTGTTTCTTTTTTGTTCCTCGTACCCAACTCACTGGACCACAGATGGTACTATATCTGAAGGGATACAAGCTAGACCGGGAAAAAATACGCTCCCGATTCCCAAGAGATGAGCTTGACAAAGAAGATTATGAGTTAAGCTACTATGAACCCATCCTCGAATATATCCCGGATACAGTCTACAAATATATTGGCTGTGGAACGGAGACCAATGGCGAGATAATTGTGGTGCTTGTCCTTGAGGATGGGTATGACCGGAGTGCATTGGAGGCCACCAATATTGTGGCCCCAGATATTTTTGAGCCAGTGCGCAGTGTTTTGACGCCTGGTATCTGGCCATCATGGTAGGGACCTGGTCAAAGGTAATTGCAATTATTTCATCATCCAAGTCTCTGATGCAATGACCACAGGCCGGCGGCCTGGCGTGGTGTTCCCCCCACTCACTGAATCATTCAGCCACCAACAGCTACCCCGAGTCAAGTCGTCGCTGCTCAGTAATTTCGATTTCATCCCCTTGTTGAGATGTTGAGCGTCCACGCGCGAGTTGCCTCGGCGTCGGGCATGAGAAGAGATGAGACCTGGTCTCGTAACACGATCGTACTACGCTAGTACAGCCTAAGGTATTGATCAGGACAATCACGTTCTCTACTTAGTTGAGACGTTCACGTTCGTTTCTAACGGAGTGCGGGCTTCCGCATATTCTTTCACGTGTAGTTAGAGTCTTTACTCGTTCCTTACGATGTACTTAAGAAGGCTCTGTGTACGTCTGGCACCCCATTCGTTTACCTCGTTTGGTGTGCTAGGCAAGTGGTTTTATTATGTCTATCTAATATACAATTCGTTTACCTCGTTTGGTGTGCTAGGTGTGCCAGTTACCGACCCCTCTAACCTGCGCTGCGTTGCAACACCCCTCGCTCCACCTTGTGTCCTGGTGCCTTTATCCCATCTCCTATGCCAATACTTAATAACGCGTTTCTGCCTCGTCGTTCTCTCCTGTGCCATCGCTCTTCTATATCACCCACCCTTGCCGTCTCGACCCCGGACACCTGAGGGATGCTACCAGATGGCCACGTCGCAGAACTCATGACCGAATCGCCTGTCCATCCGTCGATCACCGCAAAGTCTTTTCATCCTCCCAACTGTTCTAGTTTCACTCCACCAGCCCTTGTCTCTTGTCAAACCACCTTCTTGGCTCTCCCTAGCCACCTTTAAATCGCCGTTGGAAGATGCGCAGATTGTCGCGCCCATTGTCGGACTCAGGAGAAGGTGGTTCTCTCGCTTACTCGTGTCTGTTGTCCCCTTGCTCATCGTACCCTACTCAGATTGCCTCATACTTCCCCTTGCCCCTTCACTATACGTTCGACTTAGTCTTGGGACGCATTTATTATAGGTTCGCATGTATATAAGCCATCCGCATCGACTCGTGAATGCACTGTTGTTATTCACCCCTGTCTGCCTATAAACTTCCGCCTCTCTTGCACACTGTGCAGCACCCTTTGCCTTAACCCCTGCACAGAATCAGCTCTGCATCGAACTCACACGGACTCTGCACCATACAACAGTCTAATGAAACTCCTCAACTTGAAGAAGCTTTTACACCACTTACCAGGCCACTCAAGCAAAGGGCCAATCCCTGCCAGCGCTTCCCCTTACTGGAGGAACATGGCCTCGAAGGCGGTTGTGGACAACCCACTAGATAATATCGTATATGCAGTATTAGTTAGCACCGAACACACCTGGGAGAGCCGATCAAATGCAGCAGTCCGGCAAACCTCGGAAAGGAGACTGGACAATGCCTGATTCTCGAGCTTGTTGGCGTGGACCAAAACCTTGTTTGCGACTATATAGCACGTAGCTCCATCCTGTACAGATGATCAGCAGACCATGGAGGGCCAATAAGTGAGGGACATAAGACGCAACGGAAGTCGGACTGCCCACGTACTTAGTGAGCTCGTTCAATATATGCAGGGAGGCAAGCGCCGCCGCCTCGTTGTACCGTGCCTGGAATTGCGCGTATGGGTTGTTGACTGAGTGCTTACGTCCTTCGCCACCAAGTATAGCCCTCGCATCACACACGCGCACAAACGAAACACTGAATCACCTATCTTCGCCAGATGCTCCACCCCGCCTCCATAGTCATAGGTCCTAAGATGATCTACCCTCGTGTCTCCAGCATCTGCAACCGCATTGAGTCGGGCAATGCGCGCTTCGCAGCGGTGAGGAGCGGGCATTCGGGGAATATATAGTCAGTTGCGAGCCACGTCGTGACAAACTTGATGGCCTGATTCTCAAATATGTTGCCATGCACGAATGCAGCTCCGTCCTATTCAGCAGCATAGAATCTGTACGATGGGATGAGAGAGGGATGGTAAACGCAATGGAAGTTGGGCTGCACATTTGTGAGCTCGTTCGAGATCCGCGGGGAAGGAAGGACCACCGCCTCGTCATACCCCGCCCGGAACTGTGCCTACGGTTTGTTGATAGAGTGCTTATGGTTCTTTGCCGCTAAGTGCACCCCACGCATCATACACACGCACAAAAGATCAAACACAGAACGAACCTACCCATCGTCAGATGCTCCACCACGTTCCCAGACCTCCTGAAATGCTCCGCTTCGGCGGCTCCGAAGACGCACGGCATCGGTGGTCCACGTATCGACTCGGGCGGGTCGCGCTACGTGGCTGCGAGAAGCGGGCGCACTGGGCTACAGTAGGATGGTCGGGGAATACAAAGTTGGTGCTGAGCGGGCCAGGCGCCCGAGAGCGAGCGCGCAGTGCGCAATGCGCATCGCCTGCGCAGACCTGCACCGCAGCGTGGACGAACGCGGCGCTCCCCGTCCAGCAGTTGTTGTTCACGTTCGTGATCGGATACCCGTCAGGCCGAGCTGATGGAGCGCTGCCTGGCCCGTGGTGGATGCGCCGTAGATGTAGCCGACGAATGCAGCCTCAACGGAATCGTACGTGATCCCTGGAGGGACCGAGTGTGAGAGCGACCGCTGGGGACATGTGAGGAAATGCGGATCTGACCAAATGGCAGAACATTATTACTCGCATCGAGGCAAGCATCGAGGAGCACTTCGTCGCAGCCTCTGAGCCCGTCTACGCGTCTGTGCTCAGAAACAGAGTCAAGTATAACTGCAGCACTGGCAAGCAACGTAGGGCCGTTCACACACATCCATTCGTAAAGGTGGTGCGACCGACACCGATGATAAATACGTCCGAGATGAACAAACAACTGGACAAGGCTCAAATGGCACGTGCCTCTTCTTCTGAAGACCAACATCAACCAGATACGCGCCCCTGGCCTAGACCATATTTATCTCCCATGGCTCGAACCAACCATGGTGGTCGTGATGTTCGCACGCACAGAATGCTCGCCCTATCAAGTATCTCGTCGAGCGTTATGTCTTACTCCGAGACCCTTACTGCTGAACTACTCGTTCGAGTTCTATTCTATCTCTAACCTGCCCTTTCCTGACCTCTCCAGGGCCCATGGGCCGTCTTCCTTTCATTCGTCCTACCAGGAGAGGTCGTTCGCCCGTGCTTAACAAGCATCCAGAGGTGCACCCACTCACAGACCTCGTCGGTGTCGAGGTGCCACATCCCGAACTGAGGGACATAAGTTGCGTCAAGCACAAGTAATTTAAGATATGTGTGGGCTGTCATTATCAGGTGCATTTCCTTCCACTGTGACGTAGCCGATTCAAAGAGCGCCGCTTACCATGCACCCACAGATGCTGTCCTACGAGATGCAGCTTGATTATAGGCACGATGTCCCCAACGCTCCCCAGAATGACTCTGGTTCGCTTCCTTCTACTTTATCCTGGTTGATCTAATGACGGCCTGATTGGATTTACCATACCCGCCGAACCGACGATCCCCTCCCCTCTTTCATATGCTATCGCACCAAAGCCATGCCACGTTTCTAACCTCCGCCGAAGAAGGGCATGATGCAAGGTCCTTCCACGAATGAGGAAGTGTAGCTATTTTAGCTAAAGATTGGTTTCAGGAAAGCAATTGGATTGTAAATACCTTCATTCGTACGAATGTCACATTACAACCCCAGTCTTGAATGCGGCTTATACCTCAATGCGTGACAATATCACAATGTAAGCATCCCAAGCTATCCCATGCCTCTCTTCTCCAAATTGGTATCAGACTGGGAGATATATGTAAAAAGGGTCTCCCTCTTGGTGATTCGCTCGGGATTCTAGGCACCAGTTTCCCTATGGCCACCGCGCGTCCGCGGATCCGCTGAGCACCCCGACGCCATCGCCAACCCACCTCTTAGACGCTTGCTGCGCCTCTTTCGCGCTCCCTCTCGGTCCGCACTTCGCCAAGGTCGCCGCTATCGAACTCTCCGTCGACTCTATCCGCTTCGCTACACACAACGCGGAAATCAACGGACTCGTGCATAAAGTTTCCTTCCGCGCCGCGGAGACATCGGCACATCGTGCTCGTCGTCCCGCACTGCAAGGGCTGCGACGCGTTCGCGTGGCACCTACAGCTGCTCGTGTTCCACGCGCAGGGTACGTCGGGAAAGTCATGTCGTGGATGGCGAAGAGAACGTGGTGACTGCGGCAGAGAAATATATCTGGGGAGTTCGGTATATTTCTACAGAGAGCATAGTCGGGTGCAGTCTTGAGGCCCGTGTCGTAAACAATTTACCTTCACACAACCTCATATAATACCTGAACGATTTTAGTCAAGCGAGCACTTGCCTGAAGACCGAGCCCGCAGTCTTTCGGAGTGACTTGGCCTGTCGTAGGGTAAAGGCGGTTGTTAAGGATCTTGCTTTCGCATGTTCCTTGGCCATGGGGCAGCCGCGGTGCCCGCGCCGGCTTCTGTACGGAGCTGCGGATTCACGCACGGCTTCTGTTGCTAGAGAGAACGCATATTTTGAGTTTAAAATAGTGGAAGTGAAAGTAAATAGGGGTAGGAAAAGGGGCAAGGGTTTGAAGCCACTGTTGGCGCGCTAAGAAGACGGATAAGCGACTGTCCGAGTCGATGAGGCTACGGAGGCTCGAACGATTGACAATTGCTGCCAGTTGCTCGCTGTTCCGAAGCGACATGTGACGTGGAGACTCAGTACTACTCAGTACTCAGATACTCAGCCAACCGCACGGGGAGGTCGCGGCGGACAACAAAAATACAGGGGTCTACGCTCTCTCAGGCTCTCCTACTACCATAATCTCTATACGTCCCGAATCCAATACACATCGATAATAAGAGTAGGCTATTCGTCCTCGGAGCCTAATTCATTGTCTGTGTTATCAATGTGCACTCAGAGGTTTGTCTACAGCCTCCGTTTGTTACATTACAGTACTGATTGCCCAAATTCTCGCCGCTACATCAGTCACTGTCCAGTCTCCCTGCCGAGTTTGTGTGGCACGGACGAGAGTTACAGAGATGCGACCACAATCAACATGCTCCCCGATAATGTCTTGCTCGAAATATTTGATTTATATCGAAAGAATTCAGAGAACTGTTGAGACGCGACTGCATAAGTCACATGTCTCGTGGGATCTGATTGTGTCAGCCCATATACTATATTCGGTATCTGTCCCTTATGGACTCTTTTGGACACTCCGGACTTGTACGGACCGCTTTTGTTTATCTTTATTGACAGAGTCACACATGGCTCTTATTGTTCTCTATTGTTAAGATACCGGTATTGTCTGCTTTAGGCAGCTATTGTTCTTTGCCCTCCAATGGCATTTCTCCCTCTGGCGCACAGACCACATGTATTGTGTTTGGGTCACCAGTGCGCACAGACCATTCTTAGCTAAGCGTCCTGTATATAAGGACTGCTGTTTACGCCTTCACACTTCAGAGTTTACTTCCCCTCTGAAGTGTAAGTCCCTTTTACCTTTCTCTTTACACCACCTTTACTCACAGACAGTCTATAGTAACTTGTCTATTAGGTGTGTATATATACAGAGTTTACTTCCCCTCTGAAGTTAACTTGTCTATTAGCTCCTTGCTTTTACCTCGCTTGTTAGTTCTGCGCTCAACAGGTTATGGGCCCTGACGCCTAATAACTAACTTGCCATCTTTATCACAGATCTACTTGTGTCACCTTGCTCTCTCAGCCGACCACATCTTTGTCACCCTCAGTGAGCATCCTCTTTCATTTACACTCGACACATCCTTTCTCGTCCACCATGACTCTGTCATGTGCCATTTTGGCTAGCCTCCTAAGGAGGTTCTCATGAAAGGTCCCATGTGACCTTAAATTCCTCTGTGCGCACTACTCCTACTATATTTTCATTACCCGGTCTTCGTCCGGAAGTGCTTTCATAGGCCAAAGGGGGAAGACCCCTGCAGCTATAAGCCTCTCAAATGGTTGGGTGATACTCGGTTAATACCTGGGTCACTTTAAGGGGTGTGAAGGCCTGGTTAATAGTCAAACCCAGAAGTCCTTCCCTCTGATACAACTAGGAGACGCTACTATACGATAATGATATTTACATAGTAGCTATGAGTAGACCTCTGCCAGGAGAAGCATTCGCTCCCCTTGTGCAGGATTCGCTGCATGGCACGTATCACTATTCTAGCTACTTAGTACCAAGACCCTTAATGGTCTGTTCTAGAGACTCCACAGACGACAGTAGCAATTGTTATGGGAGTTGATCCCTATCATTGCCTCTGGAATTCGCTGTTGGCTCCTCTCTAGGGTACTACCCTTCTACTATAGTTCTTGGGTAGCCCCAGCCTTCATGCTACTAGGCTAGAGATCGACTCGGGCGTCCTTCGCCGGACAATGCCCCATGATCCTTCTTGCTTGAAACCTACAGCGTCGCGCATGACTATCCGCCCTTAGTAACATTTGGGCCATGAAGACTAAGTAGTAAGGCAGCCATCATTAAAATGATTCCACTACTATAGTATACATCCAAGTCGCACAACTTGAGGCATGACACCCTACGTGTTATGGAGTTATAGCGCTCCTATGGCTGGACCTCTACTTTTCCTACCAAGATCTGGACTGGTTCTGACTGCTCCTCGGAACCAGATTTACAAACATCTCAAATGTCTTTCCATCTTACCTTCCCTCCCTCCGTCGTCCTTTCCAAGTTGGATGGAACCAACTGGCAGACTTGGACCACCACCTTCACGTCCCTAATGCTGATGAATGGGTGCAGTAGGCACCTCACTCACTCAGCTCCTGCGGCTGTTCCCCAGCACCCTGTCCTACCAGCAGGCGTGGCAGGACCAACAGGCCCCACAGATGAAGGTCTGGCAATTCTGGCCCTATGGGCAAAGCAGGAGGAGGTCATCACTGGCCTCCTATTCCTCTCAGTCACGTCGGAGGTTCTCTCTGGTATTCAATCCATGGCAGTCTTCCCAACTGTCCATGATAAGTTCCAGCAGCTGGAACACCTCTATGGTCAGGTTGGCTCTATGGCCACCTTCAATTTATGGGTGGGCTTGGCAAATACCAAGCTTCAGGAAGGTACCCCCTTCCTACCTCAACTCCAGAAAATGTTGGACTTGAGGAACACCCTAGTGGAGCAGGGGATGCCCGTCTCGGACATGCAAATGTCCTTCATACTTCTAGACGCGCTTCCCCCCTCCTACAGCACCATAGCAGGCACCATCCTCGCATCTGGCCCCCCTGCCAATCTCCTTCCTCAGGACCTAATTAACAGGTTCATCAATGAGGAATCCCGTATCGCTGGCCCTCTGGCATCTTTCACAAAGATTGCCCCAGTCAGGCCCCAGCACTCGCCTCCCCAGGCATCGGGCAGCTCTGCGTCCTCGGACGTAATCTGCCACTACTGCAAAAAACCTGGCCATAAAAAGCCAGAGTGTTACAAACTCAAACGGGATCAGGAGAACGCTAAAAAGGGAAGGGCTGGGCAGCGAGGGAAAGCTGCTCAGAATACCATTACTGAAGCGCCGGACTCAATTCCGGCAAACAGGTTTGCTGCAGCCAATAGCATACCTGTACCAAAGAGTCGCCTATTTACTATAGTCAACGGCTCTGGCAAAATAGAGGAGGTACATGAAGTACCTCAGGTCTCCCTTTACATGATGAGTGTCCACCACACTCAGTCAGCATCAAAATGGATGATGGACAGTGGAGCATCAGCACACTTTACACCCTATCTTGAGGACTACGACACCTACACACCTCACAAAGGTATTGATGTCCTCCTTGGTGACAACACTCTTTTACGAAGTGTTGGAACGGGTTCTATCACAATCCGCACCAATCGAGGGATTAACCTCAAAATATCAGATGTGCTCCACCTCCCAAATACGCACTCGCGTATTCTGTCCACGCCCTGTCTTACTTCAAAGGGCGCCATAGTCAGCTTTGATGCTACCTCCTTTACAATCAGACACAAAGGAGAGACCATTGCGGAAGGACACAAGGCTCTCGGGCTATATTGGCTCGACGGACATGCTATGAATGCTGTTCGCGCACCTGCATCTGCGAGCCTTGATGTCTGGCATAGGCGCATGGGACATATGTCCAAAGACGCGCTAAAGAGATATGCTCAGGAGTCAGTAAAAGGACTCCACATCAATGATTCCCCTGTGGAAGACGGACTTTGCCTTGGTTGTGAACTAGGCAAATCTACCCGCCTACCTTTCCCACCTTCCAAGAAACGTGCTTCAGAACCTCTTGAAGTCATTCACAGTGACCTTGTTGGCCCACTACAGAGTAACTCTATCCAGGGCAACAAATACTTCGCCACGTTCATAGATGACTTCTCCAAAGCTGCAGTTGTCATCTTTATGAAATCAAAGGACCAGTTTAAGGACGCCTTCCTACACTACAAGGCGTGGGCTGAAAAACAACTAAATAAGCCCATTAAATCCTTACACTCGGACCGTGGTGGCGAATACGTCAACAATGACTTAAAGCACATCCTTCTGGAAGCAGGAATCGAGCATATGCTCACCATGCCTTATTCTCCACAACAGAATGGGAGAGCCGAGCGTTTTAACCGTACGGTTATGGAAAAAGGCACTAGCATGCTCCATCATGCAGGCCTTAGCCTTGGCTTTTGGGAACAAGCAGTTCAAACTGCTGTGCAAATATATAACCGCACTCCCACCCGTTCGAATCAGTGGAAAACTCCGCTAGAGCTCTGGGATGGTACAGTCCCAGATGTCTCCTACTTTAGAGTATTTGGCTGCAAAGCCTACTACCATGTACCCGAACACAACCGGCGCAAACTAGATCCTAAATCAAAGGAAGCCGTGTTTGTGGGCTATGAACCCTTTTCAAAGGGTTACAAACTCTGGGATAGACATAGCCGGTGCTTCATCTCTTCACGAGATGTTACATTTGATGAAGACACCTTCCCATCCCGCAGTGTTGTGGCTCAACACTTACAACCATCCACCTCTCCCGCGTTTGGTGAACCCTTGAGTGCTCCCAGCGGTGAAGTCATCTTTGTAGTGCCTAGCCCGCCTACACCAGCTGTTGCCCCTACAGTGCCTCAGACTACACCAGTCTTTGTCATACCACCTCCAGCACCTGTAGTAGTACAACAGCCTAGCACCCCACCCAACCCCACACCTGCTCCGGCAGACCAGACAATTTATCACACTCCCCCCTCCCAAGCACCTCCTCCTACCAATCCTGCACCCACACGTCGTCGCAGTACTCGCTCCACAAGGCCAGCTGTCGCTGCGCCTATACCTGCCCCTAATTTCAACAGGGAAGTGTCTCCTCCTAGGGAAACCCCTAGATCTCCCAGGAACACTCAGGTAGCCTCGCCCACGCGTCCAAGGCGAAGCACAAGGGTACGATTCACGAATCCTCGTTACTACACAGAGGACAACGACGAATTCGTGCAGGGTAGCAGCAGGCTGGGAATGATGGACTTGCTAAACGCTGCTGAGGTACCCGGCTACAGGGACCCACAGACGTACAAGCAGGCCATGGAGTCTGAGCAAGCTGGTGATTGGCTTGAAGCATGCCAGTATGAACTGGATGCTCTCACCAAGCTTGATGTCTGGAGACTTGAACCCCTTCCTGAAGGAAGGAAGGTGGTCAAGTGCAAATGGGTGTTCAAAAAGAAAGCGGATGGTCGCTTTCGTGCTAGGCTAGTGGCAAAAGGGTTCACCCAACTAGAGGGGGTGGACTTTGACGAAACTTTCTCCCCAGTTGCCCGCTTTGAGTCCTTGAGACTACTCCTTGCGTTGGCTACGCTTGAGGACTGGCACATTCACCAGATGGACGTCAAGTCGGCGTTCCTTCATGGGGAACTGGAGGAAGAAATCTATATGGAGCAACCTGTCGGTTTCGTCACAGCTGGCTCAGAGCACCTTGTGTGCCGACTACAGAAGGCCCTCTATGGCCTCAAACAAGCTTCCCGCGCATGGAACATGCAATTCCATGGGGTCCTTTGCGACCTAGGCTTTACGCGGACGTACTCTGATGCAGGAGTATATGTATATCATCTTCAAGAGGGGGGTGATACACTGTTCGTTATCTTATATGTAGATGACATTACTATACTTGGGAACTCCCTATCAAAGATCAATGATCTGAAAGCATCTCTATCAAGTCGATATGAGATGACTGACCTTGGTGAAATCCAGTCTTACCTAGGTGTCAACATCACCAGAGACCGTGCAAATCGCACTATGGAAATCAACCAGTCAGATTACATCCGCGATGTGGTTGAGCGGTTTGGAATGCTAGATTCCAACCCAGTATATACCCCTCTTCCCTCTGGCGCCGAGGCACACTTGGTCAAAAATGACGACCAGGCCTCTACTTCTGAAATCAAGAAGTATCAACAGATAATTGGGTCTCTGCTCTATGCGCAGATTGGAAGCAGACCTGATATTTCCTTCGCTGTTGCGCGCCTTAGCCAATTTGCTTCCAATCCCTCACCCCAGCATTTACGCCTAGCAAAATATGTCCTGGCATACCTTAACAGTACTAAGGACTATGCGTTGCGCTATGCTGGAGGGAATGGTGGAGAAAGCCTTCACGGCTACTGTGACTCTTCCTGGGGAGATCAGGAAGAGAAACACTCTACCTCTGGCTACGTCTTCCTGCTTGCCAATGGAGCCATTTCATGGTGCACCAGAAAGCAGAAGACCATTGCACAGTCTACCACAGAAGCCGAGTACATGAGCCTCTCTGAGGCCTCTAATCAAGCTCAGTGGTACACTACCTTCCTAAGGGAATTAGGGTATGAGGTCACCTCCCCTATACCCCTACACTGTGACAACAAGGGCGCTGTAGACTTAGCACTAAACCCTGTCACTGGAAGGCGGTCCAAACACATCCAAATCAAGCACCATGTAGTCAGGGAATACGTAGAGAATAAGGTCATAGACCTAATACGTACACCCACAGGAGAAATGGTTGCAGATGGACTCACCAAGTCCCTGCCCAAAGATCCTTTTGACAAAATGGTAGCTGACCTAGGAATGGTGTAACAAGAGACTCAGAACAAAGGGTAGATAACCAGTCAATGGTCATCGATCCTTGGTTTAGAAACATAGTGCTGTTAAACAGTCAGTGGTCGTCGATCCTGGGTTTATCAACAGGGACGTCACATTGTCCTGTAAAAAGCACAACATGTTCTCTGATCTCTGGAGCTAAGAAAAACCCTTCTTAGAACCCTGAAGAAGTTGGACCTTGGTCACACATTCCTGCCCTTCAAAAAGTTGTCCTGTAGCAAGGACAAATGAAGCGCAAATGACCATAGTCTTTGATTGAGCGTTGTCTTGTCTCCTCTGGAGAAGATAGTGCTTTATCAGCACTTACCAAGATTTCAACCTTGATCCCAATCTTCTGCGTAGCTCTTCACGCTCCAAATTTATCACCTCTGACATATCATGGACTGCCTCTATCATGGAGGGATGTTGAGACGCGACTGCATAAGTCACATGTCTCGTGGGATCTGATTGTGTCAGCCCATATACTATATTCGGTATCTGTCCCTTATGGACTCTTTTGGACACTCCGGACTTGTACGGACCGCTTTTGTTTATCTTTATTGACAGAGTCACACATGGCTCTTATTGTTCTCTATTGTTAAGATACCGGTATTGTCTGCTTTAGGCAGCTATTGTTCTTTGCCCTCCAATGGCATTTCTCCCTCTGGCGCACAGACCACATGTATTGTGTTTGGGTCACCAGTGCGCACAGACCATTCTTAGCTAAGCGTCCTGTATATAAGGACTGCTGTTTACGCCTTCACACTTCAGAGTTTACTTCCCCTCTGAAGTGTAAGTCCCTTTTACCTTTCTCTTTACACCACCTTTACTCACAGACAGTCTATAGTAACTTGTCTATTAGGTGTGTATATATACAGAGTTTACTTCCCCTCTGAAGTTAACTTGTCTATTAGCTCCTTGCTTTTACCTCGCTTGTTAGTTCTGCGCTCAACAAGAACGACTCTATTCAAGTTCTGACTTACTACCTTGTATGGAACTGGCACTTACTGGTGCACGTATGCCGAAGCTGGCGACATAGCCGGTCTGAGGCGAAGCGAGGAATGAGCGAAGGCTTAGAGCATAGTCTTTGCGCGAGCGGACAGGGTGGCACGTGCCCATCTTCTTCCTCCGTGCCGCCACCTGTCCACCCATATTCTCAGCCGGTTCAAAGAACCGTGTCTTTTTATTTTCTAAAAAAATATAAATATTCTCCGTTAGCCCTAAACGCATTCCCAACCACGACAACCTTCCAAACCTTTAAACTCTCCAAAATATGCCACGCATCCTTGAAGACCCAACCCGGGCGGTTTGCCCAAGCTTCGAAAGTGTGGAATGGGACTTCCTACGGCAATCAATGGTCGACTCCCACCAAGGGGTCGTCCCCCTGACCCCCGAGGAGGCCACCCAGAGACTCAAAGACGCCTGGGCCCGTGAAAACGGTGCCAAGGTCGCCGCATGGGATGCCCAGGTCGAGCAGGACCACGCTGAGCAAGCAGAACTGGACAGGCTGGCTCAGGAGGAGGCTGACGCCCAGTCGGCACAGCGTCAGAAAGAGACCGAAGACCAGCTTCGGGAGGCAGAGAGGAAAAAGCCTAAGTTCAACGATTTCGACCCTGACCGCGTTATCGGTGATTGGATCGAAGCGAGACCTGCCCCATATGCCATCAACAAACTGAACAACCTTGAATATGTCGAACTCGACTACTTCACGGCAAAAGGCTGCAATGAGGCCAGCGCCGACGCGAGCAACCTCACCGGCCAAGACACCCTTGCGTTCACCCAGCTAGATGGCACCATATCAGTGAGACCCCTGGCCGCGGTTAGATCCTCAAGGAACATCAGAAACGACGAGGACCTCAGCTGGGAAGAGATGCTACAAGGAAAGAACGTGATGCTCCGCTTCATAGCAAAGTCCAACACGTGGCCACGGACCCATGCCCTATCCATGGCAGCTTTCTTCGTCGCCCTAGAGTTACACTCAAGATCGTCACAGATAAATGGCAAGCGTGCTCTCCTCCTCTACCAGAGCCGAACCAGACGCGAGTGGTTCGCAGCCCTCAAACGTGACGAAGGCTTCAACATAGAACACATCGGGGAAGGCCTCCTCCGGACTGCCGCGGACGAGGTTGATCGCCAGGTCCAAAGGGAGGAATTTGACCAGGTACGAATACACACGCCCCAAATATCATTCGCCCGCTAACTGCGCCTTCCCCCCCCCCCCCCCCCCCTTTACAAACTCTTCGTCCCCTCAAAATGTCCACCCCTGGCACACCGCACCTCACCGCCCATGCTCTACCTGCTACACCATAACCCTGTTGAGACGCGACTGCATAAGTCACATGTCTCGTGGGATCTGATTGTGTCAGCCCATATACTATATTCGGTATCTGTCCCTTATGGACTCTTTAGGACACTCCGGACTTGTACGGACCGCTTTTGTTTATCTTTATTGTCAGAAGTCATATATGGCTCTTATTGTTCTCTATTGTTAAGATACCGGTATTGTCTGCTTTAGGCAGCTATTGTTCTCTGCCCTCCAATGGCATTTCTCCCTCTGGCGCACAGACCACATGTATTGTGTTTGGGTCACCAGTGCGCACAGACCATTCTTAGCTAAGCGTCCTGTATATAAGGACTGCTGTTTACGCCTTCACACTTCAGAGTTTACTTCCCCTCTGAAGTGTAAGTCCCCTTTATATTTTCTCCTACACTACCTTTACTCACAGACAGTCTATAGTAACTTGTCTATTAGGTGTGTATATATACAGAGTTTACTTCCCCTCTGAAGTTAACTTGTCTATTAGCTCTTTGCTTTTACCTCGCTTGTTAGTTCTGCGCTCAACAAACCCCTGGCCACTTTGCCACCTGCCCATGCTGTTTCCTTGCCACCCTGCCTCGCTAACCTCATGCCCTCTCGCCGAAATGCTGTGCTGCCCATCGCCATGCTACCACCCGCTTTGCCATCACCGCCATCATCCACTGCCTCCTGCCACACTGCCATCGACCCGCCAATCCAGTTCCGCAAGTCGGTGCATATAGCAATAGACTCCCCTGACAGGCGTCCCTCCTCCAGGCGCCATCGTGAACGCGATCACAGGGTGCATAGCCGTGCCCGTTCCCCATCACCACGTCATGGCGAGGCGTCGAGAAAACGCTACCGTTCCCGATCCCCGCAGGGCTCCTCGTCGGACCGCCTGGAGAAGCGCTCCAGGGGCAACCCCAGGCGTGTCAAACGCGAGAAATCCGAGTTTTTTCCGTCCGGCGCAGGCCCACGTGGGGGCGTCTGCGCCATTTGTCTTGGTCACCACGAACATGTTTTCGCCAGATGCGAAGGGCCCAAGTTATGGGACGGTACAGCAGCAGGCGCCAGGAAAAACGAGCAGGGAAAGCTGGTCGCGGCCGACGGCTACCCCCTCTGCTTCGACTGGCAAGTCCCGAGGGGTTGCTCCTCCTCCAGCCACCCCGACCGGCACAGGTGCTCGGGATGCGGAAAAACCGGTCATGGGGCTCAGGCATGCCCTCGAGCGGAGAAGGCTTGAACCCCTCACTTCCTACAACGGTGACGTCTGGGCCGCAGAACTCGCGCGCCTTGGCCTGCTCGACAGATACCCGTCCCTACTCCAAGGCTTGGCCAGCGGCTTCCACCTCGGTATCCCAGACATCCAAACCACCTATACCCCGCGGAACCACAACTCGCTCAGACTCCTACCAAACATATACAATGAGATCCTCGAGCGCGAATTCACAGCCGGCCGATACATCGGCCCGTTCACCCAGGCGCAACTGGAAGCCGAGCTGGGCCCCTTCCAGTCCTCACCCCTCTCGCTCGTCCCCAAGACATCCAAACCGGGCAAATACCAGGCGGTGCACGATTTCTCACATCCGCACAACCCCCTCCCCGGGACCTTTTCAATCAACTCACGCATTGACAGCGAGGACTTCCCATGCACCTGGGGCACGTTCTCCGCTGTTTCCCTCATCATTGCTCGCCTTCCCCCAGAGTCACAGGCTTCCGTGCGCGATGTTGCCGAGGCGTACAGGACCATTCCCGTGGCCCCCTCCCAGTGGCCTGGCCTCGTCATCCGCCTGCAAGCAGATGACAGCTTCGCCATCAACGTATGCAACAATTTCGGCCTCACGTCCGCTGGGGGGGTATACGGGACCGTTGCCGATGCCGGCGCTGATGTGCTCCGAGGCCACGGCATCGGCCCACTGGCGAAATGGGTCGACGACCACATTTTCTTCAGAGTCCCACGCCGGCATTTGGACAGCTACAACGCGAAGCGCGCTGACTGGAACCGCGAGATCCTCGCCCATGGTGGCCGCAGGCAGAGCGGCAGCCGCCTGTGGTACGGTGGGAAGGACCTCCCGGATGGCCCCTCGGAAGAATTCACCGAGGATTGCGGTGCTGCGCTGCAGGACTTGTCCGGGGTGTCCCCTCGCTCCCCAGAGGACGAGCGTTTTGCCTATGCGGACACTGACATCGACGCCGTCTCGCAACGACTCGGCATTCAGTGGGAACCCACCAAGTCGGTGTCGTTCAGAACTGAAGTCCCATACCTCGGGTTCAGTTGGAACCTGCGCACGCTCGTCGTCCGGCTGCTGGAGGAGAAGAGAGTCCGCTATCTGGCTGCTATTGTCGAATGGGAGAACAAACGCACGCACAACCTCGTCGAGACGCAGAAACTGTACGGCAAATTACTCCACACGTCGCTGGTCCTCCCAGCAGGACGTGCTTACCTCACCAGCATGGAGGCCATGCTGGGCACTTTCCACGATCGTCCTTTCGTCCCACGTACCCCACCCCGCGACACTCAAAATGACCTCGGGTGGTGGAAACTCCAACTCAGTAAACCGGAGATCGCCTGCCCCATCCCCGAACCCCGACCCCTCACAGACTATGGCGCATACTCTGACGCAAGCTCCGGGGTCGGTATCGCAATCACCATCGGCCCACGGTGGCGAGCATGGCGCCTCATCCCTGGCTGGAAAGCCCAGGGACGGGACATCCAGTGGGCCGAGGCAATCGGTTTCGAACTCCTTGTCATCTGCCTTTGCGATTTGTTTAGCGAAGGCAAACACATCCTGGTCCATGGGGACAACAGAGGCGTCGTCGAAGGATGGTGGAAAAAGTCCAGTGCGAATAAACCCACCAACCGCGTCTTCCGCCGCGTACTCCGATTTACAGAAGCTCGCCAGCGAGCGATGCACACAAAATATATCCCCAGTGCGCTCAACCCTGCCGACGCCCCTTCCAGGGGTGTCTACCCCTCCTCCGGGCTCCTGCTCCCTCCCGTCGTCGTCCCAGAAGAAGTTCGCCCATTCCTTGCCGACGTCTGACCCCCAGAGCTGGGCGAAGGAAGCGGCCATCAGGCGCCTTGTCCGGGCGCGTGACCAACCCCCACCTCCTGAGGCCGAGTCGAGGAGCGCTAAACGGCCAAAAACCCTCGACACGAGGACACGCCACCTCCCCATCCCACCCACCACGACCCCGCATAAAACCCCGACCCCATACCGGCAGGGGCTCACCCCCATCCCCTCTGTCCTGCGCCCACACTGCTATGCCAAGGACCGCCTCAGGATGTGGACGCCGGTCTACACTCGCTCAACCACACCCAACTCCCACATTCTCGACGAGACGGAGCGAGAACGAGTAAAAGACACTATGCTACACGCCTGGGAGGAGGACACACGCACGGCATACGGCGCCGGCCTGCTGATGTGGCACGTTTTCTGCGACGAGAAACACGTCCCCGAGCGAGAGAGGGCGCCAGCGAGCCAGGAGCTGCTGTCGGCCTTCGTGGCCCACATGGCGATAGCTTACTCCGGCAAGACCGTATCTGGCTACCTGAGCGCCATTCGAGCTTGGCACGTCTTACACTCCGTGCCATGGGCCCTGGAGAAGGCAGAAATGGACACCATGCTGCGGGCCGCCAACAAACTAACCCCCAGCACCTCAAAGGCGAAACAGCGGCTCCCATACACGCCCGACTTCATAGTCGAGGTGGGGAAACACCTTGATCCAGAAGAACCGCTGGACGCCGCAGTTTTTGCCTGTCTCACCTCCTGCTTCTACGCCTCCGCCCGCCTCGGTGAGTTCACCGTGCGCACCATTGGAAGCTTCCGCCCCAACGCGCACATCACCCCCCGCAATTTATCATACGACCAGGACCGCAACGGACTCAAAGTTACAGTCCTGCATCTACCTTCCACGAAAGCGGCCCCTGCCGAAGGCGAGGATGTCTTTTGGGCGACGCAGCTAGGCGGTTCCGACCCCACGGCAGCCCTCCTGAACCACCTACGGGTCAACCAACCACCCGAGACATCGCATCTCTTCACGTATCGGGTCCAGAACGCCAAGCGGCCGCTCACCAAGTCCAAATTCCTTGAGAGGGTGGGCAAGGCCGCCCGCGCTGCCGGCCTCGAGCCACTGCAGGGCCACGGCATCCGGATTGGGTCGACCTTGGAGTACCTCCTCCGAGGCATGCCATTCGACGTGATGAAGGCAAAAGGACGATGGGCGGGAGATTCCTTCCTTTTATACCTACGCAAACACGCCGTCATCATCGCCCCCTACATCCAAGCTGCCCCCGTCGTCCACGACGCCTTCATCCGCTACTCCATGCCCCCAATACGATAAGCTGTCCTGAATCGGTATCGCCTTTTACCCCCTGAAAACCTCTAGCGTGAAGGGTAAGCTGCAATCCTGCCTCTTCCTATTCCTTGGGGGTGCCGAGTCTCATTCGACGCGTCATCGTCATTCCTAGCAGGTCGGGTGTCGCGACCTCGCCTCGGACACCAAAACCCCAGTTCTTCGATCGAGAAGCACTTCGTGCTTCCGCCCAGTCTCTACTAGCCTGCCACGTATTTACTTAATCACACGCTCCCATGTACATGCCTACCCCGCTGCTACCGTCCAGATACCCCGTTGTCCGACAATGACACGCATTTGTTTTCTCTCTCCACCGTTTCCCGTGTCTTCGCGCCGGTTCCCATTACCGTCCGCGCAACCGCTTTGTCCCCACCCGGCGCCACACGGGCATGCTCCCACGGAAGCCAAAGTAAGCGACTCGCAAAGAACTCATATTCGCGTCACCACACCGTCTCCATCTCCGGATTTTCTGCACAGAGAGAAGTCCTGTCAGGAATGATCTCGGTATCTGGCCAGCCTTTCCTATCGCTATCGGCCATTCCTGGAGAGGATCTAGGCCAGAAGAAGAAGAAAATATCATTGCTGCACTCGAGCAACCCAATCGTGTCTGTTTTCTCAGGCTTTACATAACGGGCTCGGAGTTGGAAAAAATGGCCACGGTGATGCAGCAGACGTTTCCGCTGCTGACATGTCTCGGTGTTTTTTTGACGGAAGGAAATGCACCTGTCCTTCCCGATGGATTCTTGGGAGGATCTGCACCACGTTTAACGTCCATCGCCTTGTACGGAATTCCCTACCCAGCATTACCAACGCTTCTTTTGTCTACCAGTGACCTCGTTATACTCGATCTTCACGGTATACCCCCGACTGGTTACATTTCATCTGAGGCAATGGCTCTGTCTTTGGCCACATTGCCCAGGCTCGAAGTCTGTACCATTGGATTCCAATCGGCTACTCCCCACTCTGATCGAATGCGACCGCCTCCCATCACACGGGCTGTCCTTCCTGCTCTCACCTCCTTTAAATTCATAGGTGCTATCGAGTATTTGGACGACCTCGTCTCCCGGATCGACGGCCCTCAACTGAAGCAGATCTTCGTAAATTACTTGAATCATTTTGTTGACTTTCCGGTTGCGCAAATCTCCCAGTTCATCAATCGCTCAGTTGGCCCCGAGTTACCCCCACTCAGGCATGCGCAAGTGAACTTTTCAAGTGACGGTGTCACCCTCGACATTAATGGTGCAAGTTACCCGCACTGGGACAGGCGCTGTGTGACTATCTTCTCACGCACAGCGATTTACTGGCAAGCTTCGCACATGGCCCAGGTGTTCAGCCAATTTTCCGCGACACTCTCTACTGTTGTCCATCTTGAGCTCAAGCTCGACCCCAACGAATCTGGTCAACTACACGGTACGGACGATGTTGAATGGCTGCACCTCTTCCACCAACTCCCCGCCGTGCAGACGCTGTGTGTATCTCGGCGGTTTGCAGCGCACGTTCTTGCACTGGGGAACACAACGGGGTCGATGAATACCGGAGTGTTCCCATGCCTTCACTTGATTTGCTTACAGGACCAGCCAGCGTCGTCTGTTGAGAAGTTCGTCACTGCGCGCAGGCTCTCTGGTCGCCCTGTAACTGTCATTAACACATACATAGAGTACGCTGAGAGGCTCACATCCTACGGCGTCAGCATATAAGGGGATGTTCCATACTAGTTGCATACTTAATAACCCGGCAGTTTACAATTGAACGGTTCAAATCATTCCTCAGGAACATGTAGGAGACCTGTAGGACTCTGTGAGCGACTCAACACCCCAGCGTGACTCAGACAGACTTAGTCAGCACCGCCCTCTCTGCTTTTCTGTGAACGCGTATATCGTGGTGTGGTTCTTGCTCGCGATTACCGAATCAGGCTTGGAATCAGATATAGTCCATTGTTCAATTGTATTCTGGTTGTATTCTGCAGTGTATCCCTCAATTCCCGGATCTGCTGGTTGGCTATCATGGGTGCCTGGCCCTACGTCTGCTTGCACTCCGAGTCGGAGTGTCATTCACCTGCACTTTTTCGCGTTATTGCTTGCTGCTCTGCTCGACGTGCCATCAACTTAAACTTGGACAAACATACGAGAGGGAGACGATAAGAGAACACATAGTGTCAGACACCAATGGCATATAGGTGCAGATAGACTTCCGTTCCACATTACGACTTTGGCCTTCAAACGCGCTTGTTCCCTGGTCTCTCACAACCCATCCCTGTAGGTTTACAATACGGCAGCCGTAGACACGAAGATGACTTTGAGGCAATGTCTCGATGGATCCAAAGATCAGTCAATGGACGGCGGTTTGCAGCTTCACTGGATTATCGCGAGGCTTCAAGCTTCAGCATGTACCTCAGGTGAACGCAGAGGCAATCACGGTCTTCACCCATGAACAATGCGAGACAAGGACGCTACGCCATCGTCGATGATCTACATATTCAGTAGATCAAAATGTAGTCTCCATGGGAGGTCTAACTTGAATATTGCACCTCTTGTTTGATGGAAATGGTGATATGCACTGGCAGGGGGACTGGGACTTCCCGCATGAAAATAACTTATGTCAGAGAAGAGTCGAATTTCAGATATCATTTCCGCACAAGTTATAATGCCATAGCGCCTCACGCGAGCGTGAGGGACGCTCCCGAGCTGGAGGAGTCAATCGTCGAGGCACCAGGAGGGGAGGTGGGATTTGAGTGGCTTGTCAGACGAGCGGTGCCTGCATCGTCATCATCTTGGCATGGCGGCACGTGACTCATTCTTTCCTTGTTGACCACCAGCCAGCCCGCCCACTTTTCCAACCGATCTATCATAGGAAACCAGAATATTTTCTTTTTACCTGGTCACCACGCCCTTTTGCTACGGGATCGATGATGCGAGTTGTTGCATCCGCCGATGCTACTCTGATCGCTCCGGGAGGTTCCCACCCACCCATTGCGACCTCAGCTCGGCAGCAAAAACCCTCATTTTCGATCGAGGAGCGCTTCGCGCTTGAGCCCATTCTCTTTACGCTAGCAGACTGCCCCAGTCCCTCCTTACAACCACTTGCTAATTATCTACAATACTTGTACATTCTCCCCGAACCGCTGGTCCGAATAGTACCATGGCCGAACGTCTCTCGGCACCATCAGCGTTTTGTGCCGCGCACCAGCAAACCCTCCCTGTTTCCCCCTCGCCGGCGCCCCACGAAACTCATCCTCGAGAAGCAAACCAGCGACTCGCAAGGACCAAACGAGACTCCGAAGATGTGATCACGAATGACCATCAGCTTGAAGTATTGGAACGCTGAAATGCCGAAGCGATGATAGGCAAGGTGATGGGTCACCGGTCACTGGGCACCCACCATGACAATATACCCGTCAGGCTATAGTGGAAGGTTGGCCTAGGCAAGAGGGGCTGTTCCGATCGACACATCGTTTGGGGCATCAGTGGACCTGTCACTGCGCCAAGTTTTTAAATTCCTGGTCCCACGCCTTAATTGATCTATGATAGCAACTCGAAGTGTGACAGACTTGACTCGTGATGCAAAGATGATTGTGTTCTGGAGTGTACCCCTCAGTTCTCAGGTTCGTTGGTTGGCCATGTCATCGTGGTACCCTTTATTTGAGTCGGTTCTTTGATTCAGTCGGACTACCAGAGTGCGTGGGGGCCACATTTCCCATGACGAGAGGGGAGGCGAGGGGTAGGGCCTCTAGTGCGGCGATGTTGAGCGTCAACGTTGAACACCCGGCGCCAGCCTCCCATTCAATCGTATTGTATTCCCGGTAGCTGAACAAGATTACGTTTCGTCGAGCTGGAACTGGCATAAGAACAACTCCTTCGTCCACAGAGCTTACTGGCACTATAGTTCATTGTCCGTATGATTGATGGGTACTCAAAGGTTTGTCCAAGGCCTTCGCTTGCCATATTACTAGACTGACTGACCGACTTCTCGCCGCTAACCTCCAACTTGGATCAGCCACTTTCTAGTCTTCCTGCCTGGTTTCTCAGGCTGTGAACCATCCTCATCGATCTACGTTCCCAGGTGTGTTCAGTGTCTACTAATTGACCGTGTACTCACTGCTGATCTTCAATTAGCGGTGGTCCGTTCACTATACCGAGCGATTCGACCTCTGGTGCCACCCCACATATTAGAAATATTGCCCAGGGCCCCTGTAAAAAAGAGAGGAACCTACACGCTCGAGGTGCGTCCTTTCGCACCCCGTGGCAACCGCAGCGAGTACTGAGTTTTTATGACACAGGCGAGAGTGATAGACTTGAAACGACAATAAGCGTGCTCCCAGACAATGTCTTACTTGAAATATTTGACCTTTGTCGAAAGGCATACCATTCCGGGTTATTAACCCCGTATGGCACTGCATGGGCTCGGAAATGGCACTTTCTGGTACATGTGTGTCAAAGATGGCGACAGATCATATTTGAGTCACCACACCGTCTCTATCTCCGCATTCTCTGCACATACGGAACACCTGTCAGAAAGAATCTTGGTATCTGGCCAGCATTTCCTATCGCTATCGATTATGGAAAATACCAGAGGAGCATTCTCCCTATCTATGACAATATCATTGCTGCGCTCGAGTACCCCGAACGTGTATCTCATCTCTCGCTCAACGTAACGGGCTCGCAGTTGGACAAGATTGCCACGGTGATGCAGGAGCCATTTCCAGTGCTGGGGCATCTCCGTATCCACTCGGAGGATGGAAATGCACCGGTCCTTCCCGCCGAATTCTTGGGAGGATCTGCGCCGCGTTTACAGTTCATCGAATTAAACTGCATTCCCTTTCCGGCATTGCCAACGCTTCTTTTATCGGCCACTGACCTTGTCTCGCTCCACCTCTCCAAAATACCGCCGACCGGCTATTTTTCACCCAAGGCGATGGTTGCATGCTTGGCCGTATTACCCAGGCTCAAAAGCATTGTCATTGAATTCCAGTTGGCTACTCCCCGCCCTGATCAGATCAGCCCACCTCCCGTAACACGGATTGTCCTTCCCGCTCTCACATTCTTTGGGTTCAAGGGTGCTAGCGAGTACCTGGAGGTCCTCGTTTCCCAGATAGACAGTCCTCAACTGGACCGGATCTGGATAGATTACTTGAATCAGTTCGTTGACTTTCAAGTTGCGCAATTCTCAAAGTTCATCGATCGTTCAATCGGCCACAAGCTAACCCTACTCAGGCATGCGGGAGTTACATTTTCCAGAGACCGCGTCTCCTTTGGTGAACCCTACAACCTGCTCCCTGCTAGGACTAGCGTCTCATGCCAAGGCATCGATTGGCAAGTTTCGCACATAGCCCAAGTGCTCAGCCATGTTTCCGTGAAACTCTCCAATGTGGTCCATCTAACGCTTGACGTCGTCGGTACCTATCTCGAACAAGTGGAGGGTGCGGACAACGTTGAGTGGCATCACCTTCTCTACCAATTCTCCAACGTGCAGACGCTGCATATATCTCGGAAACTCGCAGGGCACGTTGCTCCTGCACTTGAGGACATCACTGGGGAAATGGCCGCCGAAATGTTGCCATCCCTCGATTTGATTTACTTAGCAGGCCAGCCAGCATCATCTATCAAGAACTTCATCGCTGCACGTCACCTCTCCGATCGCCCTATAACCGTCGTCAACACACAAATGGAGTTTGATGAAAGACTCAAGTCCTACGTCAGCGAATAAGGTATGTACCGGTTGCGTACTCTATAGCATGGTATTTCCAATGTGACAATTTTGATCATTCCTCTGATGCATTTAGGAACTCTCGAACATGCAGACGAATATATATACTCGGGGTCCGAGAGAGTGACCAAATGGGGTACAGCAAAAGAATAAAAACGAATATCTTGTGGTTCGAGGGCTAGTATTAAACGGAAAACGAGGCAATGAGGCAGAAAATTGTTGTACCAGCCGAGTCAGGTAGTCGCCGGGAGGTACGCTGGAAGAGTTGATATAGGCTACTGGCTGCGAAGCAAATCAGATGGCCCACATTCATGAGTACATCTTAGCACCAGTTGCTTGGTGTCCTTTCCGGTGTGGGTCGGTTAGGTAAGAGAAGAGCAAGGAAATCGGGCTCACCACATGGCGCGCAGGCTCCGTGGATCCTGCTCTGAGCTTGCGATTGGGGCTATGTAACCCAGACAAGTGGCACGTAGTACGTTAGAGGCCCACAGTATCCCCGACGAATCGTATGGATCGAGAACCAATACAACAGCGAGCGCTGTCTTTCCCAATTGATATAGAATCCGCCAGATCAAATACAAATGGTGAACCGCACTGCTCGTGACAAAAGTCGCGTACCGGTTCCTGATCCGGTGGGGTGATGCGGGGCGCAGAAGTCGCCAAGGCCACGCTTCAGTGCTTGGCAATTGTCGCGTGTTGGAGGAGGTTGATAAACGAATACATGGCCCCATGGGACAGGGCCGTGTCCATCGTTCGTGCTCACGCTGTCTATCGGAGTAAATATGTCTGCGAACAGAGCTATACACCATGAACATCCCTCAACACCATGCACCCGAACTGCGCCCCCACTGTGCGTACAGGAAGATGACAGTGGAGAAGGGGGTGGGAGAGGACCTCATGAGAACCCACTCTTAAGACCAGTTAGTCATTCCCGCAAGGAGTCACAAACACCTAGAGTAAGTTAGGGTCGATCCGCTCTATACCTCTCAACGCATTGCGTACGCCGGTCGTGTGGTGAGTTAGCGATGCCCGGACGAGATAGAGTCACGGAGGCAAACAATAACAGCACGTACTACATAGATTTCATGCAATGGACCACATCTTTGACACGTTGCAAATTCCAATATCGATGGGAGTGACCAGTTTTTTGGCCTAGAGAAGGCAGGGAATGAGAAGGAAAACGTTCGGCGTACATGCATATGCGTCTGCCACCACCATCCACCACGCTTTCACACCCCAATCGAAAGTTGCAAGGGTTCCATTTGATGGAGATTAAGGCGTCATCTTGGAGAACATCTATTGTTACCTGCTGGCAAGTCTGGTCAAATCCACGCAGAGGTTGAACAATCGTGCTTACGAAGTACGACGTGACCCAGTCGTCCCCTAAAAATCAATCACCCGACCTTCAAACTATGCTAGAGAAACGCTAGGAGAGAAGAAGGATGGTTGGTGGTCAGAGAGCAACTGACAGAAAATGCCGCATGCCTACGAATTCGGAGGATAGGTCAGGCCCGTGTTGAGTAACCCGGCCCGCGGTCCGTGGCAGTGCTCTCGATCGTCTGGCCAAGGCATGATGCGTTCCGGGGTCCAGTCGTCATTTTATTATCTCACCTCTTCTGGAGAGCGGTTATGGTAGCAGGAGGAGAGTCCGTATTTATCATCGGTTTCGGTTGCATTGCCCCTACACAGGTATGTGGGAACGGCCCTCCGTCACCCATTGTAGTCACGCAGGTGCTTAGAGGCAGCGATGAAAGTGCTCCTTAATTTTCTGCCGTCTATCCAATCCACGTCCCACGTTCGTCGGCCACGTCTACGGGGCATCCATTGACACCACGGGCCAGGCCCCATGCTCCCGCTTCTCGCAGCCGTGGAGCGTGCCATACCCAACTCCGAGTCGATGCGTGTGTTGCCAATGCCGCACGTCTTCGGAGTCGCTGCGGCGGAGTATTTCAGACGTATGGTGGCGAGGTGGAGCATCTGGCGAAGATAGGTGAGTTTTGCGTTCGGTGCTACCTTTTTCGGGTGTGTTGATGCATGGTGCACACTTGGCAGCAAAGGACTGTCAACACTCTGTCGATAGCTCGTACGCACAGTTCCTGGCGGAGGCGGCAGTCCTTTCCTCCCCACAGATCTCGAACGAACTCACCGAGTACATGTGCAGCTCAACCTCCGTTGCATAACGTCTCACTCATCTTTTCCATGGTATGTTGGTTATCTGCATAGGATCATGGAGCTGCATGCTGTATGGTCGCAAGGGAGGCATTCGTACATGCCTGCAAGCTCGAGAACCAGGCCATCGAACTCGTCGCAACGGGGATCACAACGGACTTCGCCGATACATTTGCGGGACGCGGCGCGATGGATATCGTTTGTTATGGGATATCGTGACATCTGGCAGACAGGAGTTTCGCTCAGGCAGGCGCGAGACGGGATGATGTCGGACGGTTGTTTCGCTGTAACGAGGTACTCGCCGAGTTCCTATTGATTCGAACACTCTCATTTTTTGTGCAGCTTGTAACTCACTCGGCACTTGGACTGTCGACAGTGCGCATCGCTTTGTCGAGCGTTGGGACAATACGGTAAGTTTTGGCTTCTTCTCAGCACACCTCAGTTCACGAGACATTTGTCCATAGTACGGAGGGAGTACCCCCAGACCATCAACTTATGGCTTAATTTGTCAGTGCAATTGCGGAATTGTAAGGTTTGTCTGCGTCCTGTAACATCGGCAACGGATTATCAGCCCACGTCCGAGCCCGCGTCTGAAAGTCCAGTCTCGAAGTTCGGCCTATCCCCACGTGCATTGCCGCCTCCTCTTGACCAGAAGCTTGACCTACCCCCTCGCGCTCTATCGCCCCCTCCTGACTGTTTGCTTGTGCCTCCCATTTCGTTTTCCGAGTCGACCTTTTCGTCTTTGCCTCTGCCAGAGATTTCGACGCTCGACTCCACGCTCGCCACCCTGTCGCCTGATCAGTCCTCATCGTTGCCGGGATCTCTCAGCCAGTTGTCTAGTGCGCGAGAGCTGGCACAGCAGCTATGCCGCCGCTCAAGCTAGGCCTTGCGAACTTGAGTACTCACATTGCCTCGCTTCCTCCCACTTCTTCTGATCTCGCTCGCTCTCTGGTCATCCTCTCCAGGCCCGTGAGCCTCTGTCTAACCCCCTGCGCGGAATCATCTCTCACACTCGCATACGACAGGCACTACGGCATCATAGGCCGAAGTGGTGTGGGAAACATATTTCTGTGCGGGTGGCAAGGCGGGGGGTCACAACTCTCAGCATATCACCATTCTCCTTCATCGAACGGTATAATATTAAGTTTGTCGTAGGGGCCATACTTTCATACTTTGAATGAGTGTTCATGGCAAAGGCCACGATCGCTTGTTACACCACGCATGCCGACTACTTTCTCCTTTACTTTTCTCTATCGTTCTCGATTCCTGAGGCCGGCCAAGCCTATGGTCATTCTTTATTTATTTTTTGGGTCAGTTTGTATTCTCGATGGCATGTAGCTAGTACAAAGGCGGGTCACAGTCGTGCCCGAACCACATTTAAGAAACCAACTGTCCGTGCCTATGGTCATTCATCAGAGGGCTTGGATGATGGATCAGATAATGACAAATACCTTTACACCAGGCCCCTACCACGATGGCCAGACACCAGGTGTCAAAAGACTGAGGACTGGCTCAATAATCGTATCTGGGGCAACAATATCATTGGCCTCCAATGCGCTCCGGTCATACCCATCCTCGAGGACAAGCACCACAATGATTTCGCCATTGGGCTCCATTCCACAGCCAATATATTGGTAGACTGTGTCTGGGACGTCTTCGAGGATAGGTTTATAGTAGCTTAATTCATAATTGGCTGCTGTGTCGAGACTGTCTCTAGGGAACCGAGAGCGTATTTTTTCCCGGTCTAGCTTGTATCCCTTCAGATACAGGCCACTGAGTACCATCTATGGTGTAGTGAGTTGGGTACAAAAACAAAAAGAAACCAATTGACCAGTCCAATTAGGGATTCAATGCAATTGGTAGTAGCAAGGACGGAGAAGGGTCGTCACAACTGTGACCGACCTGCACAAGCCTTCAACGTAGCTTCAACTTCAATGATGCGCGTCATGATGCGCGTCACCATCCATTAAGAGGTTCGTCACTGCCCGCCGGCTCTGGTAACCCCATAACCATCGTCGAAACAAAAACGGTGTTTAATAACAGACTCGAGTCCTACTTCAGCAAATAAGAGAACGGTACCAGTCGATCTTCTGTCGTATCCTAGGAGGCGAGCACGCACCCAGACATATATTGCTCTCGACTACATTTGTCACGATGCATACACCTGTACTAATTTTCCAATGGATAGACCGAGCTTACTACCCAGGCCACGACGACGCAGTTCTTCAAGAAGCCGGCAGCAAGATCGAAGACCGCATTCTTGAACCGAGGTAGGGTCAGCCGCGCACCGCCGACGACCAGAGAAGGGCCTTGTTGGTCTGCCTCGATCATCCTCACTAAATTCGAGACTTGCTCGTAATTTGGCGGACAGATGCGGACGTCGCAAGCGGGGGGCGATGAGTCGGAGTCACTGACTAGTAAAACTGTTACTCTCGCAGGCCCACTGTCCCCCATCTATGCCAAGTTTGGGTGCACCTTCACAAACTGATCTCACCTCATCCTTCCCTTCATAAAACCAGGCGCCTAAGTGGAATAGCGTGTATCTCTGCACGTTGCGTGTTGAGTTGAGTCAACTCGGGTGCCGTCATCGCCAGCGATCTACACTTCGGAGTATCAAAAAATTATGTTCGCTATCGTACATCCTGTTTACAGTAACAAAGAGAATAACTTAGCAATATACTGGACCTCCCGCGTTGGCAATGTGTAGGAAAAGGGTCGGCTTTCTGACACCATTTCAGCCGATGATACCATGACGTCTGCAGTTTACGAGCATGAGGGACGCACCTGAACTTGCTCCCGAACTTCTAGAAGTCATGAGCCAATTGGAAAGTTCGGGGGATACCGTACACGCACAGGATTGTGTCAAAGGGGATATCGACGGGGGAGAAGCTAGGGTAGTCCATGGTTGAGAGAGTGACTCACGAATCGTTACACTGTAAGAGACTCTCTAGGTGGCGGTGTTATGGGCGCGTTCCTTGGTTCCCAGGGCATGAAACACAGCCACGCCCGTGACTGCACCTTGAATTATTTCTCGCACTCGGATGAGAGTAGCCCCTTCGTCCGCAGTGCCTATTCCATTATCAATGGACATTCCAACCCGGAGGTTTGTCTGAAATCATTGTTTGCCATATTACTGGACTAATTGGCGGAATTCTCGCGGACTCTCGCCACCGTGACTACTCGGCGGCGATCACAATCAGCGATTCTCCGGTCTGGTCACCTAGTTTCGTTGAACCGTTTCCACAGATCGGCTCTCATAGGTGTGTTCGGTGCCTACCAATTGACTGATTACTACTCACTAACTCAATTAGCGTTGATCCGCTCTCCCTACCGGGTAATCCGTCCTCTGGCGCTACCTCACATGACACTGGCAAAGAGACTGCCCAAGGTGGTTGCAAGAAACAAAAGAGCGTACACGGTCGAGGTGCGTCCTTCGGCACCCTCGTGGCGACTCCAGCGAGTACTGACTTTTGTGGCATAGGCGCGACCCACCAACACGCAACAACAATCGGCATGCTCCCGGACAACGTCTTGCTCGAAATTTTTGACTTCTATCGAAAGGATTTTTACCCCCGTCGCCTTCCATGGGAAGTATGGGATTGGCACTTCCTGGTGCATGCATGCCAAAGATGGCGACAAGTCGTATTTGCGTCACCACATCGTCTCAATCTCCGACTTCTCTGCACATACGGAACTCCTGTCAATAAGAATCTCGATGTCTGGCCAACCTTTCCTATCGTTATTCAGTATCGCTATTCCGGGAGCGGCATCACCCCTGACGATGAGGACAATATCATTGCTGCACTTAAGCACCACAGCCGTGTACGCTATCTCGGACTTGACGTAAAAGGCTCGCAATGGGGAAAGATGGCTACAGTGATGGAGGAGCCGTATCCGGAGCTGACACGTCTTGAAATTTCCTCCGAGGATGGAAATGCACCAGTCCTTCCCGTCGAATTCTTGGGAGGATCTGCACCAAGTTTACAGACCATATATTTACACCGCATTCCCTTTCCGGCACTGCCAACACTTCTTTTGTCGGCCAGTGACCTCGTCGATATTGATCTTCGCAGAATACCACCGACTGGTTACATCTCACCCGAAGCGATAGTTGCGTGTTTGGCCACATTGCCCAGGCTCGACTCCTTTTACATCGGATTTCGATTGGCTACTTCCCGCCCCGACCGAGTAAACCCACCCCCCGTCACACGAATTGTCCTCCCCGCTCTCACCTACCTCGGATTCCGGGGTGCTAGCGAGTATCTGGAGGACCTCGTTGCGCGAGTTGACTGCCCTCAACTGAACCGGACCTTCATAGATTTCTTAAATCAGCTCGTTGACTTCCAGGTCGCTCAATTCTCCACGTTCATCAATCGTTCGTTCGGCCCCAAATTAACCGGATTCAAGCATGCGCAAGTCAGCTTTATCAATGGCTGGGTCACCTTCGCCCTGAATCCTAATGCGAATCGTCCAAGCTGGGATCTGCACCCTGCTACGACTATGATCTCATGCAAAGAGCTTGACTGGCAGGTCTCCCACACGGCCCAGGTGCTCGGCCATTTTTCCTCTATACTGTCCAATGTGGTCCATCTCAGGCTCAAGGTCGAGCCCGAGGGTCGTGAATTAGAGGGTATGGAGAACGTTGAATGGCAGCCCCTCCTTCGCCCACTGTCCACTGTGCAGACGCTGCATGTATCTCAGGAGCTCGCGGGGCACATTGCTCTTACACTGGAAGCCCTCACGGCGGAGATGGGCACCGAAGCGTTTTCATCCCTTGATTTAATTCACTTAGCAGACCAGCCGGCATCATCCATTGAGAAGTTCGTCGCTGCCCGCCGGCTCTCGGATCGCCCTGTAACCGTCGTCGACACAGAAATCGAGTTTGATGAAAAGGTTAGGTCCTACGTCAGCCAATAAGAGAATGACCCATACCTGTTGCGTACTGTTCCATTCTACAATCCAGCAGTTCTAACCATCCCTCTGTTGCATCCGGGAGACGACCGCACACCCAGACACATATATGTTGCTTTAGACTACACTTGTCACGATATGTATATCTGTACGAATTCTACAACGGACTCGTTATGATGGGTCGAGTCCTAGCTTGGTCAGCCGTCAATGGGGCAGACCTCCATTTCGATGATGAGCAACCTTGTGCCTTAGGCGGCATCATACACAGGGAATATTCGGGCCTTGTTCCATACCAACACCACCATTTCTGTTGCAGAATCCATGTCTTGGGTGCACACTGTAGATCAGGTGTGAAGACGAAGAAAAAAAACGGATACACATCACGTGTTCACGGTCGTGAGGAGGAAAGATGTATTTTTGTAGCCTCGTCGAGCGTCGATTCGGATGTCGTTCTGCACAGTACCCACGCGAATGATCGCCGGAAATTGATTCTGGGGACAAAGTTGGCCGGATTCGTACCCTCATCGCACACACTCCGAAGGGGAAACGCAACTCGTTGTCTCGGTGTCATGACCCTCGGACTCATGGTCTCGATGAGTTTCACCTCCACGTGTTCCCCACGTCATCCGAGAATGGGAGAGAAAGAGAAAAAAAACGCGGTCAGGTCAGGCGCTATAACCCGCTGGCAAGTTCTGGAGATTGAGTAAAATTATTGCTCCATCGTACGTGCTCTCAGACGAGACGCAGATGCCGTCGCATCTGCGGGCGGAGGGGGAAACGATGTTTGGCATCCATCAAGAACTTCCCCCGTCAAAAAGAGAGTTGAATATGAGAGACACGGAGGAAAGAGTGCATCATATATCGGACTTTTGCTCTAGGCCACAGCTTTGGCTAACGTACTTGACATGGCCATGCGTCAGGTCATCCCTGGTCAACGCCGTATGTGCCAGCCTGCTCGAGGTCAGAGGCATCAGCCATGCGGTCGTGGTCCAGGGGAGTGGGAGGGAGAGGAAGTAACCTATGATTTGAGTAGACGAGTAAGCCAACTGACCAGAAACGACCAGGTATTGGACAAACCATTAACCCAGATTCTGTAACCATATGACTGGTGGCTGTGGGGAACGGACCATCAGGACCTTTGATGTGTTTGTCCTCAAATTACCCCCGATGAACCGTCATCAATATCATCTCCAGGTAGGCCTACCTGAAGACGACATCAATGACGGTTCTCGCTCTCTAGCGCAGGAGGTTTTTTCCTGATGAAAGGTCCATTGCCCACTTCTTCCGCAACAACATCAACTCCCTGGGATTGAAAACTGGTCTGAACAGGAACGCCTCAAACAGACAAAATGGCACCACGAAATGCTTGATTCGAGCATTTCTTGGTGCCATTCTCGAGCAGCTCAAAAGGGCAGAGGGGTTTTCAATACTGATGATTGGCGAGTAAGCGAGAGAAAAGGTTTGCTTGAGTTTCTACCTCTGACGAGACGACAAATGATCCAGGGATTGTGGCACGATGGTGTCGTCTGCTGAGTCATCGAATTTTTTTAATGCTACTGTAAGCTGTAACCCTGGTCACAATGTCGCATGTCAGTACTGTCAGTGCCAACCCAACCATCTCAAACTCATGTGGCGATGATCACAGCATATGTGTGGATCAATTTGCGACGTAGCAACAACTTTCTGAGCTGCCTTATGGTTACCTAACCGGAAACCTTCGCGAGCCAATTCAAGACCCTTCGGTGGTTCAGCACTTTCAGCCCCGGCGGCCTGCCCACGTACGACTCATGCGGAATATCGGCGCATGGGAAAGGTCAACGGAGGGGATGCGGGATGCGGTGCAGTTTCTTGGTGCTCAAGGTGATGGTGAGGATTTGCGGCTGCTAAGCCCGAGCGCTGAGTGCGGAATGCGGATGCCCTGACATAGCCAATGATTCATCCCTGACTGATTCGCATTGCTGTACTTCAGCCCAGACACCTTTCTTTGACTGAGAATACCGCAAGGCTTTGTCCCTTCCGGGGCAACAACACGGCTTTGGGTTGCTTAGCGTGTCGAGCCCCCATCGCTCTCGAACTAGCTTTTCTCGAACTAGCTTTTTGTCATGAATAGATGCTGTTGACGCTCCCGTGGGTGACTGTGTCGACCCAGGACCAACCCATCGTCACAGAGCACGCTCCAGTACT
>JAKELK010000140.1:0-181714 GCA_021525775.1 Lactarius deliciosus | reverse complement strand
CTTCTGTCCGATTTGGAGGTAAGCGGTAAAACAAGTCGTCAACAATCGGTACTTCAGTACTCCACAAACACGCATTGTGCTCGCCCGGGGTTACTATGATGCAGGTTGGCAATCCCAATTTACAGCGTAGAACTTTGGATCCTCTGAGCCAGTGGCGGCGATAGAATGTCCTTATGGGGACAACTGAGGTGCCATCTAATCAGGAATACAGCTTCCATTGCCTCCGCTCCACTTTCCCTGCGATGTGTCGCGGCTATGCACCCGCCTTGCCCGGCGCGTGATACTGTAGAAAGATAGGGTACGGAGGGTGGGACGTGGATACAAAAGCGTGAGAAAATAATCGTCAAAGGTTCGCTATCCCGTGACCTTGTTCGCGATACGCATCCCGTCCCAGATCGCCACCGCCTCCTCAACCCATGGCATCCGGAAGAACTCGCTGCGAGATAGATCCTCCTTGCGGATTGTTGCACCTTCGCTCGGGCCGCTCCCGAGAATAGATTCCAAGTCTCGCGATTGAGAGGCTAACCAAGTCTGGACGAAACCCGAAGGATCCTCCGCGAAAGATTGCAGGAACTGCCTCTTCAGGACAGAGGATTGAAGAGACTGGGCTAGCGTCGCGATCTACGGACGGGGGTTAGTCTAAAAAGAATAGGAAAGCAGATCTTGTGGACCGACTTCGTCATCTAGCTTCGTCAACTCTCGCAAAGTATCTCGGGACGGATTTAGGGTCACGCCCTGCATTTTTGACTTCAACGCAACGTCCTCTAACTTGAGCTCTATATCCCAGGCCGTTGGACGTTCTGGGGGTGGGATAGACGGATTCACTGTGTAGTTGACGACCACGGGATTTGGTGGTGCCAGATAGCGGTTGACCAGCTCAGGCAAGAAATTGAATGGGACCACTTCGGCGCCAAATCTGAGAGGGACGCTCGTAAGCGCACTGGCTCGCCAGAATCTGTTGCACACGTACAGATCGCAGCGCGGCATCGGCGTGTATTCGTTTACGGTCAACCTTATCCTGCAGATTGTTTGTTTTGATATAGGTCCACAGGCTTGAATAATCCCTGTTCTGCTTTCTTCTTTGATGCCGAGTATGTTGCCTGCAAGAGATCACTTTCAATGGGAGTCGCACAGATGGTTGTCAATCTCCCTACCTAGCTCTGGGAGTACTCGGAACTGCTCGGGGTATTGTAGCAAGTGTAGAATAAGCCGCATTTTCGTTGGCGTGTCTCCGTCCGTCGTATCGTGAACCCATCGAGGATGGGGTGTGAAGGGTTTTGGTGCCACTGAAAGAGGGGTCATATAGTCGCCATCCTCGCGTGATTAGCATATATGGTCTACCTCGACGACATTGCTATCAGAGTACAATGCTGGGTCACGATCGAGCTCAACGACCATGGTCTTGATCAGCGTGGAGAACTGTCGTGGGGGAGTCCTGTCTCTGGCTCGTGATTCGGAAGCTGCGTGGATGCGAATAAGTGGGTGCACCAAGGCGACAGTCATTCAGCAGGCTTACTTCGAGTAAACGTCCTTCGACTTTCAACTGCCAAGCAGGAATGCCCTGGCCAGTCTCGAAATTCGGTGGGTCAGCAGTACCGGGCGTTGACGTTTCGCCAGACTGCCACGCTTGTCCGGAGACAGTATGGGACAGGAAAAGACGTAGTGTGCGTGTTACCTGCGTGAAACAGCTTCTCTGACGTGGTCAAGGAGGAATAAGTAGTACGCACAGACGCTGTCCTTCCCAACGCATCCTGCACCTCGGCCTTTTTTCGCATTATCGTCCAGTCCAACTTCTTCTCCATCTCTAGTAGGTCTTGATACATCTTGGAGTCTACCGAGAGCTGTGGATCTGACAGGATGATGCAGGAAGGCTGCGGTCATTGAGTTTCCTTTTCTAGAGGTGAAGAACCGCGCAGAACCGACGCGTCCAAGTTAGTATCAGAACAATACACGAAAATGGTGCACGAACTTTGGGAGTTTCTGGTCTGGTGGATTCATTTTGTCGTCTTCTGGCTGAGTGGTTTGCGAGTGGGATGTACTGGGATTTCCTTTGATGGATGGCCGAAGTTCAAACACGTCAAATAAGCAGACAAGTGAGCGTTAATTGGCGCGCGTCTTGACAACGAAAGGCTGAATTGGACGTGTAGTTGAGCGTGGGAGTCAACTGCAGAGGAGTTGTGACTGTGACACGCACGTGACTAGCTCTTCACGACGCGCGCCCTCAGGCCTTCCGCTTGACTCGGAGCTCACTGTGTTCAGGCGTCAGGCCCTCAACGCCTCGACTGTGACCCATGGCGGCAGGAGCTAAAGAGGAGAAGGCACAGGGCTATTTGAACCGTACGTGGAACGTTTTGTCATGGCGGGAATCAATCACATGCATTTCACAGGTGTCTTTTCTCAATACCGTCACCTCCAGGTGAGTCATGCGACATCATTTTCCAGAATTTTTCTTACGCGGGTCTCGACCTCAGATCAGACTCAGATCCAGAGTTCACGTCTGGTGCCATCTTTAGCGCTGATAAATCTCCCAAGAAGACTCGCAAAAGTCGGTCTGCCGTAAGTCCTACAATTAATCGACGCATCAAGCGCAACAGAAGAAATGAAGTCTAGATGGTGTTCGACCCAGTGAGCCGAGAGATAAGCGACACTTTATCAGACCTAACAATTTCGCCTCAGAAGCAGAAAAATGTCGTAAAAACGCATCACAGAACCCACTTCTGGGCTTTTTCCGTAGGCATAAGATAACAGTGAATGGATATCGTTTGCCTTCTAAGCACAAACCGTTCCATCCTTAGATGAAAAATTGGGAATGGAGGTTGACACCTCTGACGAAGAACGTGAAGATTCCGACAACGAAGATCCAAATACTGAGTCCGCAGATGATGATGAATCGACCGCTTCTGAGAACGAAGGCAGTTGTTCGTCTGCTTTCAAGCCCGCAAGTCGGTCATCCCAATTCCGCACAAAGAGCCCGAATTATCCAAAGCAGATGAGAGCGCTACCGGTAAACTGACAAAAGTCACGTCCTCGCTATCAAGCTGAACGTCGTGCCAGAATCGGAAAGTGATATACCACCTGAAACTCAAAGCAAGCGCAAGGCCTCCGAAATGGACTTTGAAATACCACCCACTAAGAGAACTGAACTAGACGAAGGCTCAACGACGGAGAGTGAAAGCGATTTAGATGTGACCCTTCCGTCTAGCACCCTAGCATCCGCACTCGTTTCGACCCTGACTACAGGTACTGTTGCAGCCTCTTTACGCCAACCTATGTTCACTTTGACTCGTCTTACGAGGTCGCAAGTCTTCTTCCTTAGAAGACTCGGTTACAGAATCGGAGTCCGACGACGAACTCCAGGGCGAAACGGTTCGTATCTGTCGTACTGCTGATAAGCTACACTCATGCAGCGACAATTTTTCCAGCTGCATCCTGGCCCGAGTTTTCTCCTTGACTCCACCAGCGTACCTGGGAATACATTTACCCTTGACGCGAAGCGTCACATCCGCGTCCCTCCTTCGCTTAGCAAGCACCTACGACCCTATCAATGCGACGGTGTTAAATTTTTCTTCGAACGGTATATCCTTGGACGCGGTGCCATTCTTGGAGATGATATGGGCCTCGGAAAGACGATACAGGTCATCTCATTCCTCTCCGCTCTCATGCGTAAATCTGGTACGCTATCGGATAAAGATCGACGGAGGAACCGTGTTTCGCAGCTCCAGGATAGCGAAGAGTGGCGAGAAGACAGAAAGCTGCCCCCGGCTGATGACAAGTGGCCGACTGCGCTGATTATTGCGCCTAGCTCTGTTGTCAATGTGTGGACGAGGGAGTTTGACAAGGTCATTGTCGTCGTTTTACCAAGCCTGGACCATAACGCTAACATTTTTCGTAAAGTGGGGCTACTTTGAAGTCGGAGCATACATAGGCACTCCAAGTGAGCGAGAGCGTGTTTTGAACGATTTCATTCTGGGTCGACTTGACGTTGGTTCGTCGTACTTCTCGAGATTCCCTCGGGTCGTTTTATTGGTATTTATTTCTCAGTTGTGACGTCATTCGACACCGCGCGGCGCTCCATATCTCATCTCGACAGTCTCCCTTGGACCGCCCTCATCGTCGATGAAGCACACCGTCTCAAGAACCCAAGGGCCAGCACCACTCGAGTGCTCGCGTCCATCCATTGGCCAGAAGGCCGCCCGAATCCAAGCCACATGGCCGAACTGATACCTACACCGCAAACAGGCCCCATTCGGATCGCGCTGACAGGAACGGCGATACAGAATTCGTATATGGAGCTCTGGACTCTCCTCGACTGGGTCAATCCAGGCTCTGTCGGGACGGAAAAACAGTGGAAGAAGACGGTCGCGGACCCGCTGGTGGCAGGTCAGGCTAGAGGGTGCAAAGAGACAGAGCGCCTTAAAGCCAATGAAACTGCAGAAATCTTGAGGGACAAGCTGCTCCCCTTATATTTTCTGCGAAGGTTTGGGTCCGCCGTTTCACCGTTTTAAGGATGAACTCAGCTAGTTGCAGGACGAAAGATATCATCAAGGATCAACTCCCCAAAAAATATGACGAAGTCGTTTTCTGCCCCCTCACGGAAAAGCAGATCGAAGTGTACAAGTGCATCCTGGGAATGGAGGCAGTTCAGAACATGATAAAGAAAGACGACCGGTGCGACTGTGGAGGAAGTAAGAAGTATGACAACCTTTTAATTGGTTTTCGGTTGTTGTATTGATCTTTGGTATGGCAGACGCAAGGAGTGTTGTCACCCATTCGCCGTGGGAGATCTTTTCAGGTACATGTCTGCATTGATTAAGGTGTCAAACCATCTGGCGCTCATACTACCTGGTGCGCTAAGCCGTCGTCCAACGCGTTTGGATTACTCACCTCCTAACTCTAGCACATACGGACACGCCCGAGCAGGTACATAATCTGTCGTGCGACCTTCTGATCTTTCACATACCTGTTGTTAGACAGCACGCAATCGCAAGCTCACAGAAGAGGCCTTTCAAGGAAGTAGCGCCCCAAAGTATGGGTCTGCGATCTTGCTACCTACGTTCTGTGGAAAATGGATAGTGAGTCTAGGAATTTGGATACACGTTGATCATACCGACGGGTCGTCCTTCAACACCAGGTTCTTGAGACCTTACTACAAGAATGGCGCAGGGATCCTGACAATAAAGTTCTTATCTTCACCAAGTCGGTTAAGCTACTCGATATGCTCGAGTTTCACCTAAGGAGACAGAGTAAGTACTGATCGCGCACCGTGTTTCGTAACTTATCCTGAATTCGCGCAGATTATGGTTTTGTCAAGCTAGATGGATCAACCAAGCAAGAGGATCGTGAGCGATTACGCCCTACTGGGCTTGCAAAGTTCTGATCGTTTCTCTGCGCAGGCATGCCCTTGATCGACAGATTTCAGAACGAGGCGGATATATTTATTTTCCTCATTTCGACGTTAGCAGGAGGGACTGGCCTCAATCTCACCGCTGCAAACAGGGTCGTAGTATTTGGTACAGTAATTTCGCTTGGACTAGGGTATTCAGTACTTACCCGTCAGTGGACGCAGACCCAAACTGGAGTATGCGCATATTTTACGCAAGCGAGAAGTATCGTTGACAAACTCTCGCAGATCCGGCGCACGACTTACAGGCGATTGATCGCGCGTACCGCTTCGGACAGACACGTGACGTTTTCGTCTACAGGCTACTTGGGGCTGGGTCCATCGAGGAACTCATCTACGC
This sequence comes from Lactarius deliciosus, assembly GCA_021525775.1. Classification (NCBI taxonomy): domain Eukaryota; kingdom Fungi; phylum Basidiomycota; class Agaricomycetes; order Russulales; family Russulaceae; genus Lactarius; species Lactarius deliciosus. Next base: position 175,973 of record JAKELK010000140.1, on the reverse strand, counting down.
GCGCCAGGTCTATAAGCAGCAGCAGATGGCCATAGCCTACAATGCGAGCGTGCAAACCCGCTATTTCGCTGGCGTCTCTGGGGACAGAAACAAGCAGGGAGAACTTTTTGGGCTGAAGAACATCTTCGCTTTACACGAAACCACCTCGTCAACGAAAATGGCTGTGAGGCATTTACTTGCGTATATAGTGCTTGTTGCTGATGGCGCCACCGCAGATTGAACACGCGAACATCGTGAATCTGGACTGGGCTCTTGCGCACATGGACGTAGTTAAGTCTAAGAAGGCGCAGCGGAAGTCGGGCACAACTGAAGACTGGGTCTACGACGCTGAGATGAAAGACACCGTGGATGATGTGAGTGACGTACCCCGCCCTAGTCCCATTCTGAAGCATTACGCGCCTTCGACCGCAGGCAGAACTCAGGGGACTCGGCGCCCTGCTTTTGGACGACAGTATGTGCCGTTTCGATGTCACCGGTGACTAACAATCACGTCGTTCCAGCTGTGCCAGAGGTAAACGAAGATAGGGTTTCGAAGATTCTTGAGCGCCGCGGGATCAAATACAGTCATCGCAACGACGATATTTTGGTCCCTAACACGATTGAGGAACAACAGATGAAGAAAGCGCGTAAAGTACGTGGCTTGGAAGTCCCCCCGTACACTACCAGCTCTCATCCGCTCGGAACAGGAAAGACGCCAACATAAAAGAAAAACCAAGGAACGCGTTGAAGCCGAGTTCGACTACCAGTGGCCACCGAAAAGAAGCCACCACAAACGACCACCCAGCCCCAGGACTAAGTGCGTAGAAGTGAGGGGTGCTGTACTTGGTGTCATGCTGATGTTTCTGGGGAATCGTAGACTTGGCCAGCGGCAGGTGGCTCTGATAGAGTTGGGTATGATCCAGTCTTCAGATGATCTGCCTTCGTTTGCCCAGAGCTTGTACGTTTCTGCCGCTTTTATCAGCGCCAAGACGGCATGCTAATTCCCTGATCACAGCGTCAAGAAGACTCCGGAGGAGCAAAACGAGTTATTGGCGAAACTTGACGCGCATGGCACGAGAGGAAGATCTTCCAAGTCCTCGACACCGCGCCCCGATTACCTCTGATGGGCTAGGCGTTTCACACGTCTGATACTCGAAGCCTGACTGCATAGCCTATCATTATTTCTATTTTATTATCTACTGGTACCAGTACTAGTACTAGGCCCATCCTCGTACAACGCCTGTGGCCCATTTGGGCTTGGGGATTGGGGGGGGTCTAAGTCTGAACGCCAAATGGGTTGTAAATCGACGTTGTCATTCACAAGCCAACCTATTCCAGAGATAAAAGTTCTTTGTCTAAGATGGAAAGCAGTACTGTATGGGACAGGTGTGGGGTTCTATTACGTTTTTGAGGGGGTCCTAGAACGTACCTTGCAAAGCTGAGTTAGCCCTGGACACCGCCTGGTCCCATGTACTTCCAAGCAACTTTATCATCTCATATAGTACTACCGCTTACAGCATCTGAACCGAATTTACTATAGTACATCTGGGGGGTACCTATATACACCCAGCGCAACAGTCGAGTCGAGTGTTGTCTGGGCTTATTCGAGTCGCGGTGACTAGTATAGTGACCGACCATTCGTGAGCGCGTGCCTCTTTTGTATCTCTGCTATGATAGGCTCGAATGCTCGTCATTCCTTCTCTTCTCCCGTCAGCGTACATATCCACGAAACTCCCCAGATATTCCCATGGAGCGCGAGGATCCTAGCATCCGTGATCTTCCTTCTGCGCGTGAGTGATCGGGAGGACTCTCCCGCTCTTCGTCGCTAGCATTATATCTACGACCTCGCGCTCACGCACCGTATGATCGTCTTCGTGTCTCCGGAAATCACCCGAAGCGAGACCAAGAGCACACGAGCTCCCAGATCCTCAGGATCCGCGTACGGAATGGATAAATGACATCACTGAAGATACGGGTACGACCATATGTTCTGACCACGCCACACACTCATCCCGTGCTACGATAGACATAACATCACTCCCCACGGCACAACTCTACGAGCTGAATCAGGTGCGCACGTTCATTCCGCCGTGCTTGTGTGTGCTAAGAAACTCGTAGAATCTCCTGGATAGCTCCATCTCATCTACGACACCCTTGATGGCAGAGCTCGCTCCGCTGACCGTGCTGCGTGCAGATTATGAGGGAGGCTCAGATTCCTTCGTAAAGCAAATAGACTTCCTCATCTCCAAAGGCTACGAAGGCATTCGACGCTCTCGTGGAGATGGCGATTGTTTTTATCGATGTGTGTCCTTTCAAGCCCTGTCTGTCCTCTCTCTCTTGATCACCGCTGACTGGGAAACATAAGCCCTCGCATTTGCGTACATTGAACGCATATTCAATGCAGAGGACAGAGGCATGGCTGCCGTGAAGTCGATCTCGACGCTCGAGGCGTTCCTTCCGAAGCTTCACGAGGCCGGCTTCGACGGTATGGTGATCGACGAGAGCTACGAGATCCCGCGGGACCTGATCCGAAGCATCGTCGAGCCGAACCCTAGCTCGAACAGCAGGCAGACGCTGACGCCCGCGCAGCTGCTCGAGGTGTTCCAAAATGACAACCGTGCGTAGAAAAATAAACTCGCACCGCTTGGATGGCCGCGCCATGACGTTACCTCCACAGTGTCCAATTATATCGTCATGTTCATGCGCATGCTCACAAGCGCGCAGATCCGGGGCAATCCGGAGGAATACGAACCCTTCTTGACACACCCAGACCTCGGCGAGCAGATGGGCGTGAAGGATTTTTGCGAGGCCGTCGTCGAGGTCCTGGGGCGAGAAGCGGGTGAGTGGCGCAGACCTCTCCCTGCCAGCATGCGTCAATCTCGGGCGACCTAAAACGAAGCTGGGCCACAGATCACGTCCAAGTGACCGCAATATCAGAGGCGCTCAAAGTTAACGTTGCGATCGCGTACTTCGACGGGCGCGACAAGGACGGAAAGGTCGAGTTTGTCAAGTTCAACAAGGCGATCGATCCAAGTGAAGCCCCTGTGACCCTGATCTACCGGTGAGCGCCATGTCCCACCTTACCTCGCTGGACTTGGTTACTTAAAGTGCCCGTAGACCGGGACACTACGACATCCTGGACAGACGTAGCATTGAGGCATTGCCTCTCAACATGTAGGGTTTCACAGAGGATAACAAAGAGGATGTATGTGGTAATTGTCTGTCGTTGATTTTTTCTTTGAAGAGCCTACCTATGTACCAGACGGATGGTCACTACTGTAGTAGCTTTGGTCCCAATACCAGGAAGTACGATTTGAAGTACCAAGTGAAGTACGTGGTTTTCGAATGGGGCGCCCAGGCAAGTGTCCGATACAACCTCCCTTAGGCCTATATCCCGCCCGTTCACCCACGTTCACCCCCGCGCTCTCTCACGATGACTCGTTAAAGTCACTCGCCACCTCGCTGCTCGAATATCCTGTATTTTACGTTTTCGACCCAGTTGGTATTATCACGTGGGCGGCGATGCTGGACTTGGCGCGCTAAGTTGAATATCGAACGTGACTGGTGGAAGTGGTTCGACTCACGTACTCGCACCCAAGCTCGCACCTGTCCTGGAGCAATAAACGAATCTAAGTACAAGTGCGGACACGTCTTTCCTGTGAGTCTATAACATCTCGGGCTGAAAGTTATGGTGTCCAGTATGCGTGTCTATCGCGCTGGTTGGCTCCCTGGGAACATCAGGGCGGCTATCTGTCGTACACGAGGCGTCCCGGTCGTGGGCGTGAATCAGTACCTCCTTGCGACTCTTGTCTTCCCCCAAGCATCCGATTAGGCTCCTTCAACTAGCGCTATGTCCCAAGTTCCGTCTACTGCCACATCTTCCACTAGCTTTGAGAGAATCTTTACAGCTGCTCTGAAAGCGTACAGAAAGCGGACGGGGAAAGACATTACTTCCCATCCCCTAGCCGCCCAGCTGCAGTCCTGCGACTCTCCCAGGGCCATTCTCGACGTACTTCAAGCCCAAGTCCAGGCGTCTGATCAATCTCAAAGGGAAAACGAAAAGTTGACCAAGTGGCTAGATCCCACTGTAAATGTCTTGTACGCATTCTCTATGACCCTCGGTAGCGGTATTGGTCTGGTAAATTGCGAGAGTTGAGCCGCTTGAGATCTACCCTCTAATTTGTATGGTGACAGATGTTCCCACCTTCGAATGCGATCTTTGCTGGGATTGGCGTCCTCCTCCAAGTAAGCATCTTTCTTCAACTGGCGCCGTGTGTGTCTTGGTGACGCCTCTATCTCTTAGACCATCAAGGATGTCCGCGCCAGCCAAAACGCTCTTGTAGACCTGTTTTGCCGCTTGGAGTTTTTTTTCAAGCGGCTTGAACAATATATAAAGGTCCAGCCGACGGCGGTCATGATAGATATCATCGTAAAGATCGTGGTTGAGGTGCTCTCGATCCTTGGGATTTTGACGAAGGAGATCGGGCGGGGACGAACGAGTACGTCTTTCCTTGTTGATATATCACTCAAACTGTCAAACATCAACCTATATACAGGGACGTATCTAATGAAACTGATTGGAAGGAAGGACGTGGAGGACGCGCTTCAGCGACTAGATGCCTTGACGCAGGAGGAGGTTCGCATGGCTGCGGCAGAAGCCTTGACTTTCACTCGCGGCATTGACGACAGGGTTAAAGACGTGGATGACAAGGTTAAGGACGTTGGTGAACATGTGGATGGGGTCGACGAAAGGGTGCGGGGCGTTGATATGAAAGTAGAGGGTATCGATGACATGGTGCGGAGCATCGACAGCAGGGTAAAAGGTGTCGACCACAAACTCAGTTTAGTCATTCAAGGTCAGTTATACCTCCATTAGCTGACCCCCGAATCAATCCTCAGCTTACTCCCTTAGGTGTAAATGAGAACGGCGTGGCGATTCAACAAGTAATCGATCAAGTCACCGACCTAAACCGTTCGTCGTCTTCTAACCTCATCACCACCTATCATGAAAGCTTGACCTCTCTTACAGGGAACGAGTTACGCAAGGGCCTTCGAAAGTGGATCGCTCCCCCTGACCCATCTGTCAATTACAACACTGCGTCTGATGCTCATCAAGAGGGTACTGCAGCGTGGTGCACCGAAGGGATCACCCTCGCAAATTGGAAAACATCCGGCGCCTTGTTATGGGTTTACGGGAAACGTACATATCCCATCACATTCTGAGTCTTAATTGCCACTAACAACTCCTGAATTGATAGCTGGCTCCGGAAAGAGTATTCTCAGGTGTGTTACCCTCCGCCGAGTTACACCCTACTTGAACTCATGTGACCAACAAGCTCCGTGATCATCCGACATATCAAATCTATGTCCAATGCTTTCTTGGCCTATTTTTACTTCGATTTCAAGGATACAACAAAACAGGACTCGCGTGCTTTATTATCGTCCCTCCTTGTCCAACTCTCTGATCAATCAGATATGTTCTGCGGTTCTCTCTCCTCTTTATACTCAGCACACAAACGAGGATCGGAGCAACCGACTGTCGACTCGCTTGCGCAGTGTCTCAGAGATACGCTCATGATCATAGGACAAATGTCGATATATCTAGTCATAGATGCTCTCGATGAGTGTCCCAACGATTCGGGTATTCCTTCGTCACGTGAAAAGGTCCTCGAGCTTGTGAAAGAACTTATCGAACTTCGCCATCCAACTCTACGTTTATGTATCACGAGTCGTCCGGAGTTTGACATTCGCACCACCCTTGAGCCTTTAGCGACTCAACAAGTATCCCTCCACGACGAAAGTGGACAAAAGAAAGACATTGACGATTATGTTACTTTTGTCGTTCACTCGGATCGAAGGATGAAGAAATGGCGGGAAGACGATAAGGATGCGGTGATTGAGAATCTTACGGAGAAGGCAGATGGAATGTAAGGACATCTTCCGTTTATCGTGATCACCCCGTTGTCTTATGTTTTCGAACAGGTTTAGATGGGTTTTTTGTCAATTGGAGGTTTTGCGACACTGTTTCCCGAGCAATCTACGTCGTGTCCTCGAGGAGTTGCCCAAATCACTGGACGAGACGTACAAGCGTATCCTGAAGGAGATCAACAATGCGAACCGAGAGCATGCATATCGAATTTTGCAGTGTCTCACAGTGGCCAGGCGTCCGCTCCGGGTCGAGGAGCTAGCGGAAGTACTTGCAGTAGACTTCAACACGGGAGGGGCCCCGAAGTTGAACGCAAGTTGGCGCTGGGAAGACCAAGGAGAAGCAGTGTTATCAGCCTGTTCCAGTTTGGTCTCCATAATCAGCGACAAAGGCTCCCTGGTCGTTCAGTTCTCGCATTTCTCCGTGAAAGAATTCCTTGTATCGGATCGCCTCGCGAGTTGTATGGAAGAGGTGTCCCGGTTTCATATTCCCCTCGAATCTTCCCACGCGGTTCTTGCCCAGGCTTGTCTCGGCACCTTGCTCCGCCTGGACGACCGCACCGACGAGGACAGTGTCAAAGAAATTCCTCTTTTTCAATATGCTTCAGTATATTGGGTCAAGCATGCCGTGGTTGGAGAAATGGAATTACAGACCAAGGACGCAATGGATCATTTCTTTGACACGGACAAGCCACATTTTTCAGCATGGGTCCGAATAGAGGGCGTATACGATCTCTTAAAGGTTTCCAGGTCTGAACGGCCGAGAGCTGTGCCACTCTCGGCAGCTCCCTTATACTTCGCTGCAGAGAAGGGATCCCGTGGTCTAGTGGAACACCTGGTAACCAAGTACCCACAGCAAGTAAATCATTTGGGTGGCCGACGTGGTACTCCATTGCACGCGTCAGTGTTTTTTGGGCATATAGAGGTTGCTCAGTTACTGCACACACATGGTGCCGACATAAATTCACGCTCTGCGGACGATATAACACCACTACACCTCGCTTCGCAACTGGGAGATATCGAGATCGGGAAATGGCTGCTGGACCTTGGTGCGGACGCGAACGTCCGGGATAAGTTGGGCATGACTCCACTCTCTTTCACAGCAAGCCAGGGTCAACTTGAGGTCGCTCGGCTACTACTCAATCGCAACGTGGAGGTCGAAGCCCGGGACGTAAACAGAGATACACCGCTTCTTCATGCATCACGTAGTGGATACCCCGATGTCGTGCGGTTATTACTAGACCACAATGCGGTCGCGCACGCCCCCAACAACAAGGGAACAACCCCACTGCATTACGCAGCGCACCGGGGTCACATTGGAGTTGTTCGGTTACTACTTGAGCACAGTGCGGAAGTCGATGCCCCGAATGGCGACGGAGCCACCCCACTTATCGGAGCATCGAAGGCTGGACACCCTGATGTTGTGCAGTTATTGCTGGGCCACAGTGCGGATATACATTTCCGCGACAACCAGGGAAGAACCCCACTGTATTACGCAGCAGCCCTCGGACACCTCGAAGTTTCCAGGCTACTACTACTCGCGCGCAACGCACAGGCCGATGTTCGCGATGTAAGTACTGGTGGTCTCACCCCACTTCACAGAGCGTCGCAAAATGGACACCTTGATGTTGTGCGGCTATTTCTGGACCACAGTGCGGACGTTCACATCCGCTCCAAAAGCGGAAAGACTCCACTGCATTATGCGGCAGCGCAAGGTCACCTCAAAGTTACTCAGATACTCCTCGAGCACAATGCGGAGGTGAATGCCCAGGATGACAAGGGATCGACCCCATTACATCTAACAGGAAACGGTTGGTGGGGAACCCCAGAGGTTGTCCAGTTATTGCTGGACAAAGGTGCGGATGTGCAGGTACGCGACCTCAACGGAAAGACACCATCCGAGGTTGCCTGTGGCCCCAAACAACGGGAAATCGTACAACTGCTTTCCCAGCACTCTACGGAATGAACGAACGAGACGGAGAATATATCTATGTTTGACTTTGTCAACGCGTAAGTGACGACTACTTGCCTACTTAACTTTTATTATAGTGTGTTATACTGTAGTGATTCATGGGAGCTCATTCTTCTTTTCGTAACGAAATCGTGTGTAGAATATGTGCAGTCCGAGTACAGACGGTCACTGGTCTATTCGTGTTCGACTCAAGCGGCGGACCGGGTGGTCCTATCACGTGCGGGAGGGGGGCGGAACGCAAGGCCGAGACATATGACGCATTCCTCCGACGGGCAGTCGTTATTTACATCCATTTTGACGGTATTTGCATCAAGTTTGACGGTATGTGTGTTTATCACCTTGCTTGACAAGGTCATTAGGCTCGTGACCAGCCTGTATATGAGAATCGATATACAGGCTGGTAAAACTGAGTTTAAATTCCTATAGCGTTGGTTTCCCACAGTTTCGGGGGCGATTCTGACCTACCCTAAAGTAAATTGGTCACGTTACTGTAGTAGCAATTAGGGCGCGTCGAACAAGTTCTTAACAAATATGCGCATGTCCTCATTTCCTTATTGCTGCTCTTGTCTTATATAGCTCATTACGATGTAATAATCGGGGTTTTATTCATTAAGGACCTCCAGGATGAGGTCGATTGGACTCAGCCAGCAGTCTTTGAGAAAACTGATGGCTTTCTCAGATCGTGACATCCTCGAAGGGCGGGATACCCTTCTCACTGTGGATGGACCAGACGAGGACCGTGTGTCGTTGGGGTCCGGGCTGAGCACAGAACAAGCCAACATAGTACCGCGTCTCAGAGGGTTTGGGGGTGTGAATCGGCGCAAGGTATCATGCAGGCCTCAGCGGGGCGCAAACTGTCGTATATGGGTCCGCTGCGATTGCGGACACGTCGGTATCGAATGGCTAGAGCTGCGTGCGAGTGCGGCGAGGTCGGGAACGGAAACGGGGATGGTTGGTCGCAGGTGGTTGGAAACGGTCGCGCACGCTCCGGCGCGGCGCGGAACTTCGTAGAGGTTGCAACCGGGGTCGGGAACGCGTCTGGCTCGAGTCGCTAAGGCCGCACACGAATGCAGCACGCAGGGGAACAAGAAGAATGAGCCACACTGAGCTCAAAAGTCCGAAATCTGAGGGGAGAAGTCTACTATTAGAAGTCTGAGGCGTAAAGTTGTAATTACATGGCTATATACTGAGAAAAATAGGCTAAGGAAAGAGTGTACATTAGCCAAACAGGGGAAAGGGAATGCTAAAACGCGGAGGGAAGTGTCCGGAATGAGTGGGAAGCTGAGCAGTAGCTGAGCGCGCACAGAGCGCGGGAAAGCGGCGAAGTGCACCCGAGCGCCGCACTTAGAGAGAGCGCGAACCGCAGGGAAGTGCGGGCGAGCGCAGAGGGTGCTGGGAAGCAGTGCAAAAGTGGGCCAGGGAGAGTGCAGTCGCATCAATGCGTGATCCCCTCTCGCTGTCCATCTACATGCGAATGTCCCAAGCTAAAGCCAAATAGTGCAGGAGACTGAACAGAGAGTCTTGAAGATGCCGGAGACCAGAATATTTGCAGACGAGCGACTCGGCGGAGCGAGGCACCACATAACGAGCACGTATACAGTATGTGAGAGTGAGGTCTTGCCATTTTCGAACGACCGAACGCTTACAGTACTTTAGGGCAGGTCATAATCGTGGGAAAACCAACGCTACAGGAATTAAAACTCAGATCTCCCGGTCTGTATATCGCAGGTTTACCTTCATATACTAGGTGTCGACTCTGTCGACAGGGACCTTGCTTGTGTGATGGTGTTCGTGAAGATGGTTGAAACGGTGAGATTTACAAATTTGTTGTAGTAGATATAGTGTTACGGACACAAATATGCACAAAGAAAGAAACCGTGGGACGATGTCTGTAATCTGCAAGGAGATAAATAAGTCGGTGTATGTTTTAACGTATATGTGGACGCACTGGAATCGTGTTTCATCACATGTTATTGAAATGTCCGAATTCACCAGAACGGTAGCGAACAAGCGTGGTCAGTTCCAAAGCAGAGAGGCGGACGTCCTCTGTCCGAAGGTTTTCGCACGGATGGTTGGTGAATAATTTGTCATCGAAGTCTCGCAGAAGTCGTATTGTTTTCCTTCCGCGACTTCGTGAAAGTGCAACGTACGCGTTAAACGCAGTGAGGCATCCAGAGGGTGGTTTTGCGATGTCCACAATGACACATTCCAGAGTTTGACCCTGGGACTTGTAGTCGGTGAAGGCATACGCAGGGGTCAGAGCAAATTGCCGTCTTTTGATAAGGAGACTACCTTTTCCCGCTAGCAAGAAAGCTGATTCAGACGGGAAAATGGGTACAATTCCTCGTGGCAAAGTTTCGATTGCGATTTCTTTACCAATGAGCGGTTTGAAAAGAATGACCGCGGGGGGAAACGCAAGACGGATTGTGTTCTCATCATTGTTATCTATGTTTTCTCTTGGATCGAGAATGATCTCAGTGACGACACCTCGAGAACCATTGGCGAGGCCACTGTGGGGTGCGATGTTGGAGAGAAGCATAGCTTTCATTCCAACCGCGACATCTATTTTGTTTGGCAAGTTGTTAGTCTTGTCTTGTTTAAGATCGGCTACAGCAAGTCGTTCTGGCCGGGTCAGAGGACGGTGAGCAGCACGATCTTCGGCATAAAAAATGTAATGGGTATGCCCCGTTGTGTGGCAGTGTTTTGTCAACATTTTCTCATTCCAGAGAGAGCGAACTGCGTTTCGGGATGTGACGAGAATGGTTTCGTTCCATGGTGGTTGCGTGAAATCTGGTATTTCGCAATCAGAGTGAGTGAGAACGAGCTTTCTGATTTCTTGGAGATCGCGTAGTGTGCAATCTCCTGTACGTGATCGTTCCAGAATTGCGCTCCATTCAGCATCCTGCACTCTCATTTGTTCCTCGAGTTTGATGACAATGTCGAATTGTTCAAATAGGTGTCTACCAAGTAAACTGACGTTGTCTCGTGGGTGGGGATTGTACAGTTCTTTGGTAAAGTTGGCAACGGGAGGGAATTGATGAAAATCGCCGAGTAAGATGATGTTGAGACCTCCGAAAGGAGTTCCAGTATCCATGTTTCCATTGCGTGTCCGAAACGTGTCTAGTACCTGAGAGAGGTGTCGCAGCAAAGGAGCGGTCATCATGCTTTTTTCGTCGATTGTTAACCATAATGTGTTGCCGATGTTCTTCTGCCATTTTTCGACATTTTTTTTGCTAGGATCAGTGACCCATTTGTCAGTAGGCGGAGTCCGCAACGGTAACGAAGCCCATGTATGTAGCGTTTGGCCACCGATAATGCTAGCGGCAACACCAGACAATGCTGTCTTGGCCAAGAGAGGAGACGCGTTTAATTCAGCGAAAGTTCTCGAGATCTCGTTCAACAAAGTTGTCTTTCCTGTGCCTCCTTGTCCATGGACGATCATGAGACGTTGGGGGGGGGTTTTTTGCGCCAAAGAGGCGAGAAGATGGTCACAAACTATATTGTACACCATTGTTTGCCGTTCGTTTAAAATGGCAGGGGGAGTGCTCGACGCGACTGAGGTGGAAGGGATAGGAGCGAGGCATACTTCGGTAACCTCAGGATCGGTGAGCGTTTGGCGCAAGTGCGACACGTTGGAAGGTGAAATTTCTTCGACGGTGGTGGCAGGTGTTTGCATGATTTCGTTTCCAGCGCAATCCGTGCCTAGCACAGCGGTTTTCCACAAGGGAAAACGATTCAAATCGTTTGAAGTAGCTCGAGAAGCAGGACGGTGAAACGCCAAAGTGTATTCTGTGTCAGCCAAAGCACCGCTGTTGATTCCGTTGGTGAGTGCCTGTTCGGCGTACAGTAACTCTCGACCGTCATACGGTGTGTCCAGTGCTGAAAGGATGCGTTCTTCCGTGATAACGGGTTCGACATAGGTGTTTTCGTCGAGCTCCAGATGTTCCGTGTCTTCAGCGTCTTCGTTCACCGCAGGCAAATTTATTGTTACTTGGAGGGGCTCGTTGCCGTTTTCATCCCCCTGTCGATGTTTTCTAGCGCTTTCTGAACATTCATGGTAAAATTCGATATTGGTAATGGTGGAAAGGGTTTGTTCTGAAGCTTGTAATGTGAACTGTTCAAAGGCATGTCGAAACGTTTCGTCATTTCCTTTTAAATCAGTTATCGTTTGCCATGGTTTCAGCAGCGCTAGCATGGATGCAAAAAACAGCCCGTTTTCGTCTGAGTCGTCTCGCCAGGGGAACCATTGACCTGTGAAATAAGGCATGGTTTCGTGACCAGGAGTTCGTACGATTCTGCAGTGTCCGTTTCTGTTACTGTTTACTCGGTAAGGCACGCGGACGTTAGGAGGACGTCCACGATTCGAAGTTTTTTCATGCAGCATTTTTCCATTGTAGGTGCAGAGGAAATAATCTAGATAGGACGATGATTGTAAGGCGTCACCACGATCAATGTACTCTCGGATTTGATCTTTTATTTGGAGAGTTCCTTCTATCAATTCGATGTTCACCGCGTCACTGTTCTAGAGAGTTTCATTAAATGTGTTTCGGCGATTCAAATTTAATATGGTTTTACCTCTTCGACCACTTCTTCAGCTTAGGAAGCGGTTGCAGTAGAGGTGTCGTGATTGTGGTGACTACTGTTTCGTCAATATTCCGACGGTTTTGATGCTCACGAGGAGACTCACGTCAAAGAGGAAAGGACAGGATAAGCTCTTTTCAACAAGTGGACGACTGAATGCCAATGTATTGTTTCGAAACGGTGCGAGATAAAACGGTCTCCCCATCCCATCAAGTAAGCGATGACTTCAGGGGCACTCAATTCTTGTTCGCGAGTCAAGATGTTTCCACATCGTTGAATGAGTTTTTTGTTCAACGCGACGATATCTGTTGTCATATTTTCCTTGGCGTGGTGGAATGCGACCGCTTTCGCAAGAAGAGCAGAAGCATTGGATGTTTTGTTTTGTTTTTTGGCGACGTAATGGGTGATGTACCATGCGATGTCCTTTGTTTCAACACCGTTAGTGATCAATTTGATGTCATGATTCGCGCGCAAACATTGAAGCAGAGTAGGATTCCAGTTGTTGAAATACCCAAACGTTCTCTTCGGTCCCCAGTTGCCATTTTCATCAATCCAGTCACCTTCCGCCAAAGGAAAGGGAGCTCGTCGTTTGCACAGAAAACGACCATTGACGATCTTCAGGCATGCGTTGCCGCATTGGTGAATTTGCACGGAACGTGCAATGTTTTTTTCTGCCTTGCTTCGTTCGATTTCATAATCACTTGAATGTGGATGGACGGGACGGGAAAAAGCGACACGGTTTTCCCGTGGAATGGTTAGCACCTCGGCACCGTGATAATCAGGGAGGTGTGCACGAATGTTGGCCGACAGAAAAGTAGTCACGTTGGATCTGAAGTTTTCCATCTTCAGAGCTTCCTTTGTTTTTGTCGACGTCATCGATCCCGTTAACCAGAGAATCATGTGCAAATGAAGGGTTCCTCTCCCTTGGGCCTCGACGGTGCCGACGCAAGCGTCGATTTCTCCAAGAATTCCAATTTCTCTTTCAATTGGTTGATTCCCTTGTGCCAATTTAATTCCGAGCAAGGTTTCGATGACCGCATTGATGGTCAAGTGGAAAAAACTGGCAGCTCCAAAGGGGTCAGCAGCGATGATCGTGTCCAAAGGCTGGAAATCTAAAGTATTAAACGCGTCGAGATCGATATCTTGGCCACATAAGACTTGTGCAACCGGGTCTTGTGTGTCAGCAGGGTTGATTGTTAACCAGATAGCAGGAGGGTTCTTTTTAACGCACATTCCCCAGATAAGTGAGTGGATTTTGATACAAGATTCATCTGTACCCATCACCTTAGCTCGAACGGTGGAAAGATTGCGACGTAAAGAGCGAATAATGGGATTGGAGAAAGGTTTATGATTTTGTTCCTCTATGGCTGCAGTTTGAAAGTCTGTTGCTTTTAGAGACCGTATTTCTCTTTCATTGTTCACAAAAGAGTGTCGAGAAATCTGGAGAACGGCAGCTGCGCACAATTGTCTCTTTTGCAACACTCCAAAGATTTGAAAGATGAAATGATGATCTAAGCGAAAGCGTTTGTCGTCATAGCGAAGTGACCAACGTGCGTGCATGTCGTATGAAACAGACTTTGGTCTGTCGACTTCATAACCACCTTCACCGTATGGAAACAAACAAGGGAAGCTGCCAAGCAGGTGATTCGGATTTTCACTGGATCCGTGAGTTAAACTCCCGCTGGCCGTCTTTCGTGGGTATTCATTGACGAAATCACTGCTTCGTTTGACAGCCCAACCGTCGACCAACTCGGTGCGAGCCACATTCGAAAGAGCATGTGCAAGCATTTCGTTTTCGTTTACCTCAGTCGCAGCGACATCAATAACTCCCAGTGATTGCAGAGGTATCGTCTCAGGGCCTATTAGTGTGTTTGCGTTATTTGTTTTCACCAGAAAGTGAAGCGAACAAACCTTCTTCAACCGAACGATCATTTCCAGTATCTTCCACTCGTTCTTCATCGCTTTGTTTGTCTTCCCCGGGTATGCCGGCCAAATTCCCGAGACCACTAGAGTCCTCGTTTCCTGATCAAAGTGAGCGACGATTCTCATTTAAGCAGCGTTTTTTGGTAACACTAACCTTCTTCGTCACTGTCGTCCTCAGGAACGTATCCGTCATTCTCAGCAGCTAAGATATCACTGTCTGGCAAATGTCGCGTTACAGATAGAATCTCTTGGGGGAAACCGTCAACAGGTAAGGTGTTGAGTCGTTCTGGACAAATGATGATGTGTTCATACAAAGGGTTGTTCTGTTTCAGCCATTGTAGCGCCATCCGCACATGGTTTTGGTTGACACGCAAGAAGCCAGGCATCGTTTTTTCGGGGACGTTTCTCGGGCCAACAAAGGTAACGCCTATTGTGGCTGCCAGAATCGAGGATCTGGGAGGCATGATTTGTGCGTCAGTCATTTTCGCGATGTCCTCAGTGTTAAGACGGTATGTGGAAACGTTCCCTCTGAGACCACTCTGTAAATTTTTCGTACCCCAGGAACGCGCCCCTTTTTTTTTGGGGTACAGTTTGACAATGTACGCAGCAGGGAAATGCCTGGCTACCAAAACGTGTTCAGGAAGGGTAAGAATTTTCAATTCGCCAGGAACTGGTCCTATCCACATTCCGTTGGCGAGTGACAAAGGAGGTGTTTTGTTTCGCTGAAGATGGGACAGACAGGATGGACAGACGAAAGCGATGCGAACGTCGTCGTTATCTGTACGATAACAGGATGATTCGTCATGAAGAAGCATCCCGTTTGTCAGTGTGTGGGCGGGATGTTGCTTAGATGGCATAAGTAATTGTTTTTGATGCAATTCAGAAACAAGGATCTCATGAATATCTTTACGGGGGTACCGCCCAGCGCAAACAGAACAGGTTGCCGTTTTGGTAGCGATGTTACCGGTGGCATCGATGAATTTGCATATCCGGTCCTGTCGGATCTCCTCTGGAACGGTTTGAAAGAAAGTATCATGAGAGGTGGTGGGTGCGTTTGCTTCTGTGATGTTTACAACTGAACGTTCTTCCTGCTCGATTTTTCTCCTCTTTGTTTTCTCTTCGATCGCGTTTTCAAGCAGGGTTTGGAGTGCAAGTGGAAGACGTTGAACGGCTTCATCTAGCGTGGCACGGTTCTTTTTCTCCGCAGGCAGAAAAGAGCCGTTAGGTATTATCTTGTAAATTTCTTTAATCGTTAACCTGGATACATTGAACAGTACATTCCCGGGAGGTTTGGAAGTAGACGGCAACATTGGTAGTTTGATCAGTTTCTCCTGTGCTGACACGTTTGCTTTTTTATTGGGTCGCGTTTGGAGAAGCGGCGCTCAATCAACTATCACAGGGCCCCCTTTTTTTTCCTTACAGTTCATTTTAAACACATCCGACCGACATACACGACAGTTGTCCGTCATCTTTCTTTGTCTTTGTTTATTTCCAAAAAGTCACCCCTAATCCGTTCTCTTCTTCTTTCCCTGTCGCATGTCATCCTCAGAATCATCGAGGGAATTGTGCTCGTTTGAGGCTTGGAGAGAAGATTGGAGGGGCGCTGCAGTGGCATCGTTCATTTTCAGGGTTTTTTTGGGGGGTTTAGTGCGCGACTTACCCGTATCTCCTTCTCCATCCACACTTTGGTTTTCCTTTTCTGCATACTTTTCGTCAGTGTCGCAAATCAGCAAGCGAACGGACGCACCACCATTTGGGAACGGCAAAACGCCACTTGAGGGACCACCAAGTTGACTTCCTTCGTTGGTGTCCGAATCTCTCGTGCGATGCAATGCGGCCGCAGAGACCATACGAATAGGACCCTGGCCGATATTCTTTCGTTTGTAAGCAGAGGACGGTCTGGCGGCGCTCGTTTGCAGAATGATGATTTGCTCAATCGTCGCGTTAAAACAGTCGAAGTTTGTATTACTTTCCTTGATACGGATGTGATAATGGTGGAGTTCAAAGTGAAGCTCCACGAGAGCTCCCTTGAGAACGTTGTTCACTTCATCTGTTTTTACAGGTTTGTCGTTTTGGAAAACAGAGAGTGGCCTGACTTGATACTCATGTTTGACCTCCTGTAAATCTGGTAGCAAGTTGTCGGAGACGGGCCATTTTTCTGTTTCGTCGTCAACAACTTCTCCTGCTTCGTTGTCAATTTTGTGAGGCTAGAGAGTACAAAGAACGTCTCAATTCTTTCGGCGGTAAGTAAGGATGAAATTTGGGCGAACCCTTTTCACGAACACATTCTGGCCGAAGCGCAAATTTGTGTAGTTGCCTTTGGCGCAAATGAAGTAACGTCGATCGTCGGTGGTCGTAGTTTTCTCCTGGATGTTGCACATGATGTCAATTCCCTTTTGAAAATCGTCCTCAAACGGTGTTCCATACGGCTTCGAAAGTTGTAACTGAAATTTAGATGTGTGCAAACCACCATATTTCCGATTGAAATTGCCTTGGGGACCGCAATTCAGCCTGTTGTCCAGCACACGACCGACCACACACATGACGGCATCGGTTTGGTTCTTTTGGTCGTTCAAGATGTTTCCAGATTTTCCTTGGCACCAAACTACGTTATCCTTCAACATGGGATTAGCCACATAAAAGTTAGCGTCCGCGAGAGCGGTTTGGTAGGAGTCAAGGTTAATCTGCATAGCGAGCACGGGAAAGAGGGATGGATGTAAGCAAGGCAAAAGGAGCAAACAACTGTTACGCCATATCGAAAAGGAGGCTTAGCACACCCCTCAAAAAAAACATGAACCACGGTGCAACGTAATGCAATGACGACGAACCGCCAGTGGACCCCTGAACCCTTTTTTTGGAGTTGGGGTACAACTCCTGAGTAACATACACGCTACACCGACGATGATTCCGCAAGGCACGCATTACATTGTGAGCGTGTGAAAGTAGAGACCGCTGTCTGTTTCGCTGCGAAGGAACGTTTTTGGAACATAAGCATGATTTTCTAACTAGTAAATTTAGCCATTGTCTCAGTAGTTGTACAGTCTCTGTTATCTCTGTTACCATCAGCCGAAATCACTGTTTGTCCTTATTTACATTTATTTGACTGTGTGGTCGAATCCGGCTGAATTTCGACCTGCCATAGGACCTTGTCAAGCAAGGTGACAAACAGTCACCGGTCTACAAGGTCATATGCTGGGTGGCTTTTCCTGCTAATTTATCACGTGTATACACGTGTGTATAAACAAGACCAAATATGTGGTAAACATCTGCAATCTGTTACCTCTCTGTTCCCCTCCCGCCAAACCACTTTTTGAGTTGCGGAAATAGACGTTCAGGTAAAGTAAGCAGTTAACAGTTTCAGAACGCTGAACATGTTATACCGAATAATTTGCATATGAATCCCCTGCCAGACCTTTCTCATACCCTTCCCTGTTTGACCAAGGGAGCGCACTTCCGAAACGCGCTTTTCGGTTTGCTCAAAAACGTTCTCGTCAGAAAATGGTGGAAGTCATTCAAGCGCACTTTCCCGTGCTCTGTACGCTTTCTAAGCGCCGCGTTCGCTTCACGCTTTCCCGCGCTTCGTGCGTACTCCTACTCACCCCGGACCCTTCCCTCCGCATTTTACCATACCCCTTCCCCTGTTCATCTAATGCACCCCATCCCTTAGCCTTTCTTCCCCAGTTATATATAACTCATGTAATTACAACTTGATACCTAACACCTCTAATAGCAAACTGCTCCCCTCAGACTTCACACTTTTGAGCTCAGTGCGTCTCTTCCCCTCGTGTTCTCCAGTGTGCTGCACTCACGCGCGGCCTTAGCGACTCGAACCCGACGCGTTCCCGACCCCGACGGCCATCTATTAAAAGTTTCGCCCCACGCCAACGCGTGCGCGACCGTTTCCGATCACTTGTGACCACTCGCCCTCAGGCTCTGCGCGCTCCGCGGAGGCCTGCATGACCACCTTGCGCCGCTTCACACCCCTAAAGCGTTCTCGGCAGAAAATGTAAGGTGCGATTGGTCATTTATCTACAGAGCATCGCTCCATTCTTAAAAAGCGGGAGCAGCAAACAGGCAAACATCGAGTGCAGTGACGGGGAAATCATTGGCGTGTAAACGACTCAAGTACTATGCAAGACGGTATCAGACGATTGTCGACGACAGCGTCTCCATATTTATTGATGCCAGTGGGACCCATGCTACATCGACGGTTGTCTGTGCCGTTTACACAGGACGTTTTTCATCCATGAATGTCGTGAGGTATCAGATGGCTTCGGCTCGGCAGCAGAAACCCTCATCTTCGATCAAAAAGCGCTTTGGGCTTTCGCCCATTATCTGTACGCTACCATAGTACCCCAGCCTCTCTATAACTTGAACATTCCCTAATTACCTACAATGCTTGTACATTTCCCTGGAGCCATTTATCCAAATGCAACCACAGCTAACTATCCATCTCGGTGCCGTAAACGTCTCGTGCCGCGTGCCTCCCCACTCCTCTCACTGGCGCCGCACCAAACCCGTCCCCGAGAAGTAAACCAGCGACGCCGACTCGCAAAGACAACTTGAAGGGAACAAATTATACGTGTTGAACACAATCGTCTACATGTACCTGCCACCACTGCTAGCAAATAATCTATAAATCGACCATGTACTTGTCATACCTGACAAAACACCTGATGAATCTGTACAAAATTTGTCCCGCAAGCAAGGTTACAGTCGACAGGGTCGACGCCTAGTTTGGAGTTGCAGGGAATTTTGACCTGCCATATATCAAATCCATGTCCGATGCCGGCTCGGCTGTCTTGGCCTATTTTTACTTCGATTTCAAGGACACAACAAAACAGGACTTGCGCCAACTTGCACGCTTTGTTATCGTCCCTTCTTATCCAACTCGCCGATCAAGCAGATATCTTCTGCGACACTCTTTCCTCCTTGTACTCCAACACAGACGAGGATTGGAACAACCAACTATCGACTCGCTTGCGCAGTGCCCCAAGGATATGCTCACGATGATGGGACATGTGCCGGTCTATCTGATCATCGATGCTCTCGACGAGTCTCCCAACGATTCGGGGATTCCATCGTGAGAACGTCCTCGAGCTGGTGAAAGAACTTGTCAATCTTCACCATCCAAATCTACGTCTATGTATCACGAGTCGTCCAGAGTACGACATTCACACCACCCTTGAGCCTTTAGCGACTCAACAAGTATCCCTCCACGATGAGAGCGGTCAAAAGCAGGACATTAATGTTTATGTCACATTCGTTGTTCACTCGGATCGAAGGATGAAGAGATGGCGGGAAGACGATAAGGACGCGGTGATTGAGAATCTCACGGAGAAGGCAGATGTAATGTAAGGACATCTTCCGTTCATCATGACCGCGTAGTTATCTAATGTTTTCAAACAGGTTTGTTTTGTCAATTAGAAGCTCTGCGGCACTGTTTCCCGACCAATCTGCGTCGTATCCTCGAGGAATTACCCAAATCACTAGACGAGACATACAAGCGTATCCTGAAGGAGATCCAAGGAATGGGGTATGCCCACAGGACCCCTACGACGAATTCTGGTTCGAGAGGAGGACCGCGCAGGTCTCACGATTCGTGACAACGCGTGGCCGCCGAACAACGACTTCAGCGCAGTCACCATGTGGCTCTTCTGGTTCCTCCTCCTCGATGCGCACAATTGACACTTTCATTTTTTCATTACCCGCCCTCTATCCTGGCATACTGTACACTGTACAAATGGAAGCCACATCTGACGATCCCCTGACCCCTGAAGGCCTGAATAGGCCGCTCTTTTCCCAAGTCTACGGTGCACTGGTGCACTAAATGCCCACCGATCAACACAAGTATCGGTTTCTGATCTGGAAGGGCGCACGCCTGCAGATGTCCCGTAGATCACTAAACCTCTTGCATATAAAGGTTTATCGACGTTCATCGGTTGATAACCGAAAACTACTGCGCATTCCAGAGGCTGTTGCACAGTATTTACCTCGAGATTACCTTCAGCTGACATGAATATGGTCTTCACAATTCCATCCCTCCTTCTAAACCTAGACAAGTACCCGACCCGTGGAAGTAACACAAGTTGACCCCGGGTCACTATCTTGTGATGCCATACTCGTCACATGCGTTTTCGTTAGGTGAGGCGCGTACCAGTTCCTAATTAACAAACTGTCTGAATGCCTCGAAGAGCCCAAGGATGACAGTTCTGTTATTCAAGGGCTGCATCCCATCCCGGCCCAACCCATCAAGATCGTCAACCGGTGGCACCAGCCTGTGCACAGTCGTTGGATTTGCAGGGTATTGACTAGTCTCTATGGCGTCGACAAGATCTTGCGTAACGGTTATTTTGTAAAATGTCGGCGTAGTACCAAGAATGATAATGCCAGGAATAGCCTTTACTCGAATAGGCGCCTTCCCAATCCTCAACAAGAGTCTGTTGTTGTACTGAAAGGCGGCGATCGCTTGCGCAATGAGCTGCGCTTCAGGATCTACTCCCTCCTTTTCCTCCTGCTTCTGCACCAGGAGAAAGATCTCAGCGTTTCGATTAGCCACACAGACACTGCTTTTAGTGTGCGTATACCCCCCGCACATGAAGAGGGGTATGTGTTTTTGCCGGCAAATATAACCACCAGCGACAACATCGTCGTACCCGAGTAAGCCGAGGAGATGGGCGGCGAACTCCTCAACGGCTCCCTCCGCAGGTGGAATTTTCATCGCTGGTCCCAGATAGAAGAAGAAGTTTCGATCACCCCTATCGGCTATCCCACCAGGGGGATAGGTTTCGTTCTCAAGAATGACTTGGTGGAGGGATGACTGGGGTAGAGTGGGATTTCCGAAGAAAGTGGCAATGTCTTGAGAAGTGACCGTGATATTGTAGGCAAGAAGTTCGTTGCTCTTCCAATCAGAACCTGGCTTTGTGGATCGGATCAGAGTAGCCATCGGTGCTATATCAAAGATATGGCGGCGTACTAAAAGCTAGATGACTGACGCGGGTTCGTCCGTGAATTGGCCCCTTTCGGACTCATCACTCCCGCCTTACAGCACCTTCAGGTCGTTTTCCTTTTCCCGGCATGACCTCAGATCGCTCTCGGGCTCCTCAATGTGCGGGTAGTGGAAGTCTCCGAATCCCACAAATGGTCTGCGCCCCAGGCCAGCCCACCCTCTCCGACATGCCCACCACGGCTTCCACCCATTCCACGCGGGACGCTCCCTGGTACGTCCCATGTCTCTTCCTCCATACGCACTCTCACTCCGCTGCGTCACGACCGCACACAACGATAGGTCGAACAACCCCATGCCACAACTCCAACATACCCCCGGCGCAGCACAGACCCAAACTGCGTGACCATCACATTCTTGATGACCACGCCCTCTCAAAAACCTTTGGAGCGGGGAGGATGTGCAACGTGGAGCTAGTTCACCCCAATATATCTGGGGAAAAGGTTCGTCACGGTAATCTTTCACTGTAGCGCTCCTGCTTTTCAGGCTCGTATTTTCGTTTAATATGGTCGTTTCATCACGTTCTCATCAATATCGGCGTCACGTACCCTTCCCGTCAGTTGGTTGCGAAGGGCACCCTGACTCCCCGCATTTACCACGCGCAGTGCGCACCTAATATCGGGGCTGTTCTGTTAGGTCAACAGGGGTTTACTGGAGGGCCAGGGGCTCTTTTTTTTGACAGCTATTTTCAACGCGAATACTACTTTGTCGTCGTCTCTCTTGCAATTCCCCCATTCGTCGTTGCTGAGCGATTTGTTTCGTTCGTACATCTAAAGACGGCGGGTAGATGCTCGACTATACCATCAACCACGGCCGCTCATCACGCGAACGCGTTGCAAGGAAGTTCGTGAGGCAGATCGGAAGCACGCTAAAATATTGTCACAAGAACAACGTCGTGTACCGAAATGCGCCTTCATGACCCGTGAATAGCTCTCGGTTGATCGTTGATATCGTCTTCAGACCTCAAAATCAAGAACGTCCTCAGTTCGCAGACGAGAAATATCAAGATCATAGAATTTGGGTTATCGAATCATGACGATCTTGTCTAAGATTCCCTTTCATGAGCAAAGCATGCCTGTGCTTCATGCAAAAATCAAGCGCAGGCCGGTTGAATACCCCATTTGACTCAGCGCAGGTGAGTCTACGGGTCCGGATACTAAAGACAACGTTCACACCCAGAATGCAAACACCCCCTATGGACCCCCAATACGCTATCCTTACGCTCGACCGGTATGCAAGTGGCTGACCAGCTTTGAGTTCGGCGCCGAGGAAAGGACTGACAGGCTAGGTCACGTGCCCCCTTTTTGTCGTCATCAACCACCTCCGAGTCAACTTCCTCAATTTTCGTACTTTCGGACTTTGTCTCGTCATCACTTTGGGTCGCACGGTCTTTATGGGTGCAATATCTAGCGACGCTTCTCGCAAGTGAAGCAAAGTCCTTCTTTACGATACTTACTCTACCTCAGTGGTCGCTTTCCGAATCGAGTTGTTGACATCCATCGCATAGGGGTCGCGCAGAGGCCAGTCTTCGGTTCCACACAACGTGCTTCCAAGCGCCCTACGGATCGCTCGTTCTTCAGTCTGTTGCGCTGTTGCATCTGCCAGTGGTGGCCTGGGTCCACTGTCCAAACGTTTCAGGTGCAGACTAATGCACACGTTGGCCAGCTTCGTTGGAAATCACGTCGCGAAGCATTAGGAGACTTGACGGGACATCTAATGTCGATTCCGGCTTTATGACCTAGGATGCAGCGACGTACTCAGGCCCGGCGTCGACATGGCTGTCTTCCGCAACTTATCTTGTGCACGTTCGTGCTCTGCCCAGTCGGTAAAGGTGTCCTTAAACTCGCGCTCGGGGACTTGCCAAGCTGACTCTCCGACAAGCAGGTGTTGAGGATCTACCTCCACTTCATCGAGCCACGCGTATTGTCGACTGGTCCATCCGTGGACGGAGGGTCCCTCGATAAGGGGTAAAAGTAGACTGATTTCTTACCAGGGTCGCGCGCGATATCGGCGTCCCGATTCATCGACATGAACCCTTTGAACTGAGCCAGGAAAAGTTTCGTGCGCGCGGGGTTTCGGTCGTATTGGGGACCCTTCAAGTCGCTTTCCTTTTTCCCGACGTCCCTCCGGCATAACCGTTCCAAAACTAGGTCGCTCCCGGGCTCCTCAATGGGCGCGCGTGGTGGAAGAAAAGAGTGGTTCCAGGGCCCGAACAGGCTCGGCAGGCGGTTCATCGACCCTGTCCGGGGTCTGCGTAGGTGTGTACGGCTGGCCCGAGCTCTTCAGGCTTCCCAATCGATTTTTTGTTCAGATCGTTGTGACAGTCCGAACGCTTCACACGCCACTCTGAAGGCTTGTAGAAAATAACCCTCTCGTTCGTTTTGTGCAATTTGCAACGCGTCTCAAACTATTCGCCATGATCGCAATCGACGGACACTCGTGCGCCACAAAATTCACCGTACCGTCCGTTGCATCGCTCTCCGTCGGAGTCGGATCTGAGACCTGAGGTAGCAGAGACCCGGGGCTTCATCATATTTCGTCGGGAGGGACGGGCAGCGCACTAGCGCCAGTGAACGTACACCCAATGTCGTGGTAATTCGGTACTGGTAGTTTGAGGAATCGAGAGGCTTGGTCTTATGACACGCTAGAGAAGCGGAGTCGGTCAAGGTCGACCTCAACAAGAGCAACAAACTCGAATCAAAGTCAAGTTGTCCTCCATGGGAGGACAATGAGCGATCACACTGGTGTCTGAGTGGAATGGAGTCGTTGGAATCACCGTATTGTATAGAAGACTAAGCTTCGGGCCTTCTTCTGGAATACAGGTTTATACAAAGAGAAACGAGCCACTAATTGAAACGAGTCATCATCATAATCACAAGTCGAGTCCGAGGCAAGTTCAAGGCGTCCGCGGTCGAGTCCGAGTCACCACGTCTTGTGATGTCAAATGCTTTTTCGTCAATCAACTTGGCGAGGTGCATACCAAATCCTAGTTAACAAGCTGTTTGAACGCCTCGAAGCACCCAAGAATGACAGCTCTGTTATTCAGGGGCTGCATTCCGTCCTGGTCCAAACCATACAGATCTTCAACCGGCGGTATCAGCTTGTACACAGCTGTTGGATTTGCAGGATACCGAGCACCCACTACAGCGTCGACAAGGTCTTGCGTGACGGTGATCTTGTAGAACGTCGGCGTAGTACCAAAAATGACGATGCCAGGAATGGTCTTCGCTCGGATAGGCTCCTTCCCACTGCTCTCCAGGAGTAGGTTGTTATACTGAAAAGCGGCGATCGCTTGCGCAATGAGCTGCGGTTCGGGGTCCACTCCCTCCAGGAAATTTTTGTCCTCCTGCACCACGAGAAGGATCTTAGTGTTTCGCCGAGTAACCAAGCAGACATCGGCTGTAGCATTAGTATACCTCTCGCCAATGAGGAGTGTTATGTCTTTTTGCCGGCAAATGAAGCGATCACCGACATCATCATATCCGAGCAAGCCTAGGAGATGGGCAACAAAATCTCCAAAGGCAGATTCCCCCCCAGGTGGAATTGACATTGCCGTTTCCAAATAGAAGAAGAAGTTTCTGTCGGGCTTGTCAGCTATCCCATCAGGGGGATACTTTTTGTTGTCGAGAATGACTTTGTGGACGGATGGCTGGGGTAGAGAGGGATTCCCAAAGAAAGTGGTGACGTCCTGAGGGGCGACGGTGATATTGTAGGCACGAAGTTCGTTTCTCGTCCAATCAGACCCCGATTTTGTGGATCGAACCAGAGTAGCCATTGGTGCTGTAGAACATATCAGAGACATAGATGGGACAAAATCATTAAGATTGCGGCGTACTAAAGGCTTGGATGACGTGTATGGTGGGTAACTGATACACAGATACTAGTACAGTACAGTCAAGAGTACAGTCGGAATTCTCATAACGCATAACGTGATTCATGGCCAAAACGTTATGCATTCGAAGACCATGGGTTTCCCACGGTCCGGGAATATCCGTGATGCTATCTCTGTCTGGAACGTCAACAATCCTCATGAGGCGCTTGTACGCCTCAGGGCCATGGGGTTCCTCGAATTTGTCGCCAGAGGTCCTATAAATGAGCTTGGGCCCGCATCCCTTTGGACATAGTAGAGATTCGCCTCAATCTTGGGAAGTTCCCAACTTCGTAGGGGGTGGATTCAATTCTGGTGGCACGCTATCGTCGCTGGACCACGAGCTATCATCACCAGCCCGAGAGTCACTGCTCTCCTCAGAGGATAAGGCGGCGAGCTTGCGTGCTATTTCGGAGCACTGGTGATCGAGCTCTGGAGTCTTAACGTAATCCTTGAGGTTGGGCTCGACGGGAACATCAACGTCCGCTAAGTAAAGAATACAAGTAGATTAATACAGGCGAAGAGCAAACAAAACAAAGACCCGCTGTTGGGGTCGAGGGGATCATTTTCGATTGGGGCGGACATAGTACGTAGAGTAGTTTTCGAGTGCGCAAAGTTTTGATGAGCGAGTTGAGAGAAGTAAAAGTTTGGGGGGATCTCGATCACCCGCTGGTAAGTTTGCATGTGACTTATAGTATCCGAGTCTATCTCGTACTCAACCGCAGCCCAAAGTCTTCTGGAATGACGGCCGCGGCGCGCTGATGCTCAAATGGTTTATTAAGAATTTAAGCAGTGTTGTCATGACCCGGGTCTGACCCCGTCAGTTTCTGACCCGCGCCAGCTGACTATATTTTAGTCATTTAGTCATGGCGCGTCAAGGGGTACGTGGGAAGTTTCCCAAAAGGGAAATGGCAGTTCGCAGTCTCGTCTCGCAGACAAAGCAGCAGGTCACTGTGCAGCAATATATTATTTATCATCGTCTCTCTGGTACTTTCCTGGCCCGAGCACAACACATTATGGACATCCATTTCCTTGTCCAAATTCCAGATCCCTCCTCTCCAGAAGTACTCCATTTCCGCAGGGGCGCTCGGGTCTTCGGGGAAAATGAACAGAGATTAGGGGATCTTGGTAGCAGCAGCTCGCTGTCCCTAAGCGCTAGGAAACAATCTAAGATTGCGCAGGGTCTAGGGGGTGTGAAGCGTCGCAAGCGGTCGCGCAGGCCTCCGCGGAATGCGAGCTGTCGTATGTGGGTCCGCGGCGATCCCGGACGCGTCGGTGTCGAAATGCTAAAGCTGCGCGCGAGTGCGGCGAGGTCGGGAACGGGAATGGGGTCGGTTGGTTGCAGGTGGTCGGAAACGGTCGCGCACGCTTCGGCGCGGCGCAAAACTTCGTATGAGTGGCCGCCGGGGTCGGGAACGCGTTGGGTTCGAGTCGCTAAGGCCGCGCGCGAGTGCGGCGTGCTGGGGAACGCAAGGGATGAACGAACCTCACTGAGCTCAAAAATCCGAGGGAAGAAGTCTGCTATTAGAAATCTAAGATTACAGTAATTCGCTGTCCTGTATACAGAATAGCTTCAATTGAGTAGGTCAGAGCTCGGTGATGGACAGGTCTGGGATAAGTGAGTGGCCGAGTGTGCACAGAGCGCGGGAAAGCGGCGAAGCGCGGGAACGCGGCGCTTCGAAAGTGTAGAGAGCCGCGGCAAGGAGCGCGGGACAGCGCAGGTGAGTGCAGAGAACATCTAAAAAGTACGAAAACCAGGGTTCAGGGAGGATTTCTTGTAATTGGATGGAATGGTGAGAGGTAACCAGGTGAAGTAGGGAGTGTTTCCGACTTGGTTTCCGACATTGGCATCACCATCATCGTGCTTTGATAAGCAGCGTGGCGCTACCACCAATCGAAAGAAGAGATCTTATCTTATCTTTTCTCACGCTTTATCTGACTGACCCGCCAAAGGTCAGTCAGTTTGCATGACCCGGTTTGCGTGACCCTCGTGACCCGGCGTCAGCCTGACCTGTACAACACTGTGCGCAAGTGCACCTTGACTCCCAGTGAAAACCTGCGCCGAGGTAGACCGAGTTTGTCCGCGTCAATCTGAGCGGATCTGATTACTCAGACTACCCCGGTACATGCCAGATTTTGTCCGCTTTTCAGATGATATCCGAGTCTCACTGCGCCAAATCTGAGTCGTTCTCAGTTTTCGTCTGCGTTCGTCTGCGTTCAACTGCACTGTACTGAAATCTTCAGATGTACAAACACTTATAAATACACATTATTCTACCGACGATATCTGAATCTATCTGAGCCAAATCCGAGCCCATCTGAAACCCTACGCATCTACCCACTCAACTAACAAGTCCACGCGGCGACGTGTAGGTGACGCACGCAAAGGCAGTCCCTGGCAAACCTTGTTGAGTTTCCGAATTGCGAGAACAGGAAGGTAAACGTACCGATCAAGAAATGCTGTTGTCACCACTTTACACCGAGGGTGTTGCTGCAGAGGCGACGCGGGCGGCCAACTTCCTTTCCTTACTGAGAGCTTCGTATTTCTGGTGTGACTTCTGAGTGAGTTTTCGGCATCTCATAAGACGCACACATACCTTCTTCGTTTCAGAGTCGAGATTGTCCCACACAGCTTTGAAGCCGGACTTTGTCAGGGGATGTTCTTTAAGGTAGTCGCTCGCAAAAAGATTGCTAGCAGAGGGAGAACGTCAGAAAGTGGATGAACGGTGGCAGTGATCTCGTACCGTGCTGTTAGGAGGTTGGGAGCTGCAACCATGAGCTTTTCGGACTTTGAACTTCTTGAGGTAGACATTGCAACCAAAGACGACGCAGCATCCAGCTCCTCGCTAGGGACTTGAAATAATGGTTTCGGGATCGAAATTCCAGCCCTTTAAATCGTAGTTAGCCATCATGCAATCGAGAACACATGTAGACGCGTACAATGGGTTCACCTGTGAGAAGTACAACAAATCAGTCGGTATATGCCAACTTCTGATGAAGGAATAACTTACACGGCGTCGTCCAGAACGTCCCCCAGCTGCCCCCGACAACTGGGGAGTTGTATTGACTTGGGGTCTTGCGGGGGGTGGTGAAGTCGCTTCCGAGACAAGGGAATCACCAGGTGGGGTGGGCGAATCTGAAGATGGTTGGGTAGGGCAGACGAGTGCAGGTGCGGACTCGGAGGTTGCAGGGGCTATTCCAGCAACTGGCAGGTCGAGTTGATTCTGAATCGGAGAGCGCAGTGTTGCTGGTTCAGTCGGCGCCTGTGGAGCACCCTCCCGACTCGGAGTTGGAGGGCACGGTGGCGCCGGTTCAGACTGTTTGGTCAGCGCGCTGGAAAGCAAAGTATCTTGCGGAGTTGAAGGGCATGGTGCCGCTGGTTCAGTTAACGCAAGTGAAGCACCACGATCTTGCAGTGTTGGATGGAACAGTGACGCTGGGTTGGTCAGCGTGGGTATAATACTGGGTGGAGATGGAGGACGCAGCGGCACTGGTTCGGTCAGTGCGGGCGAAGCACGTTGTGGGATTGTAGCGGGAATGCTAGTGGCAGGTGGGGTCGGATGGGTGGGCGTGGATCCAGCTGAAGAGCTGTTGTCCAAGTCAATTACCTGTACGCCAGGTGGGGGTGCGGCTGCCTTTGTCTTTGCCTTCTTCCGCTTGCGATCTTCTTTCTTTCCGTTGTCTTCGTTAGTCTTGTGCTTGGAAGGCCGAATACCTTGGACATATTAGTGACTTGGATAGGGAAAAGAGAATGAGAGGAGCGCACGAGTAAGGCGCCCAGACTCTCGAACATCCCGGCACCAATCTGGATACTTGATGATTGCAAACCGCTCCGCCTTCCAGTTGTCGTCACAGTAACGAAACTCTGAGAAATGTACCTTCATCTCATGTGCGAAAAAAGTCGCTGCTGGCAGGGTCTTCTTTGTCCAAGAAGGGGGGTCAAGACGGTGACGATAGAGTTCATTCCAGGATTGCTTTGCGTAGGTCATAAATTCCCTGACACGAGACTCCACAGCAGGGTCGCCATCCTTGTTGGTAAGGAACCCCAGTTTGTGAATGGAATTCCCGCGATCCTTCTGCCGTTCACAGTAGTCTGCCCAATTTAACTCGTGCCAATATGGGACGTCTGGATAGTCACCCTCTTCGAGCATTTCTGGTGCGTCAGCGATGTCAAGTGTCTCGGGTTTTGCATCTCTTGCGATATTTTGAGGTGTTGCGGGCATAGTACGAGAAGCTGCGAGGGTGTTGATGATATCCTGGAGGCGTGTAGTGGTGTTTCTGATGGCGAAATAATCAGCATATATGCAGTTAAAAAAAATAACGACGTGCCTTTCTGCCTCCAGTTCACACTTTGCTCGGAGAAATTGAGTGTGCATAGACGTGTATGCAGTGTTGCCACATCGGATCAAAGCTTCGTGAGAGGCACAAGTGATCGCTTTGGATACAGATGAGAATGGCCCAGAAAGAGAGGAATTTGGCTGAAACTTAAATCAACACAACGCAGTTATTACAGTCAATTAGATGAGACGTACATCAACATGTTGAGGGGGATTTGACAGCATGCGTTCATAATGGCTACTATTTCCATACGGATTGTTGTAGTCGTCATTGAAAAAAGAGTCAGAATAGTGGCCATTTAGGCCACTCATTGTGGATGAGAGGAAAGTGGGAGTAATGTAACTTGACTTCTGCGTTCGTGCCCGCGTCCTCTGCTCATTCATGTGACGTCATGATGCACCTTCCAAAAAGGGAATACCCCCGCACGTCGATCCATATGTCGATCTCAGCACTCCAACGTAGCTACTGGATTCCAGATTCTCCTGTACACAACCCTACCTCTGTGCTGAATACAGAACACCATACTTCCCTCCCCATTTTGGTGTGATTTATTGACGTTTGACCTATTCAAATGGCACACAGAAGCTCGCAAGTCGAACCTGCTTGTTCCTCAATCCAGTTGTTCTACGCACCGGCATCTTGCAAATGCGCTCACATTCGGGTCCCAGTATCGCACCTGAATTGGGTGGAACTCTCTCAGTTTCAGAAGTAACTAATCCAGCACTGTACTAGCTTCGCCACCATGACCCTGTTCACCGTCCAAGGTCTCCTCAAAACCAGTCAGCTTGGCATCCTCCAATCCCGACTTCTCTACAACAAACCAAAGCCCACTTTCGGAATCAGTTGGCAATGGGGGTAATGGCTGCATCGAGATACATGCCATGATGCTCGACAGATCAATAACTCGAAGGTCATTGTCACCACGATACCGACATGCCCATAAGGTATACGAAGACTCGAGAAGTATTTCTCGGACTGGGCGTGAATATACGGAAACAAGAGCATAGGGAAGAGGCACATCGTCTGGGTTGTCGGTGGTGAAATGAAGGAAATAAAATTGGACTTCAGCATATTCAATTTGCCCGTTCAATTCTATCTTCGTGTATTTTGAGCTGAGGAATAGATTATCCGGGACGTAGGACATACCTTGACGTTTCGAGTCACCCGTACCTTACTGCACGCTCGTTTACTCTCACACCAGAGACTTCGTGCGACTTGTCCATTGGGCAGACGAAGTCTACCCCATCGCCTAATCTTCGGGGTGTTGAATAATCGGAGAAGTACATTCCCTCCTGGCCCAGAGATACTTGTAGCAAACCTGTCCCTTGGTCGCAACAAGACACGCCCCTCTCCAAGATCGTGGGAGAACCTAGGCAGAAGCGGCATTGCTGCCGGATCCAATTCCGGATATATATTCTTAAGTGCGTTGACTTGTGACCGTCGAAGAGCACGCCGAGCGAGATTTGCGAAAGGATTAGAAGGCTGTCTGATTTCCTTGCCGAGATCCCCAATTGTACGCTCCATCGTAAATTGAGTATAATATGCGCCTGGCCCTACTCGCGTGACTTCATCACATGTATGGAGGAGGGTATGGATGCAAGGTCGGCAGAAGTGAAGACGGTCAACCCGTCGCTGATAGTATATATTCTCATACTCCTCCACGAACTGGACGAGGTGTGAATGAGCCTCTTGAAGCTGTGCACCGGTGATGCGCCGTTGTGTGAGTATTCGGGCACCACACACGAGCTTACAAAAGTTCTTCCAATATTTGCGAGGAAGCACTGCGCGGAACAATCCAGGTCCTAGCCCAAAGAGATAGAGGTAGTATTCTGTGGCCTTGTATCCACTGGATATCTTCTCTGCAGGATTGCGTGGAGGGCGGTGGAATGAGGATGGGAAGAAGGGTGTTGCGTTGGCCACTAGTTGGCCATGAGTCTGCCACACATCTCCGGTCAGCGTTGCCCAGTCCCAGGTCGATTGATCGTCAGCTGGGTCACATTTCAAGGTTCCTCGCCAAAGCGGTATCAATAGTTCACCTAGATTGAGAAAGAGGAGGTGCATGAGGTCCAAAGCAAAGCAACGCGGTAAAGGAAACATGAGGTCCTCGGAAAGCCCACTAAGGATACTTGGTTTGCTTATTCCAGTCTCTTTGCGGTTTCTCTCGTAATCGACTTGGTCGATCGAGGAGATCAGTTTGGAAAGCTTCTGTTGATAGTCAGCCGGTGAGAGGGTGCCAAGATTGCGTATGTCAATGTCAGGATGGTTGCAGTCCCGAACAGTGTAACTATTTGGCTTCAGATGCACCGCAAAGTAATGTCCAGTGTGGGCCTTGTGACGACCCTTCATTGGACAGCCAAGTCGGCAGCCATGTGCGCCGTGGTGACCAACGCGTCCGTCAACCTCAGTCATCCCGGGTGCATCTGCTGTTGCCAGAGAAAAAATAATTCTTGATTGGATGACCGTCTCTACTATTGCGTCCCACATACGAATTCCGGCCCCATTGTTCTCGCGTTGGAGTGCAGAAAGGTGATGGATGCCTCTAAAGAGGTACGAATCGATGATTTTTGGTTTGTTGGGCCCGGGGATAATAGTGCCTGGAAATACATGGCCCTTCCGGTATCGCTGAATCGGGGAAAAGTTATGCAGGACCCAAATTGAGATCCATGTGTCAGATTTCTTGTTCTGGTACAGTTGCGCTCCATCAAGAGAAGACGAAATGACAGTATCATAAGCGGTAAGGTTGATACGTTCAGCAAGATCTTGCATCTCGCTGCCGCTCAAGATGTCGTCGTACACAATATCTGTGCCATCCTCCGTCTGGAGGTTGTCCATCATTTCGGCCACCTCTCTCATCTTTGTGTCAAGGTAGCGCATATTCGTAGCTCCTGAGTAAGACCGACGTAGTGCCTGAAGTTGCGGGCCAAGAAGGATCGTACAGAATTGTTGTCGTGAGACCTTTCTGTGTGTTGACGCCAACTGGGTTGCATCATAGTATCGAGCCTCGCCACATACGTTGCAGGACTCGAGTTGTGAGAAAGGCCCTGTAAATGCATGGCACGAATTTATGCACATGTCATCATAAACTGCGACAACTCCAGATATTTCGGCGACAAGCTTTTTCACAGAGTGGTATGAGAGAACACTGGACTCAGGGTATCGGCGCAGAATGGCATCACGACATGACTTGTATATATCCTCAGATGCGTTGGTGACAGCCAGAAAGAGGTTGAGAGAGAGCCGGATATCGGGATCAGAAATATCTGCTGGCCGTTCACAAGGGTTACGAAGGCGATCAATGAGATCACCATCCAGATTTCCGTTGTCGAGAGTCGCAGCACGTATCTCTTTGATGAAGTCCTGAGATACTTTGATACTGTCAATACGGGATACCACAGCTGGGAGTTCGCCTGCCTCTTCATCGGCATCACCAGTGGATGACTGTTCAGGTTGACTGAGCGCACGAAGAGCTGCGCGCAACTCGGCTGCTTGTGCCTCTTCTCTCTGTTCATGTTCATCGAGGCTGCCAGGATTGAAATACCCTGGGCCCTCAGGATCATCGTCACTTTCCTCTTGGTGTGGATGTCTTGGAGCCTGGGCCAAGTCAGGGGTGGTATGGGATTGCTGGTGATTCGTGTCTGTGTCATTCGGATCCCCAAGCAGTTGATCGTACTCAATACTATGGTGAGGAGGTGCAAGGGAGTCACTCTGGTGCAGGGACAAAGAATTCTCGTCCTATTTGTATGTAATCGATGAACAGATGGTACGAGTAGTCGACAACAAACTGGTAAGGGAACATAGGTTCAAATAACATACCGTTGCATCATGTTGCCGACGTCTCTTTGAAACATGTTCATCACTATGTGCTGAGACACTTTTGTCACTGTCGCTATCTGAGCCATCGCCATTTGTGGAGTTGCTGTGGCCCGGGCGCAGTAACTGGCTCTGCTCAGACCAGGCGCGAAACGAACTTGTAGCCAGATTTGTAAGGCGGGATGCATGGCGTCTTGCAGTTCGAGCCGAGACAAGAGCACCATTGCACACTGGACAGGGACAAGGCTTGCGTAACTCGGGCATATGAGAGCGTCCAGTTGTCCAGGCAGAATGAAGTAAAGGCGTGATCGAATACAATGAGTCAATGACGTAGGGTACTGTAAGTTACGATGTTACGATGCTCCTACACTAAACTCAGATTTGAACTGCGAATCATCAGCTGATCTCAGTCACGCCCGGCTAGGCTCAGAGTCACTCAGATACTCTCGGCGCAGGTTTTCACTGGGCTTGACTACCGGATGACGCCTTCGATGATTGTGCTGGGCCACACTTGAATCGGATCTACATACCCTGCACTGGCAGCTCGCACACTCATATTGCGACATTACGCTACTCTTCGGCCACATACATGGCCAATCTCTCAAGCCAGGGCTGACATGACTTATGAGCAAGTGGCTTGTCCTGCACTATACGATAGCGTATTTAACTGAAACAATCCCGAACAGGGTATGCATGCAAGAATCTGCTCAGGGCCTAGATCAAGAACGGTGGGTCTGAGTTGACGATTTTGACGGTATAGGACGGGGCGTTCCAGACATATCATAGCTGGTCCTGGTGCGGATTACGCTGTCGCAATCAGGGGCGGAATGGCGCACGCATACTTACGACCATCATCGAGCACGGTAAATCCGGCGCCTGGAACGCGACTGCATCCGCCACGGCCGTCGTCTGTTCGAACAACGTGGAGGTTCTCGACGGGCTGCTTGAAGCGCTAGACGCCCATGGGATCGTATTCGGGCGGTTTGTCTAATGCCCCGGGATGTGCGTGGCACCTCTCTCAAATCTCCAGTGACCTCATATCACCGGTGACTGATCGACTCATCACAGAGATCACGCCGAAGGCAGGCGCGGAAAGTCCCGCCGGCGCAGAAAACGCAGAGGTCTAAAACCTGACGGGCGCGACAGAGACAAGACGGGAAACGCCTGAGGCCTTGCCATCGTTCCCGCTGCCGGAGACGAAAACGGCGTGTCCGCAACTTAATCCCGCACTTGAGAGCACTACACCCAGCGATTCCACTACGCACCCTGCTACTCCGAGTCTTCCTCGGGGCACAGCGACCCGCGCTACTCCCGCGCTCGATGTCCATGCACGCCGGACGCCGGACCGAGTTCCAAGCCAGCCGGGATCAGCGTCACGGGAACTGGTGGCGGGAGGTTGGAGCACGCCGGGAGACCAGGTTCTCGAGGAGACGATTATCCGGGGGGGTGGGGCTATTATTTGTGGGCGTCAAGACGTACGAGAATATTTGATGGTACGCGCGGGCGACGACTATATCAATACCATATTCCTGTTTAGCTCGAGCTAGAACGCCCGTCAACGGGCAGCATACCCCATACTTCGCCTCCTGAGTTGTAATCCAATTCTATACGATGAGGCATGAGTACTGCACGGGTGCCGAATGTTCAATGTGCATCTATCATGGCCGGAATATATGGGCGGCTATCTTGGCGGCTATCGTCGTAACTTAGTACACGACGCGTCCTTGTTATACCTAAGCCGGGTTCCCTTAACTATCGCCATGTCCCAAGTTCCATCTACTTCCACCTCTTCCATAAACTTCGAGACGGTCTTTACAGCTGCTTTGGAAGCATACAAAAGACAGACAAAGCGAGACATCGCCTCCCATCCCCTAGCCTCCCAGCTGCAGTCCTGCGACTCTCCCAGTGCCATCCTTGCCGTGCTTCGAACTCAAGTCCAGGCGTTCGATCGATCTCATACTGCTGATGAAAGGTGGACAAAGTGGCTGGATCCCACTGTCAATGTCTTGTACGCATTCTCTGCGACCCTCGGTAATGGTGTTGGACTGGTAATTCCGAGACCTTGAGCCGCTCTAGATCTACCCTCTGATTTGTATGACGACAGATATTCCCACCCTCGAATGCGATCTTTGCTGGGATTGGTGTCCTCCTCCAGGTGAGTATCATTCCTGACTTGGCGTGTATCTCAGTGACACCTCTATCTTCTACTAGGCCGTCAAGGATGTCCGCGCTAGCGAAAATGCAGTTGTGGACCTGTTTGGCAGATTGGAATACTTCTTCAAGCGGCTCGAAAAATATATTGAGGTCCGGCCGACGGCAGCTATGACGGACATTATCGTAAAGATCATGGTTGAAGTACTCTCGATCCTTGGGATCGTGACGAAGGAGATCGGGCAGGGGCGAACCAGTATGTCCTTTCCGGTTGACACATACCCAAGTATCAACCTTCATGCAGAGAAATATCTGAAGAAGCTGATTGGAAGGAAGGAAGTGGAGGACGCGCTTCAGCGGCTGGACGCTTTGACGCAGGAGGAGGCTCGGATGGCAGCAGCAGAAGCCCTGGTGATCACCCGCGGCATCGATGACAAGGTCAAGGACGTGGACGATAAGGTTGAAGGTGTCGATGAAAGGGTGCAAGTTGTTGGTGTCAAAGTAAACAGTATCGACGACAAGGTCCGGACCGTCGATAACAAGGTACAGCGCGTCGACCATAAAATTGGTTCAGTCATTCAAGGTCAGTTATACCTCCATTGGCCGGCCCCGAATCTGTCCTCAGCCCGTTGCTCGCTTAGGTGTCAAGGAGACTGGAGTAGCGATCCAACAAGTCGTCAATCAAGTCACCGACCTAAATCGTTCGTCGACTTATTTCATGACCGCAGATCATGAAAGCTTGACTTCTTTTATAGGGAACGAGTTACGCAAGGACCTTCGAACTTGGATCGCACCCCCCGATCCATCTGTCAATTACAACACCGCATCCGGTGCCCATCACGAGGGTACCGCAGCGTGGTGCACCAAAGGGATCACCCTCGCAGATTGGAAAACATCTGGCTCCTTGCTATGGATTCACGGAAAACCTACATATCCCATCACTGCCCGAGTCTTAATTACCACTGACGACTCCTGGATTGATAGCTGGCTCTGGGAAGAGTATTCTTAGGTGAGTTATCCGCCGGTTGCGTCCTAATCGAACTTATTCTTATTTGGTTAACAAGCTCCGTGATCATCCGGGATATCAAATCCGTGTCTAATGCCGGATCAGCTCTCTTGGCCTATTTTTACTTCGATTTCAAGGACACTACAAAACAGGGCTCGCGTGCTTTGTTATCGTCCCTCCTTGTCCAACTTTCTGATCAATCAGATGTATTCTGCGACGCTCTTTTCTCCTTGTACTCCGCACACAAACGAGGATCGGAGCAGCCAACTGTCGAGTCGCTTGCGGAGTGCCTCAAAGGTATGCTCGCGATGATGGGACAAGTGCCGATCTATCTGATCATGGATGCTCTCGACGAGTCTCCCAATGATTCGGGCATTCCGTCGTCACGTGAGAAGGCCCTCGAGTTGGTGAAAGAACTTGTCGAGCTCCATCACCCAAATATACGTCTATGTGTGACGAGTCGTCCGGAGTTCGACATTCGTACCGTGCTCGAGTCTTTGGCAACTCAGCAAATATCCCTCCATAACGAAAGTGGACAGAGGCAGGACATTAATCATTACGTCACTTCTGTCGTTCGCTCGGACAAAAAGATGAAAAGATGGCGAGACGAAGATAAGAATATGGTCATTGAGGAACTGACAAAGAAAGCAGATGGGATGTAAGGGGGACTTCAACTGATTATGGTCATACCGTCGTCTTATGTTTTGAAACAGGTTTAGATGGGCTTTCTGTCAATTGGAGGTCCTGCGGCACTGTTTCCCGACCAATCTTCGTCGCATCCTCGAGGAATTACCCAAATCACTGGACGAGACATACAAGCGCATTCTGAAGGAGATCAATAACGCGAACCGGGAACATGCGTATCGACTCCTGCAATGCCTTGCGGTAGCCAGTCGCCCACTCCGGGTCGAGGAGCTCGCGGAAGTGCTTGCGTTTGACTACAGCACAGGGGGGATCCCAAAATTGATCGCTGATTGGCACTGGGAAGACCGAGAAGAAGCAGTGCTGTCAGCCTGTTCTAGTTTGGTTTCCGTCGTCGTCAACAACGGCTCCAGGGTTGTTCAGTTCTCGCATTTCTCCGTGAAAGAATTCCTTATATCAGATCGCCTCTCGACTTGCGTAGAAGAGGTGTCCCGGTTTCATATCGCCATTGAATCTTCCCACGTGATTCTTGCCCAGGCTTGTCTCGGCGTCTTACTCAACCTGGATGATCACATCGACAAAGACAGTACCGAGAAGATCCCTCTCGTTCAATATGCTTCGGCATATTGGGACGCGCACGCCAAGGTCGAGAACGTGGAATTACAGATAAAGGACGCAATAGAATATTTCTTTGACGTGTCCAAGCCACATTTTTCGGCATGGGTCCGAATGCAACGACGGCACGATCTTTTGACGGATTCCGGCTCTCCTGTGCTACTTTCAGCAGCTCCCTTATACTTCGCTGCGGAGAGAGGGTTCTGTGGTCTAGTGGAACACCTAATAACGAAGTATCCGCAACCAGTAAATAATTTGGGTGGTCGACATGGTACTCCATTGCATGCGTCCATGCTTGAGGGGCATATCGAGGTTTCTCAGGTGCTGTTTGCGCATGGTGCCGACATAAATTCACGCTCCGCATACAACTTGACTCCGCTGCACCTCGCTTCCCGGGAGGGACGTCTTGAAGCTGGGAAGTGGCTGCTCAACCACAGTGCGGAGGTGAACGCTCAGGCTCTGGACGGTAGGACTCCACTACATTTGGCGGCTGCTGCCGGGCATGTCGGGGTTTCCAAGATATTACTCGAGTGCAATGCGGAGGTCAATGCCCGGGATGACGCCGGAGATACCCCACTTCTCGTCGCATCGTGTCAGTGGGCTGGATATGGATACCCTGGTGTTGTACGATTATTGTTGAACCACAGTGCAGACGCGCAGGTTCGCAACAACAAAGGAAAGACTCCGCTACATTGCGCGGCGGTCAACGGTTACCTCAATGTTACTCAGCTACTACTCGAGAGCAATGTGGAGGTCAATGCCCGAGATAAAGACGGATGTACCCCATTTGTCTGCGCTTTGGCGAATTATAACACTTCTGTTTTCCCTTTTTTGCGGTTATTGCTGGGCCACAATGCGGATGTGCACGTCCGCGACAACAGCGGAAACACTCCACTGCATTACGCATCATTACGGGGTTACCTCGAAGTTGCCAAGTCACTGCTCGAACGCAATGCGGAGGTCAATTCTAAGAGTAACGACGGAGATACCCCACTTCTTTGTGCGTCGTCGGGTGGATACCCTGATGTCGTGCAGTTATTGCTGGACCACAATGCGGACGTGCATGTCCGCTACAAGAGCGGAAACACCCCGCTGCATTACGCTGCATATCGCGGTCACCTTGAAGTCGCTCGGGTACTACTCGAGCGCGATGCGGAGGTCAATGCTCTTAATGATCACGGAGATACCCCACTTTTCTGCGCATCATCGAGTGGATACGCTATTGTCGTGAAGCTATTGCTGGACCACAATGCGGATGTGCGTGTCCGCAACAACAAGGGGAAAAGCCCACTCCATTACATGGTGCATGGTGGTCGCCTCGAGGTTGCTCGGGTGTTACTTGAGCGCAATGCGGAGGTCAATGCCATGGACGACTTTGGAGTTACCGCACTTCTCATTGCATCGTGGGATGGAAACCTTGATGTTGTGCGGTTTTTGCTCGGCCACGATGCAGATGTGCATGTGCGCGACAACAACGGAGACACTCCACTGCATTTGGCAGCGACCAATAGTCACCTCGAGGTTATTCGGATATTACTCGAGTGCAATGCAGGGGTCAATTCCCCGAACAGCGAGGGTTCGACCCCGTTACACCGGGCATCAGAGGGTCGACGAGAAGGGAATCCAGACGCCGTGCGGCTCTTGCTGGACTACGGTGCGGACGTGCATGTGCGCAACCTCACTGGAAAGACTGCATCTGAGGTAGCCCGTGGCCCAAAACGACAGGAAATTGTTCAATTACTTATTGTGCACGCAGCGGAATGAACAAAAGAGACGGGGCATAGTATCTATCTGTGAGTGACGATTGCCCTGTTTGTTTACTGTATATTGACTCTTATTAGTATGTATAGCCTAGTAGAGATTCACTGAAACCCAGTATGTAACGATATCGTGTAGAATATGCGCCGTCCTTCCCGCAAATTCCGATCGTGCGGACATGTAACTACAACCAATGTTATCATTTTATATACAGTACAGTGGCTCGGGCATACTACTGGGGCTGACATGGCTTATGCCCAAGTGACTTGGCACTAATACGATCGTGAGCCCAAGGGCACGATCCCGGACAGGACACGCATACGTGGGTGGATCTGCTCAGAACCTTGATCAAGAACGGCGCGTCTTTCCTCACTTATTTATCCGCTGCGACTGAGTTGACGATTTTTCCAGCTTAGAGATTGGGTGTCCCGGACAGAATATAGCTGACCCGAGCACGGTCGCACTCACGGAAGAAATGGTGCACGTGGCCATGGCTCATCGTCGAGCACGGTAACCCCGGCACCTGGAGTGTTGCCTTCCGCAGTGTCCGATTGTATGGCCGTGTTCGTGCGCGTGCTTGCGACTTGCAAGCGCGCAAATCTGGAGTATGAGCCCGTCGTGGTCCTAGACCTCAGTGAAGACAGAAGTGAAGGATTTTTGCGAGGCCATGATCGAGGTTCTGGGTGGGAAGTGGGTCGATAGCGCAGACCTCTCTTAGTGCCGGTGCGCATCGCGGTCGCACTCGCGGACTCGTGGGCGGAGTGCGAATGACGCGGAGGTTCACAGTTGGCTTAATTCCGCATACCCTTGCAGCCCAAAAAGGCAAACACTTCGGCCGCAACCGAAAGTCCGAATCAAGCCACGCTCATTCCAAAACTTTGGCTAAATATAATGTAATATATTTATTGACGAGTTCACAACAACCTCAAACATTACAAATAAATTTTATAAGTTGATCCTTCTTTTTTGGGATGATGTAATAAGTTTTATTGGTAATGAGTAACAGCAACAAATATTGTAAAAAATAGACTAAGTCGATTATCTATTGGGAGGGATAGTACAGTGGGTAATAAGGCGTATTGAATCCAGGATATGGAAATGGCTGTGACAAAAATGGAGAGGAGTAGTAAGGCGGGGGAGGGGGTAGGGGAGGCAAGGGCCCAGGCGCACGCGGAAACGGCAGATGGGAGGGGAGGGACATTGGAGGAGGGTGTGGTCTGGCAGATCTTGGAGCCGGCTGCGACAGAGGGAGAAGGGGAGGGCCAAGCTCGGGCGCGCGTGGCGACAGACGAGGAGGGAGAGACGTAGGGGGATCCAGGGGGGTTGCTGGCTTTGCAGTAGCACGCGCTCGCGCATTTGCAGTGGCTGAGCGTGCATCTGGTCTTGCACGTTTGCCAGATAGTTCTCCAGCCTAGTGTTGGGGAAGTCTGGTCTCAGACCGACCCAAACCGGGTTTGAACCGAACCCAAACCATTTTAAATGGTTTGGGTTTGGAGAATCCTGGCTCAAACCGAATGGTTTGGTTTCCAGTTTGGGGGTCCCAAACCTGGTTCAAACCAAACCAAACCAATTAAGAAAAAATATTAAAAAATATTTTATAAGTGCTCAATAAATGGTTTGGTTTGGTTCAAACTCGGTTTGAACCAAACCAAACTGAGTTTAAACCAAATTTGAACCAAAATCAATGGTTTTTGGTCTCAAATAATTTGAAACAAAGTCTCAATTGATGAATTTGAACAAAACCAATTGTTTTTGCCTCAAACCAAGGTCTTAAGTGGTTCCTTAAGTGGTTTAAACCGAGTTTGAACTGAACTGAACTGAACCGAACCAATTAATTTTAATCGGTTTGAACCGGTTTGGAACGGTTTGGAACGGTTTGGAACGGTTTGGAGCAGTTTGGTTCAGTTTGGGTTCGGTTTGGGCAAAATCTAATCAGTTTGGTTTCCGGTTTGGCTAAAATGGCCCCAAACTGAACCAAACCGAACTCCCCCAACACTACTCCAGCCCCATAAGGGTCCTCGTCCTCGCGATTGCGTTTACGGTTGATCTCGCCAATGAGCTTGGCTGTGCGCGCGCTGTCGACCTTACCGCGACTCTTGTTGCCTCGCCTGACACCCATCCGCTCTGCTGTTTCTGTCCAAGAGTGCTGGTTTGGAGCAATCTGCTCTTTTTCAGGGAGCTGGGGGTTGTCGCCAGTCGTCGACGCCGAGACGATCACCGCAGCAAGATGTGAGCGAATCGAACGCAGCGACTTCACCGTATTTGAAACGGCCTCGGGGTTCAGGGTTTGCATACGCAAGTTCTGAGACAAGACGATGATCTCGTTAGTGACAGAAATTAAACTTGAAGACGCCGCGTTCTGATCACATGCAACGTTTCCGCCTTCGGTAGTGCATGACACCAGCGAGATCGGATTCGGCTGATTTGGCTGAGAGTTGGAGTTGATGGGGGCTGGGGGCTCAGCTTTCCCAAAGTAATGCTGAGTGGACGTGATGTGCTTGCAAAACTCAATACGAGGGAAATCCTGACAAGTGCACTTGGTTTTAAGTAGATCAACCTCATATATTTTTTCTTGATTTGAGGAGCGCACTTGAAAGCGCATGTCTTCAACCTGTGTGATGTGGTCTTGTAATATTTTGGGGGCGCGCGTCAGGATTTCCCCCCGCCGCCGCTGCGCCAAGTCGCCTTTTCAGTCTATCACCAATTGCCGCTTGATGCGATCCTCTGCATCCGGCATAACCTCATTGACTAACAAGTGGATGAGATGATCTATCCGGCGATTGCACTTCCCATCAAGCCATTTAGATTTGGGCACATGGTGGTACCTTGATTTTCATTAGTAACCGAATAAGCGGAAAATCAATAATTACATACGCTTCCAGCAACATGTTGGTATCGCCCTCTTCAAAGATCGTCCGATCTTGGTGATAGACTGCAGACCACATTTCCTTGACAGACACCCATTCTCGGGCTAGATATTGGGTAACGCTCTTGGGAACGGATTCATCGCTCTGGATATCTTCCCACATAGACTCAAATTGATATTTGTCAGGGGTCCGGACCCATTTTTGGATCAGGTCCCACAGTTCCTTGAATTCGGTAACGACAAAATGGGTCCGTATGGCCCGGAGCACATGCC
The DNA here is from genome assembly GCA_021525775.1 of Lactarius deliciosus. Taxonomy (NCBI): domain Eukaryota; kingdom Fungi; phylum Basidiomycota; class Agaricomycetes; order Russulales; family Russulaceae; genus Lactarius; species Lactarius deliciosus. The sequence continues at coordinate 133,260 of JAKELK010000140.1, read as the reverse complement.
ACCAGCAGTAGAACACGCGGGAAGTCGGGTATGTGTCGTGTATTGCATTTACTTGTGCTTGATCTCGATCTGTCATAAAGATCGATGGCGAAACATCCGGACTTTGAGATTTGATGAGATTAATAAAATATTTGATTGTTGCCTGGGTCCCATTGGAGGACAACATCCAGGCAACAGGAACACCTGATGGAATCTATAGCCACGCTACTGGGAAAGCTCGAGAAGCACGCACCATGTCCCCAACGATCCCGCGCCATAATTGTAAATAACAATATTCCCTTGTATTGCGTGACATTGTGCGTTGCGTCCATGCCAAGGAACGTGTCCCCGAGATCTCAGAACGATTCCAATTGAAACTTCATTTGGATGCAGAATGCAAAAAGATCGAGCGCGAGGCCAGAACCTTCAGGGGGTGAATCTTGCTTATCCTTGTAGAATATGAAATATCCCTCGGCACGTAAGTTGTCCACATAAATTCGGGTAGAATTTGCATCATTCGGATCGAATTGAATAACTTCTCAATCGATCCCCTTCCTCAGCTGGGCTATCTCGCCCAATGTAATATAATGGTCCCTCTCATCTTCACTGAACTGGGCGCGCGTTCGCTTTTTCTGCGTTCGTTAGTAAATACAAAACACTCCCCACACAAACTATTTTTGAGGAATGTCACTCACTATTTCTCTGTCTGTCAACCCCAATCTAATTAAGCCTGCGATCTGCTCCAGCGTTGGAACGCGTATCCGGACATATTTTAGATTGTCCTTGCCGGTGGGGTGGGAGTGATCAGGGGAGTATTTGCCGAGCACAGTAGTAGTGAAGGGGTACATCTTGATTCGCACATTGCAGGGGCAGCCACCCTCAATGCGCTTACTGTCCCTGGTCTCCCGATTAGTTTTCTTCTCATATTTCTTGGTGCCACCAGTTCCCTGGCGTGCGCAGACGAAAAGCCGTGACTCGCTGAACAGCGGGCTCTGATTGGCGCTTGCACGTGATCCCCTCGTTTGGGTAATGCGGAGCTCGATGCCATGAGCCCGTTGCTCGTGCTCGCGCCACTTATGGAAGTCTTGCGGTGATTCCCATTCAAGATTGTAGCCATGCTCCCGATCCCATGTAATGCTCCCGCGCTGTCGTGAGGTCGCGGGATCAATCGGGTTCTGGCGCCTGGATCGGCGGTGGGCTCTCGCGATGGAACTGGCGTTGGCAGTTGGATCTGCGTCCGGGATGACAGGCACTTCGAAAATGAACTCGGACATGGCTGAGGGGTGTAGTAGCAATACAGTACTGTCGCGTCGCTCATGCGTGCTTTCGTGTTGTGGCACGTTTTGTGGCCCTGTGGACTGTGGAATGTGGCCTGTAAATTGAATTGTATTATCCAACTTGAAGGGAGTGGCACGCGTCTACACAACAGGGGGGACTGAAGCTACTGGCATTGGGAATACTACATGATACATTACTTTTACTGTACATTGACGAAGTGCGCGTGATGGGTGAGAGGGGAAAGTTGCAGAGGAGGTGAGGGAGTGATGCCGGGGAGCGCCGAAACGCACGATCAGCACTTGTGGCGTCAGGTGCAGGCGGGTGGTGGGGAGCGATGCCAGGGATTCATTGGGCTGCTTGCTAGAGCCCCGCGTCACATCGGGTGTACGGAATGGTGCGCGTGGGCGGTGGGGAGCGATGCCGGGGAGCACCTGAACATACATCGGGCTGCTTGCTAGAGCCCCGCGTCGTCGTCGATGTAAACGAATTTTGAATTTTCTTGATTTGATCGTGACGACGTACCTGTAGATGTTGCGCGCTGCGCGCTGTGACCCCTCCCCAGGCGAGCTCAGTTGACTGCCCTCGTCACGTGCCACTGACACGCGACGAACCCATTCAACACGAGCTGCCCATTGCATGCGGGACGCACAGCTCGTGTTGAAAGAGCACCCCGAGCGCTGCACCGTTTGTAGAGGCTGGGGACGCGTAGGGCTGGTTGCGCTCGTTGATGAATCAGGAATGGGGGGAGTAGCAAAGCGTTGGGCCACACGGCCGAAATGGGTGATCATGTGCTGGTTCGGTGTGGCACCAATTTCATTCATAGGGTTATGGTTGACAGTATTCTTTATTTGTTATTATTTACGGCAAATGCACCCTTAGTAATTACAGTAATCATCTACAAGTGATTTGCCGTTTTTCGTTTTTGGTCGGAGCTACAAAAAAGTTCGCACGGCCGTGGGAAGGTATGCGGAATTACAAAGACTGTACGGGAACATGGGAACTGGCGGCGGTAGTTGGCTTAATTCCGCATACCCTCATGGCCCAAAAAGGCAACCACTTCGGCTGCAACCGAAAGTCCGAATCAAACCCACGCTCATTCCCAAACTTTGGCTAAATATGATGTAATATATTTATTGTCGAGTTCAACAACCTCAAACATTAAAAATAAATTTATAAGTCGATCCTTCTTTTGGGTTTTTGGGATGATGTAATAAGTTTTATTGTAAAAAATAGACCAAGTCGATTATCTGTTGGGAGGGATAGTACAATGATAAGGCGTATTGAAGGATATGGAAATGGAGCTGGCTGTAACAAAAATGGAGAGGGGTAGTAAGGCATCTGGGGAGACAAATGCCCGGGCACGCGGGGTGATACCCACTAAGCGCTAGGAAGTGTATGATGAGCGCAGGGTCTAGGGGGGGTGAAGCGTCGCAAGGTATCGTGCAGGCCTCCGCGGGGCGTAAGGTGTTGTATGTGGGCCCGCGGCTATTGCGAACGCGTCGGTGTCGAAGGGCTAAGGCCGCGCGCAAGTGCGGCGACGTCGGGAGAGGGAACGGGGTCGGCTGTTCGCAGCTGGTCAGAAACGGTCGCGCACGCTTCGGCACGGCGCATAACTTCGTACGGACAGCCGCAGGGGTCGGGAACGCGTCGGGTTCGAGTCACCAAGACCGCGCGCAAGTGCGGCACGCTGGGGAATGCAAGGGACGAACTTCAATGAGCTCAAAAGTCCGAGGGGAAGGCTACTATTAGAAGTCTGAGAAGCCAGTGTAAAATTGTAAATACAAGGGGCTAAGGAAACGGGCGAAATAGATAAATAGGGGAATCAGGGGAACACTAAAACGCGAAAGGAACTGTCCGGAATCAGAGAGGAGCCAAGCACTCAGAGAGCGCGGGAACGCGGCGCTTAGAAAGCGACAGAGTGCAGAATGGAGTGGGAAAGTGCAGGAAGGCGCAAGCGAGTGCAGGAGTGTGGAATACTGTTAGAAACTGCGAAAGTAGTGATTTCACCGGCCAGGGAGAGGCTGAGAGCACTGGCGTATCAGCGGAGACAGCAGATAGGAGGGGAGGGACGTTGGAGGAGGGTATGGTCTGGCAGATCTTGGACAGAGGGAGAAGGGGAGGGAGAGGTGCAGGGAGAGGGTCCAGGGCGTTCGCTGGCTTGGCGGTAGCATGCGCTCGAGCCAGGGAGGTGAGGCTGGGGGGCACCGGAACGTACTTCAGCACTTGGGGCGTTGGGTCGCGGAGTGGTAGTGCGCGCGGCACAGTGGAGGGGGGAGCGATGCTGGGGAGTACCCAAGCCCACATCGGGCTGCTTGCTGGACCCCCGCATCGTCCCTGATGTAAGCGAATGTTGAGTTTTCCGTATTTGATCACGACGACGTACCCGTACATGTTGCGCCCTGCGCGCTGTACCCCACACATTCGCCACGCTGGAACACAATACAACAGAAAATACGAGCTCACATTAGCATCATCTGCGTCAACACCAGCAGTGGACACATGGGCCTTCTCCTCGTCCTCATCGGGGTCGGCACCGAGGCTGCCCTGAACGATGTGGAGGCAAGTCTTGTTGGTGACACAGCTGCAGTTGCGAATGGTAGCGTCCGACACGCAGCCGGTGTTGGAAGAGCAACTCTGCACTGTTGTAGAGTGGGGGCGCATGGGTGTGTTGGTTGCACCGAAAGTGCTCTTCGTGCTGCATGCATGATAGTGGCGGGAATGGAAGGGAAAGCGTCGAGCCACGATCGAAAAGAGTGGTCATGTGCTCGTTCGGTGTGGCGTGTGGCACCAATTTCATTCATAGGGTTATGGTTGGCAGGATTCTTTATTTGTTTTTATTTACGGCAAATTATCACTGAGCGATTAATTATTTACACAGTAATGCGCCAGTTTTCGTTTTTGGACGGAGCCACAAAATAGTTCTCACGGCCGTGGGAAGGTATGCGGAATTACAAAGACTGGCGGCGGTGCGGTGGGTCGGAGCACGGCGGACGACCAGGTGCTCGAGGAGATCATCGCCGAGTCCGTGCGCGGGTGGCTATTGGTAGTTCGAGTTGGCGGCGACTATGTCAGTATTTTATTTCTGTTTGCAAGAAGGCGCCCACGCTCTGACTCACCCGTCCAAATCGAGGTTTGGTCTACTGTACTGTAAAGTACAATCATCACGTATAAGTACATGAGTGTCGAATAATCAAGTTATTTGTGCACGACATCGTGGCTGGCTGCGAGCCCCTGGGAATATCAGGGCGGCTATCTGTGGCATATCGGGTCGCAGTGCCCTTGCGACAATTTTGTTGTCCCTTACAGTAAGCGTCCAACCGGGCACCCTCAACGGCCTCAACTAGCGCTATGTCCCAAGTTCCGTCTACTTCTACCTCTTCCGCGAACTTCGAGACAATCTTCATTGCTGCTTTGGAAGCATACAAAAAGCATACAAAGCGAGACATCGCCTCCCATCCCCTAGCCGCCCAGCTGCAGTCCTGCGACTCTCCAAGTGCAATTCTCGCCGTGCTTCGAACCCAAGTCCAAACATTTGATCGATCTCAAACTGCCGACGAAAGGTGGTCAAAGTGGCTCGATCCCACTGTTAATGTCTTGTACGCATTCTCTGTGGCCCTCGGTAACGGTGTTGGACTGGTAATTCCGAGACCTTGAGTCGCTCGAGATCTACTCACTGATTGTTATGATGACAGATATTCCCACCTTCGAACGCGATCTTTGCTGGGATTGGTGTCCTCCTCCAGGTAAGCACCATTCTTGACCCGACGTATATCTCGGTTAAACCTCTACCTTTTAGGCGGTCAAGGATGTCCGCGCTGGCCAAAATGCTGTCGTAGACCTGTTTGGTCGCTTGGAATACTTCTTTAAGCGGCTCGAAAAGTATATCGAGGTCCGGCCGACGGCAGCCATGACGGACATCATCGTAAAAATCATGGTTGAAGTACTATCGATCCTTGGGATCGTGACGAAGGAGATCGAGCAGGGACGAACCAGTAAGTCCTTCCTAGTTGATCCATAACCAAAATCAACCTTCATGCAGAGAAATATCTGAAGAAGCTGATTGGAAGGAAGGAAGTGGAGGATGCGCTTCAGCGGCTGGACGCGTTGACGCAGGAGGAGGCCCGGATGGCAGCAGCTGAGGCCCTGGCGATCTCCCGTGGCATCGACGACAAAGTGAAGGACGTCGGTGAAAAGGTGGAAGGCGTCAATGAAAAAGTGGAAGGTGTCGATGGGAGGGTGCAAGTTGTTGATATGAAAGCAGACGATATCGGCAACAAGGTCCGGACCGTCGACAGCAAGATACAGAGCGTAGACCACAAGGTTGGTTCGGTCATTCAAGGTCAGTTCCCGTTAGCCGGCCCCGAATCCGTCCTCAGCCTTTTACTCGCTTAGGCGTAAAGGATACCGGAGTAGCGGTTCAACAAGTAGTCAACCAAGTCACCGACTTAAATCGTTTGTCTCCTGACCTCATCGCCGCCGATCATGAAAGCTTGACCTGCCTTATAGGGAATGAGTTGCGCAAGGACCTTCGAAAATGGGTCGCTCCCCCCGATCCATCCGTTAATTACAATACTGCTTCCGGTGCTCATCATGAGGGTACCGCAGCGTGGTGCACCAAGGGGAACACCCTCGCAGAATGGAAAACATCTGGTTCCTTGTTATGGATTCACGGAAAACGTATATATCTTGTCATCGTTTGAGTCTTAATTTCCACTGACAACTCTTGGATCGATAGCTGGCTCCGGAAAGAGTATTCTTAGGTGCGCTACCCTACCGAGTTGCGTCATGGTTGCGTCCTAATTTATATGATTGACAAGCTCCGTGATCGTCCGGGATATCAAATCCATGTCTAGTGCCAGCTCGGCTTTCTTGGCCTATTTTTACTTCGATTTCAAGGACACAACAAAACAGGACTCGCGCGCTTTACTATCATCCCTTCTTGTCCAACTCTCTGATCAATCAGATATCTTCTGCGACGCTCTTTCTTCCCTGTACTCCGCACACAAACGAGGATCGGAACAACCAACTGTCGACTCGCTTGCGCAGTGCCTCAAGGATATGCTCACGACGACGGGACAAGTGCCAGTCTATCTGATCATGGACGCTCTCGACGAGTCTCCCAACGATTTGGGCATTCCATCGTCACGTGAGAAGGTCCTCGAGCTGGTGAAAGAACTTGTCGACCTTCGCTATCCAGATGTACATCTATGTATCACGAGTCGTCCGGAGTTCGACATTCGCACCACGCTCGAGCCTTTGGCAACTCAACAAGTATCCCTTCACGACGAAAGGGGACAAAAGCAAGACATCAACGACTACGTTACCTTTGTCGTTCTCTCGGATCGAAGGATGAAGAGGTGGCGGGAAGACGATAAAGATGCAGTCGTTAAGAATCTCACGGAGAAAGCAGACGGGATGTAAGCACATCTTCGATGCATCATGGCCGCACAGTTATCTAATGTTTGAAACAGGTTTCGATGGGTGTTTTGTCAATTGGAGGTTTTGCGGCACTGTTTCCCGACCAATCTCCGTCGTATTCTCGAAGAACTGCCCAAATCGCTCGACGAGACATACAAACGCATCCTGAAGGAGATCAATAATGCGAATCGGGAGCATGCGTATCGACTTCTGCAATGTCTCGCGGTGGCCAGTCGTCCACTCCGGGTCGAGGAGCTCGCGGAAGTGCTCGCGTTTGACTTGAGCACTGGAGGGATCCCAAAGTTGATCGCAGATTGGCGGTGGGAAGACCAAGAGGAAGCGGTGCTATCGGCCTGTTCCAGTTTGGTTTCCGTCATCGTCGACAATGGCACCCGTGTTGTTCAGTTCTCACATTTCTCCGTAAAAGAATTCCTGATATCGGATCGGCTCGAGAGTTCCATGGAAGAAGTGTCCCGGTTTCACATCCCCAACGAACCTTGCCACGTAGTTCTTGCACAGGCTTGTCTCGCCGTGTTGCTTCGCCTGGATGACGGAACGGACGAGGATAGTGCCGAGAAGATTCCTCTTTTTCGATATGCTGCCAAATATTGGGATCGGCATGCGGCGATCGGAAATGTGGAGTTACAGATCAAGGACGCACTCGATGATTTCTTTGACATGGACAAGCCACATTTTTCGGCATGGATCCGAATACGACCCCGATTAGAGCTCTTTATGGCTTCTTCGGTTGGACCACCGCGAGATGTGCCACCTCCAGCAGCTCCCTTATACTTCGCTGCAAAGAATGGATTCCGTGATCTACTAGAGCGCCTTATAATGAAGCATCCATTGCAAGTAAACCACATTGGTGGTCTATACGGTACTCCGTTGCATAGGTCTGTACAGGTGGGGAATATCGAGGTTGCTCAGTTACTGTTCGCCCATGGCGCCGACATAAATTCACGCTCTGGAGACAATTGGACCCCACTACACAACGCCGTACAGACGGGACGTCTTGAGGTCGGGAAGTGGCTGCTGAACGTTGGTGCGGACGTGAACTCTCGGGAGAAGGACGGCAGGACTCCGCTGCATCTTGCAGCAAGCAACGTCCATCTCAAGGTTGCTCGGCTACTACTCGAGCGCAACGCGGATGTCAACTCCCAGGATGACTACGGAGCCACCCCACTTCTCGACGCATCGCGGAATGGATACCGTGATGTCGTGCGGTTATTGCTGGACCATAATGCGGATGCGCGTATTCGTGACTATTGCGGAAACATTCCACTGAGTTCGGCAGCGATCAAAGGTCACCTCGAGGTTGCTCGGATACTACTCACGCACAAACTAGAGGTTCATTCCCGGGATGACCTCGGTAACGCACTTCTCCATGCATCGGTGACAGGAAACAGCGGTGTTGTGCAGTTATTGCTGGACCACAATGCAGATGTGCGTTTCCATGATAGCTACGGAAACACTCCACTACATTTGGCGGCAACTTACGGCCATCTCGAGATTTCTCGAACACTACTCAAGTGCAACGCGGGAGTCAACCTCCGAAATACCGAAGGAGCTACCACATTTCTTCATCCATTGGTACATGATGATGTTACGCGGTGTTTGCTGGACCACACCGCAGATGAGCATGTCCGTGACAAGGGACATGACGTATCACTTCGTTGCGTAGTGTGTGAGGGTCACCTTGAAGCTGCTCGGTCACTCAAGCGGTTCCTGCTCGAGCGCCGTGCAGAGGTCATTGCCTGCCATGAATCCTCATTCGCCAATAGTGCGTCCTTAGGGCTGGGATGGAGGATTGTAGACGAACCCGTCCGGGTCAATAAGGGAATGGCTCCACTGTATTACGCGGCGTATTACGGCCACCTCGAAGTTGCTCGGTTACTCCTTGAGCACAGTGCAGACGTCAATTCCCGGGATGATGACGGATGTACACCACTTTTCTGCGCATCTGCGACTCGGAGTGGACACCCCGATACTTTGCGATTATTGCTGGACTACAATGCGGATGCGGATGTCCGCGATAACAAAGGAAAGACTCCACTGCATTATGCAGCAGCCACCGGTGACCTCGAGGTTGTTCGGTTACTACTCGAGCTCAATGTGGAGATCAATGCCCAAGATGATGACGGATGGACCCCATTTCTCAGAGCGTCAGAGCGTGGATACCTTGATGTTTTGTTATTATTGCTAGATCACAATGCAGATGAGCACGTCCGCAACAACATGGGAAATTCCCCACTGCATCTGGCAGCGGCCTACGGTCACCTCGAGGTTGCTCGGTTACTAATCGGGCGCAACGCGGATGTCAATGCACAGAATAACAATGGATTCACCCCGTTTCTCCACGCATCGAGGATGGAGCGACATGATGTTATGCGATTTTTACTGGACCATGGTGCGGATGCGGAAGTAAGCGACCCCAGCGGAAATACTCCATCCGAGGTTGCCAGTGGCCCAAGACAAGAGGAAATTGTACATTTGTTCTCCTGGCGCGTCGTGGTATGTTAGAACGGGACTGGGTATACGTTCGACTTGTTGACGTGTGTGGGTGACTATTTCCCTGCTTATTCAAGTTTACTGTACACTGACCATCATTTAGCGATACATCACGAGATGCGGCGAGCAGTCTTGCTGGAAAGTGGGAGGTCGCTCCTTGACTTGTTACTAGTAGCAGTCGCCATATGAGAGGGAAGTGGGATCTAGTGCACGGCGCATCTGTTTCGTGGTAATCTAATACTAGGAAGGCATATTAGAGAGTAGGCGATACTGTGGTGCGAGGACGACACAGGAACATCAGCAAAAACTTTGAAATTTTTTATTGGCTTATCAAAACGAAAATTACTTAAGCGGATTATAGTGGCATTTAAGCCTCTGGTATTATTACAACGAAATGGCAACTGCCTGCAACCCCAATAGATTATTCTGGTAGGAAACAAGCACTTCTAATTTTCGAGGTCGAACGCAGTTACTTTGTAAGCACTTATAATTTCCACATAATTCTGATGGCTCTAGTGTAAGCGCTTATGATCTGTCGATAATTCTAATGGCTGTTGTAAATCGCTTACAATATTGTCGTCGTTCTAGCAGGCCTACAATTCGTCACAGATAATTGTAAGCACATATAACAAGGAGCTGAAAACCGTAGATTTGGCCGTAGATTTGATTTACAACTAGCACCATATTATAGAGCGGCAAATCCAGCTGCTGTAACAATGTCTATGTCGTTTGAATTTGCTAGTACCAGCTCAGGCTTGTAATCTTCCGCTCTGTTGCTCACATCCTCATCCTCATCTCCATCTTCACTATCCCGATCTGAGTGACTCACGGCACTACCCTGGTATTCCGCCGTCTCAACCGGATTATCGTCGGCCCCTTGTATCTCTCCCAGTGGCATGTGTTCATCTGCAAGCAGGATATGGTCACATTGGCGCGTGCCAAGATGGCCAACTCCTCCACCACGATATCGCATAAATAGATCACGATCTGAAAACCTATAGCAATGTTAATTAGGTAACAGCGACTGCAATAGTGACCAGCACTTGCATTGCGACATAGTATCCTTCGTACTCTCCATCTGGGTGAGCTTGATGGCTTTGAATGGTGTCACGGCGCAGCCGGGACGCGGCCCGGAAGACGACGATTACGACCCGCAGCGTGAGAACGAAGTGCGCGCGGCGACGGCAGTGCTCGAACGCCTGCTCGGAGCGTGGGAATACGAGACGGATCACGTGCAGACGGCACGCGCGGTGAGCTCTTACGCCCCTCAACCGTCCACGCGCTACCAAGAGCCCTGGGAATAGGGACGTCTTATCGGCCGTCACGTGATCCCGGCACGTGACCTGCCTTGGAAGATCGAAGAAGAGTCCGGAAGAACCCAGATGAGCTTGTGCCTGGGTTTGGCTTGTGATTGTGAGTCCGGATGAGATCCGGCTGTGGACTTGGATGTGGGGCGCCTCTAGGCCCTTATCTCTTATCTCTTATCTCTGACTCATGCCATGAGGGCCTTACGCCATTGGCTTCTCGTATTAGGATTCGCGGCTGTGTATTAGGGTTTCGGATTCGGGCTGAGCTTGAAAGCTCCCCCTCTGTAGTATAAGTAGAAGGCTTTGGACGCGTTAGAGTCCTTAGCTTTGATATCTTGTGTAATACCTTCCCCTTCGCCGGAGTTGGTTTCTTAGGGCACAGAGTGTATAACAGCTTGATTCCTCACTGTCTCATCCCTTCCTTTGTCATCTTTGCTAGTTGGCTGGAGTTATCGCCACTACGCGTTCCGCTATAAGTCGAGCTTCATCCCCGCCGACTTCTATTATTCGACGATTGACTTGGGTCCTTGGACGGCGAATTCCCTTGGACGAAGCGAACAGGCGACGAGGTCACGTGACCTGGCAGACGTCCGGAAGGAACGTAACAAATGGCCATAGAAGGCCCAGACAGTAGATGTCTTGTTCGGCCTGAAACGAAGTCCAGTATCAGATGTACCATCCGTACAACCTCGCTGGGATCTAAAAAGCCAAAAGCCGGCCCAAGTACGTCAGTATCAGGCAGAAATCCAACCCTGTGTAGCCGTTGCGCGCGCCACCCACTCCGTCCATTGACGGTGTCCAACCCAAGCCATCGTACATGTAGGACGTCCATCTGCCTGGCATCAGTGAGGCCTGAACTTGACTCGGACGTTCCGGTGCGTTTGCGAACCATAAAGTGATATATTCCCACAACCTGAGCGTGCCAATACGGGAATGCTGGCCGCCCTTCTTTGTCGTCCTCATGTGCCAGGATGATTATATCTGCGTGAGATTGGGGGTTAGCGGTTTCCTCCATCCTCTGGGCATCATAGGTTGTTGACTTGAAGCGGATGGTCCTATGTACATGCAAGCGATTCCGCTCAATGATGATCTCATCACGGTCCTTATGTTACGATCACCCGGATCATTCACAAGGTGTATGTAAACACGTTTATAGTTGGGCGACTCTGCGACGTTTACAGTCCAAGGGACTCTTCCTCAAGCGAACACACGAGAGGGTCGGGCAAGGCGGACCGGCCGGTCGGGTCGCTTAGCTAAGCGAAAAGCGTCGGATTTGAAGGACAGGAGCTTGGACAGGAGACAAGACAGGGAATGGGATAGATTATTGAAAAGACCAAGATGCCAAATACATGCTAGACTACTCTTCCTTATATACTGTACTGTCTGTGATTTTCTATACCATTTTCTGAGGGACACATCAGTGCCAGCAAGTCTATGTGCTGGCACATCTGCTGGCATACACATCTGTAAAAATGGAACCTGTCAAAAGCTGTCAAAAGCGTTTGAGACCGGTCTCAAACGCTTTTGACCAGCTCCCACTTTTACAGATGCAGTGAGTCACAGACATGAGGCAAGCGCTGGCAGTCATGCTGTCAATCCGAGAATACTCCGAGAAGAGCTCAAGTCTGGGCTGAGTCTGAAACCGAGAACCGAGAATCGAAACTGAGACATGTGTGCAAAATGTCACGTGATCGTGACACCTTAGCTGTAAAATCGTGCTCATCGCCAGAATATGGAACACCTTGGATACGCGCCCATAGGTGATCAAGTAGGCGAGTACGAAATTCCTGTGTGTTGCGTTTATCCCCAAGATGCCTGAGGAGTTCCTTCAAGAGGACGATGTCTGTGCGTTTGGGTCTATGACCCAGGAGCATTATGACACCTGGAGGCATATCGAGGCGAGTTTCCTATTGACTTAGAGGAATGAGAGCTGGCCATCACGTGACCTGGCACGTGACCCGCCTAGAACTGGTCCAGAAGGGTCCGGATGAGCTTGCGCCCGGATCGGAGTGTGATATGTGACTGATGTGACTGCTGACTTGTATGGCCTTTGATTGGGTTGTGATATTAGGGTTTACGGCTGTGTATTAGGGTTGCTGGGCTTGAAAGCTCCAGCCCTAGTAGTATAAGTAGAGGGGCGTTCATGTACGAACCCCTTAGCTTTGATATCTTGAGGAATACCTTCCCTTCCCTGTGCCTTAGCTCCTTGTCCTGTGTGCATAACTCTTCGTCGGCATCAGCTCCCTGCTATAAGTTGTGCACGTTGCCGACTTCTCCTTCATCATACTCGACTTTGCCATTGTCGTTCTCTGTCTTGCTTACCTCGGTCACGCTCTGCGTATCGCCCTAGCCGTCGCCTACGGGATACTGAAGACCTTCAACGCATATACTCAGCAAACCGGTCCCAAATCCAAGTCGGATTGATACGTCCAGAAGGAATGTAACACTGTGTGTTGATCTACATCAGTACCATGCCACCAAATCCGAGTCATACATCTGTCTATGACTTACACGGAGTGCAGGATCTCCTCGGTGTTGATACAGCCAATCATCGAGGTCCCAGGTAGACGCGTCGGTCTTGGGCATCCAGTAACGCTCACCTGGGTCAGTCAGCGACACTTCTTCATGTTGAAGAGGAGGGTGTGCGATTGGGGGAGGTCCTGGGTCCTGAGGCTCATTCCCTGACACGGAGGCAGATTGGACCGGTTGTCACGAACCAAAGAACTTTGGCTCGGACACGCGCATCTAAGACCAGTCCGCGTCGGCCCAGTCTTATGTAATTACCTTCCTAAAGGTGAAGTTCGGTATCGGAGTTCCAATGTCGTACTCCGACGGTCACATGATCATACACGTGATTACTCATCGGTTATCAAGTTACCCGACGACTAGAAGTCGTACCACTCTTTGGATTAATCTGATTGGACTGCGGAGCAGTCACACCACTATGGCGCAATCTCGCGCAATCGACTGCGGAGCAGTCGTGCCACTTCTACGATTATTCTCATTGGTTGTTATATTTAGAACCCTTCCAGAACCTTCCATTGCGCAGCACCTGTGGGAAACAATAGGCCTCCCCTAAAGTACGCACAGACCATGTACTCAGGTATATAAGCTAGAGCAATAGAACGGACAGTCCCTCAGACTGTCCACTTGTGTTCCCCTTTGGATAACCCCCTCCAGCTAGTAGGCTGGATAAGCACTGTTACCACATCTTCGTGTTATCGGTGACCCTCATCGTTATCCTTAGTTTAAAGACCTTCTCCATCTTCCTTCGACACCCTCTCATCGTCTTCCTTGTCCCTCGCGTTCCTCGTCAGAGATACCACCAGGTGTATTGCAGAGTACTCTGAGTGAGTACTCATCACACTTGGACAGTCTCATTGACCTGACCTGGACGCTCCTTGATAGTGTCTGAATACTTCGACGACTCGGAGTTCGGTCACTGGGACGGCGATTCCAGTTCCTTTTCCACTAGTTGGGAGCCCCAGTATCGTGGCCCCCCTCCTCGTTGCTTCTTCCCTCCCCCTTCCTCCTCTCCTCTCGTTCGTCCTCTATCTCCGGTGGGGTTAAGCACCCCCCTCCAGTCCACAGTTGAGCAAGTTGCTCTTCCCCAAGGCCCGGCTGCTTTCACAGCGCCCTCATCCCCTGTCCCCACTCGTCCCTCGTCCCTTGTTGTCCCTTCCCGTACCTCCACTCCTCTCTCGTACACAGAGGAGTACATCATCCTCGACCTCAACGACAACGTCGTTCCCCTGTGTTCCCCGTCTCCGGAGTTTGACATCCGGACCCAAGTAGCTGTTCGATCCGGCCCCCTTGCCTCTCGCTCCCGGTCCCCGGAACTGGTGTACCCAGACCCAGTTTCAGTTTTTCAGTCCCCCCTACTCGGGCCATTGTCGCCCCTCACCGATCTTCTGTCCCCATCCATCCGCCTTGTCTCCCCTCGTCCCCGGTCCGCCTCGCTTCCCCCTCGCTTCGCCACTCCAGACTCGCCTATCAACTACGAACGTGTAGCTGAAGGCGTCCCACGCATCGACACCCCGGACCCCCGCTATGAAGAACAGGAGAACATCCCCCCTCCTTTGCCTTTGATCCGCCCCCCATCTTGCGTCAACGTTACCACCGGCCCCCATCCTCATCAGTATATTAACGTCCAGACCCCCCAAGGAGAAGAGTGGCGCCCCATCTCGGAGTTCTACCAGACTTCCCTCACCCAGATCCCGTCACTTGATCACCTCCTCTCGTACCCCCCAACGTTCCCCGGTGTTACCCCCTTCCGTTTCCGGTCACCCCATTACCTCAAAGTCTTCCCTTGTCACCTTCCCCTCGCACTCGCTCTCGGCATCCCCCCCCTGTACGCCTGCTCCCAAGCCATCCTCGACCTCCCAAGTCAAGACCTACCCCTTGGGACTATCAAGTACAACTTCAGGCAAGGACTCCGCCGTGCCTTCGCCCCCCTCAACGACACCATCAAGCAAGCATACGTAGGGACCCTAGTCACCCTTGAACTGCAAGACTTCTTGGACAGAAGGATAATATCCACGTACGGGTATTTAGCCTTCTACGAGGACCGGATCTTTGTTATCGACCAGGGGTATCACTTCGAAGACGCAGTTAGGACTAGCCCCCCCCTTTTATCTTATTGTTTCACGCCTCGACTCCCGGCTGACCCCTTCCTGTTCATTTCTACCTACCCAGACCAACAGGAGCTGTAACTATTTACTTTAACTAGTAAGTAGTTGTAGTTAGTTTGGTTATTGGTACGAAATAAAAAGGGGTTTAGTGTCCTATCTTGTCCCACCTCAAATCTCTGAACAAGAGCAAGTAAATCGCTCTCAAGCACTCTTTGAAACCCACAGAGAAAGACAACTTCAACGTTATTATCCACCAAGCACTCTTTACAACCTCGCTCACTCAAACACGGTCGAAGTTTGGAGTGATCAAACCACTATCCTTAAAGACCTCGAGTTTATACTTCCATTTGGGGAAGTACTCAAGTTATCCCAGTTCCAAGACTTTGCCTCGTGCGACTTACAAAGACTAGGCGACCTAGCTCAAGAACAACTCCTGTATTGGCACCTTGCTAAGGTTGTCAACGTCCATGGTTCCCCCATCGAGTCGTTCCTTCTTTGGAACAAGGACGACTATCTCTGGTTCGTTCACATAGCCCCAAGACGTGAACACATTATCCAAGATCTCCTAAGCGGAGAACGCCAGTTTTTCCTCGAGCAATTCAGGTTGGACTACGAACAAGTCCAAATCAGCTTTCAAGAAATCCGTCTAGAAACAACCCAGTTCGGACCTCGTCTAGTTATCACAGAAGGTCGCGAATACACACTCAAGTGGGACGGCGTTTGGGAAACCACCCTTGAAAACCCAGACACAAACATCGTCAATCCCCAGATCTTCCACCTACCCCCTGACACCCCAGACAATATCGACTTCGTCACACACCTAAACATCCTAGAAAACGGAGACGAACCTCTCCCTCCAAGTAGCCCACCAAGCCCAAGATCAAGTCCAAGTCCCCCTGCACCTAGCACAGATACTGATAGCGGTTGGGGTGAACCTGCCAACCAGTGGATCAGTAACGGTGTTTGTTGGTGTAGTAAAGAAGTTTGTACCTGCGGATATCGTCCCAATACCCCACCTACTCCACCTGGTGTAGTACTGTGGGCCCCTGGCCAAGACTTCCTACCCTTTAGAGAAAGAATATAAAGGGTTCCCTGTTTAAATCAAACTGGCTGAAAGCGCAGTTGATTGGGCTATAAACCTGGCATCCCAGCATACCTCGCAGCGTCACAGAAACCGCAGACCAAGACAGTTTATCAGAAGGGATACGCCGCTTCCCTCTCCTGAAGAAAACCTCCCAGTTATCCCTAATAGAGACATTAGGAGGATAAATCAAGCCACGACATCCACGAGAAACCAAGCATCCACACGTCCCAGGAACCCAACACCCCAAGTCACTCCACAGTTCCCAAGAATCCACGAACTTCCACCAGTAATCCGCGAACCATCTACTAGCAGCGAAGAAGGGCAATTCCTTGCAACTCAACCTACGTACTACCACTTCCCAGAGGTACCATTTATATCAAGATCGCTACCCACAAGGAATCCACGAGAACTCCAAGTCTTCAAGCATCACTCACAGCTCATCTTTCGACAACACAGTGTTCCACTGACCCTCCAGCATTAGGCAATGGCACAGGTATTCCCGCGGGTATTGAAAACGTAACCCGTACCCGCCCCCGCACGGGTTACGTACCCGCAATCGTGGGTTGCGGGTGTGGGCCGGGTACGGGTGTGGGCGCGGGTACGGGTGTGTGTACGGGTACGTGCGGTGTTACACACACAGAGAGATCTGTAGTTACATTTTAAGATACCCTAATCTACACATTATCTAGCTACAAGGCCCACACCCTCGCTGTCCGAGTTGTCGAATCGCGTCACCATCATGTTGTGTTGTCGTGTTGTGTTGTCGTCGTGTTGTGTTGTCGTTGTGTATTGTCGTTCGTGTGTGGTCGTGGTCGTGGTCGTGTGTTGTTGTGGGTGGTCGTGTGTTGTTGTTGTTGTCGTGTGTTGTTGTTGTTGTTGTCGCATTGTCGCAGGCCGTCGCATTGATGGTTACCGCTACCTTGCCGTTGTCGCTGGTTAGTTAGTCGTCGCTGGTTGAGCGAACAAAACCGGCAGTCATCCCGGGCCGGGCACGTTGTGAAAGGTTACTGTGATGCGTGACTAAGCGAATCGACCTCGCTTCCAACTACAGTAAGTTATCACGACGCTTCCAGCCACCGTGACGCCAGCGGCTCGACCCCGACAGCGACCACGTCCACGACAGCGGTGAAGGCGCATCGCAACATCGAACGAAGACGACGACGACGGACGATAACGTGAAGACATGTCGGCAATGATACGAAGATGGCCATGGCGGTGGCGGCAACGCGAAGACAACCATGGCGACGCGAAGACAACCACGGCGGCGACGACGACGACATGAAGACGATCACAACTCGGACGACGACTACAACCACGACCATGACCACGGATGACAGACGACAACTCGGACGACGACAACTCAGGCGACAACGACAACGACGGTTGGAGATGCGACGACAGCGGGGGGCAGTCACACAGCGATGCCACAGTGGGCTTAGTTAGTATTACAGTACAGTTGTTTAGTAGAAATTCTTGCTAGTAGTATGGTAATGCCAGTGTTAAGTTATACACTGCGGGTAGTAATACAGGTGGCGGGTTAGCTGAGCTGCCACCCGTACCCGTGCCCGTCCCAACCCGTAGCCATGACCCGCGCGGGGTACCCGAACCCGTGCCATTGCCTATCCAGCATACGATCAATAACATTCAAGATATCACCACTGACCCTACTAGCTTCCAAGGACACCTGTGGAGAACTAGTACCTTGATCTCACACTACGGGATATTCGAAGAATATTGCTGGATAAGAACAAGTCAACGACCAAGCGCAGTCCACAGTATACAATTACAACCAGCGTACAAAGTCTTTTACGCTTGGGACACCGACGGTTGGACCGTATCGAGACTATCAAGTAACCCCAGTTCATGAGCGACCCCACGAACCTTAGTACAAGAGACCTTACCCCAGAAGAACTCAAGAGAATCCCTGCTTACTTCAACGACCCCTTCTTCTCCCTTGACGAAAACCTATTCCACGTAGATAGGGACAACCAAAACCTCACAAGCGTAGACGGCAAATTTCCTTGGCAGCATCTGGGAACAGACCAAAACATCAGCAAAGCCGACTACGAGAAGCACTACCCCGGTTACAGAAACCTAGACACTAGTTCAGTTAACCACCAAGACCTTACAGCCAAGTACATCGGAAAGGACGTCCGTTGGTCGACCAAGAGAACCCGTTGGGTATACAAAAACAACCGAAGAGTTGTTTTCCCAGGAACAGGAGAAGAAGACCTTACTCCACCACCAAGTACAGAATACGAAGGCTCCGATCAAGAACAGGCAGAAGTATCTGGCCTCCTAGAAAAAGCAACCAAGTCACTCACAGCAACCCTATCAAGAGTAGGAACACCACAGTCACCAGCAAGCGCGGAGTTACCCGGCGCATTACCAAGTACCCCAGGACCATCCAAGCAACCAAGTTATCCCTTGTTCACGCCTCAACAAGTGAGGATCTTTGAAACCAAGTCACGGTCCCCATCGCCACCAGCACCACCACCAGTATCCACGAGTACCATGGCCTCCGGAGGAGGTTCACCCAAGTTACTAGGCGTACCACCAGAGCCATTTGATGGCAAACAAGACAAAGCTGAATCCTTCTGGCAGAGCGTAGAAAACTATTACTACCTCAATCACACAGTGTATCCCGATGAGGGCAAGCGTGTTTCGGCTGCCCTAACACACTTCAAAATAGGCACTTCAGCAGGAGACTGGGCTCAAGACAAACAGAAGAAAGCATTAGAGGCAACCCCCATAGATTTCGGTACCTGGAAGGACTTCAGAGACGATTTCAAGAAACACTTCATCCCATCCCACACCAAGCTAGAATCCACAAACCTCATGTATTCCTTGAAGATGGGAAATCGTCCTTTCAACGATTGGTACCAAGAATGGTCGACATACGCAAATCGATCAGGAGCAAATGATGAAACCAAGATGTTCGCCTTTCGACGATGCCTCCCCGGAGCCCTACACCAGAAGTTACTTGGTGTATCCCCAGTCCCAGACACCCTAGAGAAATTGGTCGATCTAGCAAGAGAATTCGACCACGTATGGCGCCTCTACAGTAATCCAGCGTTCACAGGAAGAACACTCACCCAAGGGCCGAGAAACCGGGCCATTTACGCCTCTGAAGAGGAGGGCGTTCAAGTAAACCAAGCCACAACGTCCCTAAGACCCCAGCAAATGGGCAGGATTACCAAGGAAGAAAAAGACAGACGCTTCAAGGAAAAGCTCTGTTTCTATTGCGGAAAGCCAAATCACCGAGCCAAGGAATGCAGATCCAAGGAAAGCTCTCAAACGCCAAGAAGGCCAGGGAATGGAAGACCCAGTAATCAGCGGTCAGACTTCAGAGCGCGCGTGGCTCTGCCACAGGAAACGTCCTATGGATATGAGGACCCCCCACGAGACCACCCAGCAGCCCAGATTGGGGCACTTTGTTGAGCGCAGAACTAACAAGCGAGGTTTAAAAGCAAAGAGCTAGTAGACAAGTTAACTTCAGAGGGGAAGTAAACTCTATGTATATACACACCTAGTAGACAAGTTACTATAGACTGTCTGTGAGTAAAGGTAGTGTAGAAGAGAATATAAAGGGGACTTACACTTCAGAGGGGAAGTAAACTCTGAAGTGTGAAGGCGTAAACAGCAGTCCTTATATACAGGACGCTTAGCTAAGAATGGTCTGTGCGCACTGGTGACCCAAACACAATACATGTGGTCTGTGCGCCAGAGGGAGAAATGCCATTGGAGGGCAGAGAACAATAGCTGCCTAAAGCAGACAATACCGGTATCTTAACAATAGAGAACAATAAGAGTCATGTGTGACTCTGATAATAAAGATAAACAAAAGCGGTCCGTACAAGTCCGGAGTGTCCAAAAGAGTCCATAAGGGACAGATACCGAATATAGTATGTGGGCTGACACAATCAGATCCCACGAGACATGTGACTTATACAGTCGCGTCTCAACATCCCTCCATGATAGGGGCAGTCCATGATATGACAGAGGTGATAGATTTGGAGCGTGAAGAGCTTCGCAGAAGATTGGGTTTGAGGTTGAAATCTTGGTAAGTGCTGATAAAGCACTATTTTCTCCAGAGGAGACAAGACAACGCTCAATCAACGACTATGGTCATTAGCGCTTCATTTGTCCTTGCTACAGGACAACTTTTTGAAGGGCAGGAATCTGTGACCAAGGTCCAGCTTCTTCAGGGTTCTAAGAAGGGTTTTTCTTAGCTCCAGAGATCAGAGAACATGTTGTGCTTTTTTACAGGACAATGTGACGTCCCTGTTGATAAACCCAGGATCGATGACCACTGACTGTTTAACAGCACTATGTTTCTTGAACCAAGAATTGACGACCATTGACTGGTTATCAACCCTATGTTCTGAATCTCTTGTTACACCATTCCTAGGTCAGCTACCATTTTGTCAAAGGGGTCTTTGGGCAGGGACTTGGTGAGTCCATCTGCAACCATTTCCCCAGTGGGTGTACGTATTAGGTCTATGACCTTATTTTCTACGTATTCCCTGACTACATGGTGCTTTATTAGGATGTGTTTGGACCGCCTTCCAGTGACAGGGTTTAGTGCTAAGTCTACAGCGCCCTTGTTGTCACAGTGTAGGGGAATAGGGGAGGTAACCTCATACCCTAGTTCGCCTAGGAAGGTAGTGTACCACTGAGCTTGATTAGAGGCCTCAGAGAGGCTCATGTACTCAGCTTCTGTGGTAGACTGTGCAATGGTCTTTTGCTTTCTGGTACACCATGAAATGGCTCCATTGGCAAGCAAGAAGACGTACCCTGAGGTGGAGTGTTTCTCTTCCTGATCTCCCCAGGAAGAGTCACAGTAGCCGTGAAGGCCTTCTCCACCATTCCCTCCAGCATAGCGCAACGCATAGTCCTTGGTACAGTTAAGGTATGCCAGGACATTTTTTGCTAGGCGTAAATGCTGGGGTGAGGGATTGGAAGCGAATTGGCTAAGGCGCGCAACAGCGAAGGAAATATCAGGTCTGCTTCCAATCTGCGCATAGAGCAGAGACCCAATTATCTGTTGATACTTCTTTATCTCAGAAGTAGAGGCCTGATCATCGTATTTGATCAAGTGTGCCTCGGCGCCAGAGGGAAGAGGGGTATATACTGGGTTGGAATCTAGCATCCCAAACCGCTCAACCACTTCACGGATGTAATCTGATTGGTTGATTTCCATAGTGCGGTTTGCACGGTCTCTGGTGATGTTGACACCTAGGTAAGACTGGATTTCACCAAGATCAGTCATCTCATATCGACTTGATAGAGATGCTTTCAGATCATTGATCTTTGATAGGGAGCTCCCAAGTATAGTAATGTCATCTACATATAAGATAATGAAAAGTGTATCACCCCCCTCTTGAAGATGATATACGTAAACTCCTGCATCAGAGTATGTCCGCGTAAAGCCTAGGTCGCAGAGGACCCCATGGAATTGCATGTTCCATGCGCGGGAAGCTTGTTTGAGGCCATAAAGGGCCTTCTGTAGTCGGCACACAAGGTGCTCTGAGCCAGCTGTGACGAAACCGACAGGTTGCTCCATATAGATTTCTTCCTCCAGTTCCCCATGAAGAAACGCCGACTTGACGTCCATCTGGTGAATATGCCAGTCTTCAAGCGTAGCCAACGCAAGAAGTAGTCTCAAGGACTCAAAGCGGGCAACTGGGGAGAAAGTTTCGTCAAAGTCCACCCCCTCTAGTTGGGTGAACCCTTTTGCCACTAGTCTAGCACGAAAGCGACCATCCGCTTTCTTTTTGAACACCCATTTACACTTGACCACCTTCCTTCCTTCAGGGAGGGGTTCAAGTCTCCAGACATCAAGCTTGGTGAGAGCGTCCAGTTCATACTGGCATGCTTCAAGCCAATCACCTGCTTGTTCAGACTCCATGGCCTGCTTGTACGTCTGCGGGTCCCTGTAACCGGGTACCTCAGCAGCATTTAGCAAGTCCATCATTCCCAGCCTGCTGCTACCCTGCACGAATTCGTTGTTGTCCTCTGTGAAGTAGCGAGGATTCGTGAATCGTACCCTTGTGCTCCGCCTTGGGTGTGTAGGCGAGACTACCCTAGTGTTCCTGGGAGATCTAGGGGTTTCCCTAGGAGGAGACACTTCCCTGTTGAAATTAGGGGCAGGTATAGGCGCAGTGACTGCTTGCCTTGTAGAGCGGGTAGTACGACGACGTGTGGGTGCAGGATTGGTAGGTGGAGGCGCTTGGGAAGGAGGAGTGTGATAGATGGTCTGGTCTGCCGGAGCAGGTGTGGAATTGGGTGGGGTGCTAGGTTGTTGTAATTCTACAGGTGCCGGAGTTGGTACGACAAAGACTGGTGTAGTCTGAGGCACTGTAGGGGCAACAGCTGTTGTAGGCGGGCTAGGCACTACAAAGACAATCTCACCGCTGGGAGCACTCAAGGGTTCACCAGACGCGGGAGAGGAAGAAGGTTGTAAGTGTTGAGCCACAACACTGCGGGATGGGAAAGTGTCTTCATCAAATGTAACATCTCGTGAAGAGATGAAGCACCGGCTATGTCTATCCCAGAGTTTGTAGCCCTTTGAAAAGGGCTCATAGCCCACAAACACGGCTTCCTTTGATTTAGGATCTAGTTTGCGCCGGTTGTGTTCGGGTACATGATAGTAGGCTTTGCAGCCAAATACTCTAAAGTAGGAGACATCTGGGACTGTACCATCCCAGAGCTCTTGCGGAGTTTTCCACTGATTCGAACGAGTGGGAGTGCGGTTATAGATTTGCACAGCAGTTTGAACTGCTTGTTCCCAAAAGCCAAGGCTAAGGCCTGCATGGTGGAGCATGCTAGTGCCTTTTTCCATAACCGTACGGTTAAAACGCTCGGCTCTCCCATTCTGTTGTGGAGAATAAGGCATAGTGAGCATATGCTCGATTCCTGCTTCCAGAAGGATGTGCTTTAAGTCATTGTTGACGTATTCGCCACCACGGTCCGAGTGTAGGGATTTGATGGGCTTATTTAGTTGTTTTTCAGCCCATGCCTTATAGTGTAGGAAGGCATCCTTAAACTGGTCCTTTGATTTCATAAAGATGACAACTGCAGCTTTGGAGAAGTCATCTATGAACGTGGCGAAGTACTTGTTGCCCTGGATAGAGTTGCTCTGTAATGGGCCGACAAGGTCACTGTGAATGACTTCAAGGGGTTCTGAAGCACGTTTCTTGGAAGGTGGGAAGGGTAGACGAGTAGATTTGCCTAGTTCACAACCAAGGCAAAGTCCATCTTCCATAGGGGAATCATTTATATGGAGTCCTTTTACTGACTCCTGAGCATATCTTTTTATCGCATCTTTGGACATATGTCCCATGCGCTTATGCCAGACATCAAGGCTCGCAGATGCAGGTGCACGGACAGCATTCATAGCATGTCCGTCGAGCCAATATAGCCCGAGAGCCTTGTGTCCTTCCGCAATGGTCTCTCCTTTGTGTCTGATTGTAAAGGAGGTTGCATCAAAACTAACTATGGCGCCCTTTGAAGTAAGGCAGGGCGTGGACAGGATACGCGAGTGCGTATTTGGGAGGTGGAGCACATTCGATATTTTGAGGTCGATGCCTCGATTGGTGCGGATTGTAATAGAACCCGTTCCAACACTTCGTAGAAGAGTGTTGTCACCAAGGAGGACATCAACACCTTTGTGAGGTGTGTAGGTGTCGTAGTCCTCAAGATAGGGTGTAAAGTGTGCTGATGCTCCGCTGTCCATCATCCATCTTGATGCTGACTGAGTGTGATTGACACTCATCATGTAAAGGGAGACCTGAGGTACCTCATGTACCTCTTCTATTTTGCCAGAGCCGTTAACTATTGTAAATAGGCGACTTTTTGGTACAGGTATGCTATTGGCCGCAGCAAACCTGTTTGCCGGAATTGAGTCCGGCGCTTCAGTAATGGTATTCTGAGCAGCTTTCCCTCGCTGCCCAGCCCTTCCTTTCTTAGCGTTCTCCTGATCCCGTTTGAGTTTGTAACATTCTGGCTTTTTATGGCCAGATTTTTTGCAGTAGTGGCAGATTACGTCAGGGGACGCAGAGCTGCCCGATGCCTGGGGAGGCGAGTGCTGGGGCCTGACTGGGGCAATTTTTGTGAAAGATGCCGGAGGGCCAGCGATACGGGATTCCTCATTGATGAACCTATTGATTAGGTCCTGAGGAAGGAGATTGGCAGGAGGGCCAGATGCGAGGATGGTGCCTGCTATGGTGCTGTAGGAGGGGGGAAGTGCGTCTAAAAGTATGAAGGACATTTGCATGTCTGAGACGGGCATCCCCTGCTCCACAAGAGTGTTCCTCAAGTCCAACATTTTCTGGAGTTGAGGTAGGAAGGGGGTACCTTCCTGAAGCTTGGTATTTGCCAAGCCCACCCATAAGTTGAAGGTGGCCATAGAGCCAACCTGACCATAGAGGTGTTCCAGCTGCTGGAACTTGTCATGGACAGTTGGGAAGACTGCCATGGACTGAATACCGGAGAGAACCTCCGACGTGACTGAGAGGAATAGGAGGCCAGTGATGACCTCCTCCTGCTTTGCCCATAGGGCCAGAATTGCCAGACCTTCATCCGTAGGACCTGTTGGTCCTACCACGCCTGCTGGTAGGACAGGGTGCTGGGGAACAGCCGCAGGAGCTGAGTGAGTGAGGTGCCTGCTGCACCCATTCATCAACATCAGGGATGTGAAGGTGGTGGTCCAAGTCTGCCAGTTGGTTCCATCCAACTTGGAAAGGACGACGGAGGGAGGGAAGGTAAGATGGAAAGACATTTGAGATGTTTGTAAATCTGGTTCCGAGGAGCAGTCAGAACCAGTCCAGATCTTGGTAGGAAAAGTAGTAGTCCAGCCATAGGAGCGCTATAACTCCATAACACATAGGGTGTCATGCCTCAAGTTGTGCGACTTGGATGTGTACTATAGTAGTGGAATCATTGTAATGATGGCTGCCTTACTACTTAGTCTCCATGGCCCAAATGTTACTAGGGGCGGGTAGTCATGCGCGACGCTGTAGGTTTCAAGCAAGAAGGATCATGGGAGCATTGTCCGGCGAAGGACGCTCCGAGTCGATCTCTAGCCTAGTAGCATGAAGGCTGGGGCTACCCAAGAACTTCAGTAGAAGGGTAGTACCCTAGAGAGGAGCCAACAGCGAATTCCAGAAGCAATGATAGGGATCAACTCCCATAACAATTGCGACTGTCGTCTGTGGAGTCTCTAGAACAGACCATTAAGGGTCTTGGTACTAAGTAGTTAGAATAGTGATACATGCCATGCAGCGAATCCTGCACAAGGGGAGCGAATACTTCTCCTGGCAGAGGTCTACTCATAGCTACTATGTATATATCATTATAGTATAGTAGCGTCTCCTAGTTGTATCAGAGGGAAGGACTTCTGGGTTTGACTATTAACCAGGCCTTCACACCCCTTAAAGTGACCCAGGTATTAACCGAGTATCACCCAACCATTAGAGAGGCTTATAGCCGCAGGGGTCTTCCCCCTTTGGCCTATGAAAGCACTTCCGGACGAAGACCGGGTAATGAAAATATAGTAGGAGTAGTGCGCACAGAGGAATTTAAGGTCACATAGGACCTTTCATGAGAACCTCCTTAGGAGGCTAGCCAAAATGGCACATGACAGAGTCATGGTGGACGAGAAAGGATGTGTCGAGTGTAAATGGAAGAGGATGCTCACTGAAGGTGATAAAGACGACAAAGATGTGGTCGGCTGAGAGAGCAGGGTGACACAAGTAGATCTGTGATAAGAATGGCAAGTTAGTTATTAGGCGTCAGGGCCCATAACCTGTTGAGCGCAGAACTAACAAGCGAGGTTTAAAAGCAAAGAGCTAGTAGAC
The DNA here is from genome assembly GCA_021525775.1 of Lactarius deliciosus. NCBI lineage: Eukaryota > Fungi > Basidiomycota > Agaricomycetes > Russulales > Russulaceae > Lactarius > Lactarius deliciosus. Next base: position 107,192 of record JAKELK010000140.1, on the reverse strand, counting down.
AAGTTAACTTCAGAGGGGAAGTAAACTCTATGTATATACACACCTAGTAGACAAGTTACTATAGACTGTCTGTGAGTAAAGGTAGTGTAGAAGAGAATATAAAGGGGACTTACACTTCAGAGGGGAAGTAAACTCTGAAGTGTGAAGGCGTAAACAGCAGTCCTTATATACAGGACGCTTAGCTAAGAATGGTCTGTGCGCACTGGTGACCCAAACACAATACATGTGGTCTGTGCGCCAGAGGGAGAAATGCCATTGGAGGGCAGAGAACAATAGCTGCCTAAAGCAGACAATACCGGTATCTTAACAATAGAGAACAATAAGAGTCATGTGTGACTCTGATAATAAAGATAAACAAAAGCGGTCCGTACAAGTCCGGAGTGTCCAAAAGAGTCCATAAGGGACAGATACCGAATATAGTATGTGGGCTGACACAATCAGATCCCACGAGACATGTGACTTATACAGTCGCGTCTCAACACACTTTACCACAGTCCACCAGTAGCCTCCATGATTCCACGTCCACGGTCAGCTCCAGTTCACGAGGATTTTTGACACGTTCGACTACTGCACTGTCAGTACGGACGTTCCAAGTAGCCAACCACAGTTTTACCCAAGGATATGCATTCCTAGAGACGTTAGACTCTGAGCCTGTACCTGGTGATACTATACGAAATAGACGATCACCATCCGTGATGCTCAGAGTATATGGCGCGGATACGGCCTCATGACGGATCCCGGGCCTGGACAGCCGGGAGCCGTGCTACTTCCAGCAGCTCCCTTATACCACGCTGCACTTAGGGGATTTCGTGGTCTAGTAGAACGCTTGATGATGAAGCGCCCAGAACAAGTAAATCATTTGGGTGGTCCATGCGGTACTCCGTTGCATGCGTCAACGTCCTGGGGCCATATCGACGTTGCTCAGCTGCTGTTTGCACATGGCGCCGACCTAAATTCATGCTCTGCAAATTTTTTTACTCCACTACACTTTGCTTCGCAAGCGGGACATCTTGAGGTCGGGAAATGGCTGTTGAACGTTGGTGCGGACGTGAACTCTCGGGAGAATGACGGCAGGACTCCACTGCATTTCGCAGCAACCATGGAATACCTAGCCATCTTGACTACCGCAAGAAGCGACGCTTACCTCGAGCTTGCTCGGTTACTACTCGAGCGCGACGCGAAGGTAAATTCCCAGGATATCCACGGGGCTACCCCACTTCTCCGTGCATCGCAAATTGGACACTGTGGTGTCGTGCGGCTATTGCTGAACCACAATGCGGATGCGCGTATCCGTGATTACTACGGAAACACTCCACTGCGTTCGGCAGCTACCAAAGGTCACCTCGAGGTTGTTCGGATACTACTCGAGCGCAACGCAGGGGTCAATTCCCGGGACGACCTCGCAAGCTCACTTCTCCATGCGTCAGTGACCGGAAACCGCGATGTTGTGCAGTTATTGCTGGACCACAACGCGGATGCGACTGTCCATGACAGTTATGGGAACACTCCCCTGCATTTAGCGGCGACCTACGGTCATCTCGAGGTTGCTCGGATACTACTTGAGCACAGTGCGGAGGTCAATGCCCGGGATGCCGAAGCAGTTACCACATTTCTCAATCCAATCTCACACGCAACCTATGTTTCGCGGTTCATCAGTAATTAGGCAAATAAGTCTTCCGCGTTTCATTGGTTTTTGTCGGTTTCTCCCGTTTTCTCGGTCTCCAGAGACCTGAAACCTGGAGACCGAGATACCCACTCACCCGACCTAAATATTGTCATGGGAAGTCCAGAACGTAGCTAACTAATTTAGAATACAATCTAATGTGTACCAATAAACTCATGGGCATGATGGTCAACATAATGGTTAACAAAAAACAAGTAATATGTGTCCAGTGCATTATGGTAGTCAAAGTCCTCCGGTACCCGTGAGCTACCGTAGATGGGCAGAAGGTGCACTGCCCGAGCGATAGAATCCACGTGGATGACTTCTAGAGTCGGCTGACCACAGCGGTCGACTTCCTGCTTCACGACCCACATGCCTGTGTCGGGGTCGCGTTCATCAGCGTGAACAAACCAATTGATTAGTGCACATGAATAGCTCTTTCGCCGGTACTCAAATGAAAAGAAAAGTTGAACCTGCCCAATTTCCATCCCCTCCATGCCCGGCTGGGAGTCGTTGAGAACAACAAAAACGGTGTCGCGGCGGGGGTGGCCAAAGAAATATGGAGTCGATCGAATTCGCTCACGCCGTAGCCCACCTGACCCAGAAAGATCACCAGGGGCGTAAAAGGTCGCGACAGCGGAGTGATAAACTTTGATAATGCCCTCAAAGGCAGGGCATTCTTCGATCGTTGATGGTGCGACTTGCTCGTCGGGGTGGGAAACTTTGTAGAGGAACTGGGAAAATACGAGTGGGAATTTGGGCTGCTTGATGTATGCCGCAAGGGCATGAAGTTGAGAAGGGTAATCGTATTCTGAAGGTTCAACATGAGAACGATGAGGTCACTCTAAAAAAAGTGTACACGCACGAAGTTTGGCTGCAAGCTGCACGTCAAACTCGGACACATTTTGGGGGTTACCTGAAACCGCTGCTTCATCTTCGTCTTCAAGTCCCTCTGAGTTGTCTATTGGCATGTCATTTGTGCCATTTCCAGGCCCAGATGCGAAGGCGGATCCCCGCAGCATCCCACTGTACTGAAGGCGCTGACGTAACACCGACATCTTGTCCATGCGAAGGAGAGTCCTGAGCATTTGGGTGAGAGCGAGATATCGACTAGATCGTCGCCAAGGCTCCTTGACCGCCCGAATATGCTTTGATTCAGTAATTGAGGAGCAGAGTCCATTGGGGGAGCCGAAAAGGTGTATTGCGTTGTAGAAATGTTCCAAAGCGTGCTGACGTGGAAGAGAGAGCGATATACGAGCTCCTGTCTCGACGAAGATGGCACGTAGTTGATGAAAAGTCTTGACGCAGTCTTGGAGGTGTTCGAGAGATGGGGAATCAATGGCATTTCGACGGGCAATATAACAAGCATCCATGAACGCTGCAACGCAGCGGACCATCACAGATGGCACGTAGCCGGCAATTGCAGCGAGAAAAACCTGGAACAATATCGTTGGTATGCCCGATCCGAGTCTGATACGATATCCCCATGCGCACGTACCTTCATCAGCGCTTTCGAGTCATCGCCCGTCCACTGTTTATAATCACGCCCATCCGGGAACCGGCGAAGACCTGGGAATGGTGGGACGGCTGAGATCCTAGAATCGGATAAATCATGGGTCATAAAGGAAGAAAGAAGACTGTACCGGCGGTCAATGTCTTCGATAATCTCCAAGGCGGCCTTCTCTCTGTGTGTCTGGTGCAGATACTCTAGAACCCATTCGACGAGGTGGTCCTTGAATACTCCTTTGATTAATTGATGAAGGAGATCTGGTGCGAGTAGCTCATGGATGTCCGCGCATGGAAATGAACATGTGAACGGCTGCCAGATGTTTTATCAGACAGCGTCAAAAAAGAATGAAGGCATAATACGTACCACAATGTTGTGTCGAAGACCAAAATCGTCCCAGAGAATGTTCCGATCAAAAGTCTTGACAAGAAGGTCGGTCTTCTCCTGTGAGCGTCGATGACTTCCCGGACCATCGAGGTCAGTTGGTAGCGCATCGCATCTTACATAATGAGTCAGTGGCCATACGGAAAAGTGATCTCGCGACTTACTTTGGACACCAGTTGGATATAATACCAGTGAGCCAGACTTGTTCAGGATAGTCTGCGATGTACGGCCCAAGACCAAAAATTGTGCGGCGAAAGTGCCCGGCAGGGCACTTGATGACTTTTGGCTCCATCATATAGGGCTTGAGTGGCGCGAAGACCAATTCGAGACAACTGTGATAAAGTTGGCGACAGAATACTTGAAATTCTGGCCGTTTTCGCTGGCGTTTGCTTGCTTGAAAACATCCACCCCTCGATGACAAAGTCAAGAAATAAGGTAAATTATAACGTACTCTTCGGGATCGGAAGGAAAGCAATGGGCACCACACCGTTTCCATGTCCACGCCGGGCGGTATTTACAATGTTACCAAGTGATACATACACAGGGTGATATTCCTGGTGTCCAGTCGCAACCGATACTGTGGTCTTGTCGCTGCCAGCAATTACCGGAACAAACATTGATCCATGCGTCTTCTTGTCCTGAGAAATTGTGTCCTAGAGCCATGTATAAGATGAATAAAATACCGAGTAAGGAGTCGCGCACCGCCTCACGAAATGCCCAACTACCTGACATAAGGTTAGAGTAAATGCGAGAGCCCTTCTTGTCGTACTCTTCATAAGGCGCGTATTCGAACTTGCCATCAAACTCCTTTGAGGCTAGTTGCTCCTCAAAAACCGAAAGGACGTTCCTTACATTTAGCTCATAAGTTTCTTGCATCCACCGGGGGAGAGTCCCACTGGTTGGTTGTGGCCCATCGTATGAAAATTGATAAGTTGTCCAAGCGACACCACCGGCTGATATTGAGTCGATTGTGCCATACATTTCCGCGGCACTCTTCCATGGGACTCCATTACAGCTGTCGTGGTCAGTCTGATACTTCATAACTGTTGCTCTCCAGAGGTCAAGACCTCGCTGGATGTCGTCTGCAGAGGACTGAAGGCGTATATAATGGTAATGCGTGTCACGGTACGCGAAGTGGACTCTTACTTTACGGTGATGACCCCTTAGTAAGACGTAATGTGTCATGGACAAGTCGTATCAGTCAGCGTAGTCGTAGAGTATCACATGCCGATGTGGCATGAGTCATTCCTAGGATAGCGATAGTAGGGTTCGAGCTACTTACGCTATTAGTCGTACGGATTCAGGAGGAGCTTTAAAGCGCCCTCATATGTGTATAAATAGTGGCTCGATAAGACCAAGATACGCCATCTTGGTCTTCTTCAATCACCACTTCATCCCCTTCTCTTACCTGCGTGCCCTCGCTTGTCTCCTTTAAGCGAGTCGTCTTCACCGATCGCCTAGTGACTCAAACGTCCTAGTGCCGAATACATCCGTGTCACGTGCCTCGATAAGCGCCGTGTACACGTGTCCAAGTCACGTGACTTGTCAAGAGAATATTCGCTAAGTCGTGAACACCCTTTCGTAGTCCAAGTCGGACTAACGCCAGTGGTGGCGTTACATTAAGACCAAGATCCCTCATCGTGGCGTTCACAACTCGAGACCAGTGGAGAAACTTTCAAACATACTCCCTCGAACGCAGGGGAGACCGTAACGTACCAACACAATTCCTAGGAGCAGCTAGGTGGAGAGAATACCGAGGAGAGACAGGTTACTTCGTAGACTTCGCATCGGGACCTACCCGGTATCGACCAGTTGAGTTCAACTTCGATAACCTCTGTTGGGTGGAGATTACGTGGAACCCCATAGACAATCGATTCGACGCAGTAAGACCCGCAGGCAGAAACTATAACTGCGATATCGACGCAAGAGGACTACCCACACGAGAACAGTGGGGGCGCATCGACGGACAACCAGAGGAAGAACCCAGCACGTCTGAACCCAGAACTCCTGCACCCTCAGAAACAAGCGGCGACGAAGAGACGTCCAACGCCGGCGACGAATCAGAAATTGAGGACGTAGTCCAAACAGCTGAGTCCCTTCACATAAACGAACCAGAAACCATCCACGTACACGCCCCCGCAGTCATGGCCACCGCAACTGTAACCCAGGAAGAACTAGCCTCAGAAGAAGTACGACGCATCACGGAAGAAGCAGAGGCTTACCTACAACCTATCAACCCCACCACGGGACACCGCATGACAGCCGATGACGCGGCTATATTCCGCGCAGTGGGCCCGGACATACCAGACCCGCCACCAGGAGCAGCGGGACCCGCACCACCTAGAAGACCAGGAGGAAACTTCGGTCAAGGTCCACCAAGGAGAGGCGAAGGATTTGGAGGAGGACCTCCGCAATTCGGAGGAGGAGGAGGTAACCCCTTTGGAGGCGGACCACCACCGCCACCGGGAGGACCGCCACCACCAAGAGGACCACCGCCAGCAGGACCCCTTATGGGTCCACCACACGGAACAGAGAGACTAGCCGGAGAAACCCCGAGCGTCTTCGATGGCAATCGTAAAGAGTACGAGTCTTTTCTTACTCAATGGCACATTTACTGGGGACAGAACGTAGAGGCACCAATCATGACCAATGTCTACCGACGATGCCTACTCTTCCTCGGTTTCATCAAAGGACCCCAAGTAGCGAATTGGACGCTGGGATTCCTACAATGGCTCAACAATGAGCTTCGCCAAGGACGAAGCCGATACGACGAATACCTGTGGGATACGCTAACCGCAGGATTCACGGACCGATTCTCGAATGTCCTCGAACAGGAGGAAGCACAAGCAACCCTAGCTAGGGGTTTCAAAATGATCGGAGATGACATTGACTCGTACGTCACCAACTTCGAACAGCTAGCGCGGAAGGCTGATTACCGCCTTAACGATCGCCAAACCCTGGATCGCTTCACGGCGGGGCTGCCCAAGGCCTTATTCACCAAAATCTACGAACTGGACGACCCACAGAGCTTCAATGAGTGGAAAGACGCGGCCGTACGCCGGCAAAAACAGTACATCCATCTACGTGCCAGGCTCAATCTCACCAGCACACCATCCCGAGGACCCCCCCCGCGCCAAAACCCGCCACGCTACACCCCGTCTTGGGGACCACCTCGCTACCCACCACCACGATACGATCCAAACGCCATGGATACATCGGCGGATCGATCACGAGCCAGACTCGCAATGGTAGGAGACCCTAAACCACCATTCCCACCACGCGGAGGACCGGGGCAACCAAGAGGAAGCGGGCAGCGCAGAGACATGAGGGAAGTCATCTGCTACAACTGTAACAACCCCGGCCACTTCTCACGAGACTGTACGCGCCCCAGAAAGCAAAGGCAGCAGTATCAACCACGCGCGAGTACGAGTCGCAGCACGGAGACGGACTACTACAGTCAAGAACCTGTGGTCGCAAGACGTGCGGAAGCCACAGCCGAAGAACAAGCAAAAGGGTGGATGGACACCATACGAGGGGCGAGTGATGAGGTGAAAGACCTCATATTCAAAGACCTGTGGACCCAAGAGGGTTTTCAGGACGCCTAAACCCATCGGCCTGGGTGAGGGCAGTTAATTGTAACTCTGTAATCATGACTCGCTACCGTTCGCTCCGAATTCCAGTCTCGATTCGTACAAGTTACTCCATGGCCGACATTAAAGGGCTCGTTGACTCAGGAGCCACCGACAACTTCATAAGACCAGCATTCGCTAAACGCATGGGCCTCGGGCTACAGGCCCTTGAGCGACCCAAGAAAATATGGAACATAGATAATACGGAAAACAAAGCTGGGTCCATCACTCACTTCGTCGATCTAGACGTCCAAACCAACGGAATTAACAAAGTCATGAGATTCCTAGTCACGGACATCGGAAACGAAGAGCTGGTCCTCGGATACCCCTGGCTAGCCACTTACGAACCCACGATTAGTTGGAATCACGCTACTATTCACGAAAATGCGCTTCCAGTGGTACTCCGGTCGATCAACCCCGCGGAACCACAAACCACCATAGCCGGTGCAATCACCCAGCAGGAAAGAGAGGATATCGTACAAGAGCTCGAAGAGGAATGCCAGATACGTACCACAGCCACGGAACTAGCCATCGCCGCTAACCAGAACACGATAGCGGCAGTTATACCAGAGCCATATCAACGCTTCGCAAAAATATTCAGCGAAGAAGCGTCCCATCGATTTCCACCCTCTCGACCATGGGACCACGCCATAGACTTCAAACCGGGAACTCCGGCCAGCATAGACTGTAAAGTGTACCCTATGTCGCAGGATGAAGACGGACAACTTCGCAAATGGCTCGACGAACAACTAAAGATGGGCTACATACGACCGTCGAAATCACCATACGCATCGTCCTTCTTCTTCATTAAGAAGAAGGATGGCAAACTACGACCCGTACAGGATTATCGGAAAATCAACGCATGCACCGTACGTAACCAATATCCCCTACCACTCATGGCCGAACTCATCAATGACCTGGGCAATGGACACATCTACACCAAACTGGATGTGCGCTGGGGATATAACAACATACGAGTAAAGGAAGGCGACGAACCCAAAGCCGCGTTCAAAACCAAATACGGTCTCTACGAACCCCTCGTCATGTACTTTGGACTCACCAACTCGCCCGCGACGTTCCAAAATATGATGAACGACATCCTGGCAGACGTCATCCTCCACCATCAATCACGCGGAACCATCATCCGCGTATACATGGACGACATCGGTATCGCGACAACCGAAGACGCAGGTTTACAAGCCCACATCGACGCCGTCAGCGCCGTCCTGCAAGTGGCACTCGACCACGATCTTTACTTCAAACCCGAGAAGTGCCTTTTCCACCAACCGCGAATGGATTACCTGGGGGTAATCCTTGAAAAGGGGGTAACTCGCATGGACCCCGTAAAAATTTCAGGCATACGTGACTGGCCCCGCCCCACGAAGGTACGCGACGTACGCTCCTTCCTAGGCTTCTGCAATTTTTACCGCCTCTTCATTCGCGGTTTCGCAACCTACGCACGAGCCCTAAACAGGCTCACGCGCAAGGACACCGAATGGACGTGGGGCAAGGATGAAGAAACAGCCTTTCAAACCCTCAAAAACCTCGTTACCAACGAACCGGTACTCGCACACCCGAGCCTGACGGATCAGTTCGAACTTGAAGTGGACGCATCCGGATATGCGGTAGGAGCGGTACTCCTACAGAAGAAGAAAGATGGGAAACGACACCCCATCGGATACTTCTCAGCCACCCTGAACGAAGCAGAACGCAATTACGATATCTATGACCTAGAACTTCTGGCAATCGTCAAAGCACTGCGGCACTGGAGGTCGTTCCTAGCAGGATCACCACACAAAATCAAAATATTCTCGGACCACCTCAACCTGACGCACTGGAAATCCCCCCAAAAGATAAGTCGCCGTGTAGCTCGAGAAGTCCTAGAGCTCATGGAATACGACTTCGAGATCCACCACATCAAAGGGACCAACAACGGACGCGCAGATGCCCTATCCAGACGACCCGACTACGACCGAGGAGAGAATGACAACGAAGGAGTCACGGTGCTACCGGAAGAAGTCTTCGTTCGGAACCTAACCACACAAACCCTAGAGACGCTCGAACAAGACGAAGACACCCTACGGCCATGGGTAGACCCCTACAAGCTCAAGAAGGTCAACGGAACCTGGTACCGGCAAGGCGCGCGAGTAGTCACCGGCGGACAGGACGCCATACGCACCATCATTGCCAATCATCACAACCCCCCGGTGTACGGCCATCCAGGAATCAAACGTACCACTCGGATCATCGAGCGAAGTCACTGGTGGCCACGCATGGTGAAACACGTCACCGAATACGTCCAGGGATGCGCAGAGTGCCAACGCCACAAGGTCAATAACCGACCCACGAAAGCACCCTTAATGCCTATCACACCCGTGACCGACGCTAAGCCTTTTGAAGTCATAGCTCTTGATTTTATCACTAAGCTACCCATATCTCAAGGGCATGATTCGATCCTTACGGTGACCGACCACGATTGCACCAAAGCGTCCATCTTCATCCCCTGTGTCGAAGAAATCACAGCGGAAGAAACCGCCGCCCTGTACGTCACTCATGTATTTCGGAGATTCGGACTACCAGCAAAGATCATTAGTGATCGAGATCCACGCTTCGCGTCAAAATTTACTCGCGAATTATGCCGGATCCTAGGAATCTATCAGAACATCTCCACGGCTTATCACCCTCGAACGGACGGACAATCGGAACGCACCAATCAATGGCTAGAACAATATCTAAGGTTCTGGGCCAACGAGCGTCAAGATAACTGGGCGCGATTCCTACCAATGGCAGAATTCGCTCACAACAGCTGGCCACACGAAGCGACAAGGAAATCTCCATTCTCACTCATGATGGGGTACGACCCTCGCGCTGATTGGATCGATAAGCCATCCCCTATTCCCCAGGTGCTCACGCGACTCCAACAATTCCGAGAAGCACGGAGAGAAGCCCATGACCTCATCAAAAAGGCACAATCGCTGTGGGTCAAGCACCGAGATACGCCCAAATACCAGATAGGGGACCAAGTATGGTTAGAAGGACGTCACCTTCGGACCAATCAACCAACGGCGAAACTCGCGGCGCGACGACATGGACCTTTCAAAATCACACGAGTGCTGTCACCTGTCAATTACCAACTAGAGCTTCCCACGCAGTGGAGTATCCACCCCGTATTCCACATCGATTTACTCACACCTTATCGCGAAACGCCCATGCATGGGGAAAACTTCCAACGCCCACCACCGGACCTAGTGGACGGCGAGGAAGAATATGAAATCGAACGTATTCTAGACTCCCGGCGATTCGGCAGAAGCAGGAAGCTCCAGTACCTCGTGAAATGGAAGGGGTACCCAGACTCGGAGAATCAGTGGGTCAACAAGGATGACGTCTTTGCTGATGAAGCTCTAGCGGAGTACGAACGGAGTTCGAAAGCTAACAGAATCCATATAAGCGAGGCCGACTACGCTAAGTCTACCCCATCTCCTCACACTGGATTCCTCTCTCAATCAGAAATGTCTCTTCCCACTTCCTCCGCTTCCACCATTGTCGCTCCCTTCCTCGGGGAGTCCCTCACCTACGAAGAACTCAACGCCGCCCTCGCCAACATCGCCCCCGTCGAAGACGTCGACAACCCCAACACCCCCGAAACCTACTGGTTGCTCACCGCCGACGGCCAACGACTCAACTCGACCCCCTACACCGAGGCCCAAGTGCGTCGGCTTCGTGCAGCTCTCAGAGACAGTGAGTCTGCCTCTCCTGGACCTCTCCCAGTACGAGTCGAGTACCGGGTCGAAGCGGAAGAAGAACGCAGCGACGCGCCGATGGGAGGAGTGGAGATTCGAGGCGGAGAGGTGGAGGCTCGAGCAGCTGTCGATGGCAGCGACAAGGAGAATGAGAATCCTCGAGAAGAGGAGACTCTTCGACTTGACGATGCGCGAGCGATTCAAGAGCAGCCAGAACGGGAGCTGAAAGCTTGGTACCCAGCTGAGCACCCCTCCATCATTACCACCACCGACTCTGACCACCCGAGAGAGACCCCATACACGCTCGACACCGTAGGTCGCCCCCTGTACCGGGGTGACATCGTTCATGACGACACGCCCACATCCCACCACCTCGCCGTGCTTAACCGCCGGCTCACCGACTCCCGCTTCGCCCCGCATGGTTACGAACACAACCGCGGGGAGAAGTTTGTCCACTTCCCTATCACCGACTCCCAGGGGGTCACTACTCAAGCCCCCTACGTCCAAGTCATCATGAACCCCGATCCCATCGTCCTCGCCCTCGCTTCGGACAGCGACAAGACGTTCTCCAAGCCCCTCTACGCCGAACCCATCGTCAGGGAAATAGGCAAGCCTCACTACTCCGTGGAGGAGACATTCGCCCTCGTCAGGGGGCATGCCAACCAACACCGACTCGATACGGCGGTCAACGCCCTACACGACGTAGGGCTTAAAGCTGAGTTACACCGTTACCGAGCCTACAGGCACGAGGCTGAGCGAATCGAGCAGCGGCTTCACGCCTTGGCCCAAGCACTGGGCGGCGTTCAAGGGGAGCTCGCGCGCAGCAAGTTCAGGCTTGAGATGGCGGATATTCACAATCGGGTGGAGTCGGTTCAAGCGGGATGGATTGGAGGTATCGGACCTATTCGGCGCCGGGGTCGTCGCGGCTGAAAAGGGGGTGATGTCACGGTACGCGAAGTGGACTCTTACTTTACGGTGATGACCCCTTAGTAAGACGTAATGTGTCATGGACAAGTCGTATCAGTCAGCGTAGTCGTAGAGTATCACATGCCGATGTGGCATGAGTCATTCCTAGGATAGCGATAGTAGGGTTCGAGCTACTTACGCTATTAGTCGTACGGATTCAGGAGGAGCTTTAAAGCGCCCTCATATGTGTATAAATAGTGGCTCGATAAGACCAAGATACGCCATCTTGGTCTTCTTCAATCACCACTTCATCCCCTTCTCTTACCTGCGTGCCCTCGCTTGTCTCCTTTAAGCGAGTCGTCTTCACCGATCGCCTAGTGACTCAAACGTCCTAGTGCCGAATACATCCGTGTCACGTGCCTCGATAAGCGCCGTGTACACGTGTCCAAGTCACGTGACTTGTCAAGAGAATATTCGCTAAGTCGTGAACACCCTTTCGTAGTCCAAGTCGGACTAACGCCAGTGGTGGCGTTACAATGCGCCCATTCGTACTCCAGCCTGTTACCAAAAGGAGACCAAGGATTGCCACCGTGACACGACTCAAACAATTCCGGTGTTGGCAATTGTGGGACAGGATCTTTGAGGAATGTGCCATCAGATAAACATGGCCGGGCTCATAAGAGTTCAGTACCTCATAATCATACACGGGCCTGGTTGGCGACATACCTGAGAGGTGGGGATGGCGTATGAAAGTGTGCAACTGCGACGCTTCAGCCATCCCTGTTAGTGTACTGTTTTTGCTGTGCTTCAAGTTTACATGCTTCGTCAAGCCTCCTTGTGAACGGAAATTCCCTTCACAAAAGGAACAAGCGTAGGACATGGTGCGTAGAATAAGTCAAAAAGGTTGAAGGAGGCGTGTGAATTCCCATTATGGCCAGAACCGCCAACTACTACGGAGGCGTCGCGCCGTTGGGATCGATCCTAGTTACCACTACCTTTCCAACACCTTCCCCTCCCTTCCCTCATACTGTGATGGGTAATTGCACCTCTAATATCCAAGAAGCCGAAGAGAGTGGTCGCTCAAATTTGATAGACCGTCAGATCGAGAAGGACTCTGAGAAATATAAGCAAGAACACAAGATCTTGTTGCTCGGTGTGTACTATTCTCCCCCACTGGAAAGCCGCTCCCCCGAAAATTCTTTCACCGACCTGGGGGGAATCCCGGTTGATCATAGGATGGCTGCGACGCCTTTCGCCTCCCATGTCACAGGACGATCAATTATGATCTTTGTTTCCGTGGTGTTCGGAACCACTCAACGTTGACTATCGATCATCCCATTTGGTTTGTGCCCAGTATATGCGCATGTATGCTCAGCCATTCTTTTCTTAGGTTCCTGCGAGTCCGGAAAGTCAACAATTGTCAAGCAAATGAAGATTATTCACCAGAACGGTTACACTCCCGAAGAGCTTCTTGCTTTCCGACCCCTGATATGGAAAAACCTCCATGAGAGTGCCCACGGCGTTGTCAAAGCCTTGACCGAATTCAACCTTGAGCCCATCACCCCCACTAACAGAGTACGCCGCTGCCTCTTTTTCTCCTGCGTCGTTTTTTTTTAATCTCTTTCAGGCAAATTGCGAACGTATCTTGGCGTATCAGCTCGCCATCGACGACCCAGACTTCTACTTCAGCCCCTACATCGCGCAAGCAGTTCAGGACTTATGGGCGGACAAGATCATCCCCGCCTTGATGAACTATTCATCTGAATTTTATTTGATGGATAGCGCCACCTAGTGAGTGAAGAACACGATAGAGAACAGAACAAGTATTTTCTCTATGTGGATGCCGTTCTTTGACTTCCGTTCTGTCTACTCATACGACTTTCTTGACACTTGCTGTGTATTCTCGTTTACTTACTATAACCGTACAGCTTGTTTGCAGAAGCAATTCGAATAGCGTCTAGCGATTATCTTCCATCAATGGAGGACGTCCTGCGGGCACGTGCAAAGACGACCGCAATTACTGAAACTCGATTTCCCATGGGCCAGCTATCAATACATATGGTCGACGTTGGTGGACAGCGGTCGCAGCGTAAGAAGTGGATACACTATTTCGAGGGTGTCACGAGTATTATCTTTTGTACCGCATTGTCGGAGTATAACCAGGTCCTTCTCGAGGAGAGGAACCAGGTGCGTAAATGGATTCATATCGCCGTCTCACTCACTAATGGATCACAGAATCGAATGGCGGAGTCTCTCACTCTCTTCGAAGCAGTTGTCAACTCACGATGGTTCTTGCGTACATCGATCATCCTTTTCTTAAACAAGGTTGATGTATTTAAGGACAAGCTCCCCAAGGTGTGCATTCCTTTGGAGTCCCACATTTCGGTCTCCTCTGACCTGGCGTCCTCACAGGTTCCCCTGGGCACATATTTTCCGGATTATACAGGTGGTGCGGATGTCAACAAGGGCGCCAAATACATCCTTTGGCGATTTATGCAGGCAAACCGCGCACAATTACACGTGTATCCACAGTGCGCCTACCATTTTCATTTTCATTTGACTTTCTGACTTTTTGTTTAACGAGCTTAATGTAGTATCACGCAAGCCACCGACACGTCTAACATTGGACTGGCCCTCGTCACGATGAAAGAGACGATCTTACAGAACGCACTCAAGGAGTTGGCTACCCTGCCGCCAATACCCTGAGCTGCACGTGCCACCGACAACAACAACTATGATTACGACAACAACGACAACGACTATGACATGATGACGATGACAGGGGGCAATCCACTGATGTTAGATGCGTCTACCCTCCCTTCCCGGACGTGATTCTCGATCTTGCAGGACATTGACGCCGGACACGCACCGCCGAGGACAAAGGAGCAGATGGCTGTTGGAACGTGATAAGTACGTAAGGACCTTATCTATAGCAGTTACGACATTACGGTAGTATGTTTGCCTATTACGGTAGTTGGGATACGTACTACAATGGGCGCAATACGCCCTCTATGCGAGAGAAGTCCTATGACTATCTCGAAGTGGTAGTTTACATCAGGCGTGTGTGAAAACGCGATATTGTGGACGCCTGTACTCATCACTTTTACGCAAATGGTCAGGGTAGGACCATAGAGTATAAAGTCCCTCCTATGGGGAGGGAGGTGAATAGATATTCACTCTCTTTCTCACTTGTGCACCCTCTCCACGCTATAGTCTCTCAACCTACTCTAAGGTGAGAACGTGCATTCCTGTTTGCTGCGTGCATTGCTGCGCAACAGGTTATGGGCCCTGCTACAGGGTTTGCCGTCGCACTCTTTGACAGAGTTGCGCCCGTGGTCACTGCCCACCACGTTGTTACCTTTGAAAAGAGGTACTCGTGCGGTTGTAGGCTCTAGACTCAGGGAGGCTCCCTGGTTACTAGCAACCCGGTATTGTGCTCTTGAGGAGCACACAGACTTGGCCAATCGCCTATCTAAACAAGGCTCTATTGCGCGTCCAATTAATTTTGGAAAGGCGAATAGCTTAACCTTGGGGTGACGTCGAGCAGGATCGTCCGGCTTATTGGCATTGATGCTCTCAATGTCAAGATGGGTTTTTCGACCCATTCTGTTGGAAATAGCCTAATACTGGGCTATTGTCGTGCTTAGTATTGCCAAAGGCGATGCTGGCATTGACAATCTTTTGTTTCACACAGTATTGTTATTATAGTAACGCAATACTGACGTTCGCAAAAGCCAACAGATCTATACAACCATGTCCTCTCAACTCACTCAGCTTGTCCCCGTCTTCGATGGCTCTAACTGGGCCACTTGGTCTCAACAGATGACCGCTTTCTTCATGTCCCAAGGGCTTTGGGGCTATGTTGCTGGCACCATTGCCCAACCTCCCGTTGCTGAAGTTGCTGAAAGAGCAGCTTGGAACAAGAGCGATGAGATGGCTAGGGGTAATCTCACCCTTCGCCTCACTCCTGCTATTCAGCAGGCAGTCACTGGGGCTACTTCCCAGGCGCTCTGGACTTCCGTAAAAGACCGGTACGGTGCGGTGTCCATGCCCCGCATCTACAAAGACTTCAAAGAAGCGATTTCTATTCGCTTCAATACGAATCAGCACCCTGCTCCCCAGTTCGAGAAGATGGCCGCCGCCTTTTCTCGTCTAGGGAACGTTACTGTTGGTACTGGCCCTGCCGCCACTAACCTCGCCATTAAGCCTCAGTTGCAGGCTCTTATTGCAATGTCCGCTTTGCCCCCGAAATGGGAGCACCTTATCCCCATTATGTGCAACAATCTCCCTGTTGCCGATCTCAAACTCGAGACTGTATCGGCTTGCGTCGAAAGTCAGTACGAGACCGAGACTAACCGCGGACAGCATAAGACCGCCCATACAGCGCAGAAGCTTTCTGCCGTTAAGCGGAAGCGCGCTGACCCTCGCTTTACCAAGCAGGGTTCCCAGCAGCAGTCTAGCGCTCCCGGCCCGTCCAATCAGCAGCAGCCTTTTAGGCAGCGCGGAGGACGTGGATCCGGAAGAGGCAAAGGCAAAGGGAAAGGCAAGGCACCTGCCCGTGCTCCACAGCACTCGCATATTGCCTCCGTCGCCGCACTAGCCCCTCCTACTTCCCACAAGGTGACTCACATTGGGTCATCTGGTGTCTCTACCAGGACAGAAGTCGAATCATCCTCGCCTCAGAGGACTCCCGGCTTCTTCCCTTCCGTAAATAAGGCGCTTTCGCTCGCTGAACGGCTGGATGTACCCGCTACAGTCCAGACCGTAAAGACGCTCGAGCAGCGCTTCGCAGACGTTGACGCTATCATGCGTCCTCGGATTGAACGGTTCATGGACGAGGAGTATGACTCCGAAGTCGACATCGACATGTCGCAGCAGCCTTCAGGCAGCGCACAGTCGATAATGAACATAGACGGATTAGATGACACGGAGATATTTGGTGAGCAGTCAAATGCTCTCCAACTTGACTTGTCGGACCTGACATTAAGCGATATGACTTCTGATACAGAAAGTCGCGCTCCCACACCTCCTTACGTCAGTCCTGCTTCAATAATTGAAGCAACAGTCAGGTGGGCTACTACCGGCGAAAGCCGTTTCCCTCCTCGATCTCGTTCTAATGAGCGAATCGAATCTATTTGGCGCAGTAATCAACAGTGGCTGCGAGATCATCAGATGCCAACGGACCCCCGTTTTGGCACTCTTATTTCGCCGGCCGCCACAGGCCGTTCGCTGACACCAGAGTCCTTTTTAACCGGACCGGATGAGAACACCCTTGATTGGGGTTCTTGTGATGAAGAACAGTACGTCTTTTCTTCACTTCGCACATCACATGCTGATGACGTTACAGAATTAGCCCTGCCCCCAAAAAGTCTAGGGGATGGCAAATGTAACGGATACGTATATCTACGGGAATCACATGTACTAGTACCGAAGTCGCTTGATATGTACAATATTAGCAGCGCTCTCCTTGATTTACTTGAGTGTGAGCACAATGAGTACTTCAGTCAATGTGCAGAGTGTATAAAGCGTACACAAAATATGTGGCTCCTTGACTCAGGAGCTTCAGCACACTTCACTAATAATCTTAGTGATTTTATCGAGTACAAGCCAATTGCTAAGTCTGAAAGGATGCCTGTTAAGACTGCAGCACAAATGCTATACGTTGAAGGAACCGGTTCTGTCTTGCTTGAGCATTACGTCGCAGACAAACCCGTAATTACTCGGGTATATCCGGTTCTATATATTCCACGCATAAGCATACGTCTTCTGTCTATGGGTGTCTTCTTACAGCAAGGTTTGCGCGTTTTGGGGAATTCGCAGCATATTAACTTGCTACGTAAAAACAAAAAGATTGTCCAATGTAAACCCCTTCTCCACGGACAATCCCTATATTGGCTAGATGCCTCTATATCCACTCTAACTGAGTCGCATATTGCGAACCAGTCTGCGTTACTCAATGTAGACTATGACCTTATGCATCGTCGCCTCGGTCACCCATCTAAAGAGGTTCTAAGACGAGCTAAGGAACACACTAAGGGCTTTCCAGAAGGGATTATAATTCCCTCCTCTGATGTAATATGTCCTGGGTGCGCGCAAGGCAAAATGCCTGCTGCCTCACATCCTCCATCCGATACAAGGGCTAAAGCCTCTTTCTCTCGGATTCATTCCGATCTGAAAAGCTTCCCTATACCGTCATACCATAAATACAAGTATTTTATCGTCTTCTTTGACGATTATACTTCCTTTGCATGGATCATTCTTTTACGGGATAAAGCCTCTGCTATTACGGCACTAAAGCAGTGGCTAGCGTTAATTAAAAATCAGTTTAACGCAACCATTAAAGAATGGATGTCAGATGCCGGCGGTGAATACAAATCGGATGCCTTCCTAAAGCAGCTTAAGGATGCCGGCATAACAGTGCTACAGTCTGCGCCACATACGCCACAGCAAAATGGGCGCGCTGAGCGCTTTATGCGCACTATAATGGACAAAGCTCAGGCTATGCGCCTTGATGCTTGCTTACCACAGAGTTGGTGGGAATTTGCAGTACTTCACGCTGCACATTGTTATAATAGAACCCCCATAAGTCGCCTTCAATGGCAGACTCCTTACAAACTATTACACAATGAAGTCCCTGACATATCGCATCTCAGAGTATTCGGATGTGGCGCATATGTACATATTCCAGAAGCTCGCCGGGTGAATAAACTTTCTCCCAAAAGCGAACTGATGATCTACCTTGGTAGAGGAGCTGGAATGAAGGCTGATGTCTTTATGCGCACACCTAATACCTTGTTCTACTCAGACAAGGCACTCTTTGATGAAGCGTTATTCCCTAGGTGTCCTAAGGACAATACTAGGAGTATACCCCGTGGTGTAACTCAATTAGACGAGACAGTTCCTAGTGAGCAGTCTAAAGACAACGCCGCTCCCGGTGATGATGACGACCTACCACCTGAGCCTCCTATTGTGAAAGGGAGAAGCGCTCCCCAGCCGGCCGCTGGACCTCCTCCTAGCACTTCTGCTGGAGGATCTGGATCGCAGCTACCTCCGCCTTTACCCCCTGTTCCAGTACCTGGTCCTAGTGAACCTAGGAGATCGGGGCGTATAAGGAGACCAGTTACTCGTCCTGATAATGTCTATGGAGATAGGCCTCCTACAGCGATTATTCGTGACATTGCGCGGACTCGCACATGGCGACAATTGACTGAAACACAGCCGGGTAGCTCCCAGCAGCGTTCTAGTCAAGATCAGACGGTCTCAGGCGATGTTCCTGAACAAGCCGAATCTGATTCTTCCAGTGCTCAGAGTGATAATCCGCAGGATTCAGACGAAGTAGATCAGCAATTGCTGATCCGCCTAGCTCAGGAAGGGGGAGTCAAGTTTCTAGATCTTCTGCTCGCCAAAGCAGTTTCACCAACAGATCTAGAGTCACCTGATACCTCTAATATTCGTGAATGGACCTATAAGGACATTCAAAAAATGCCAAGTGAACTCCAGGGGGAGTGGCGTAATGCGTGCAAAGAAGAGCTTGACTCTCTTCGCAAACGCAGAGTCTATGATCTTGTTAACCCGCCGCAAGGCAGAAGGGTAATCAAGAACAGATGGGTGTTTGACTTAAAGTCAGACGGCCGTAAAAAGGCCAGGCTAGTTGCCAAAGGCTTTTCTCAGGTTGAAGGCATAGATTATGACGAAATATTCTCGCCAGTGGTACGGTTTGAGACTGTCCGGATGATGCTCGCGCTTACAGCGCTAAAGGATTGGCACATCTCTGGACTTGACGTCAAAACTGCCTTCCTCTATGGAGACCTTGATGAGGAACTCTATATGGAACAACCTGAAGGGTTTAAAGACCCTAGCCAACAAAACAAAGTCATGCGCTTAAGGAAAGCTATATACGGACTTAAACAAGCTGCACTCGCTTGGTGGAGAGCGCTGGATAAGTCTATGAGTTCCCTGAGCTGCACACGACTTCAATCAGACTCAGGTCTGTTTGTTAACGACAACAAAACAATTGTAGTTATTGTTTATGTCGATGACGTCCTCTTCTTAGGAAGAAATAAAAAGGACATAGCATCCCTGAAGAAGCGCTTCATGGAGATATGGGAATGCAGAGACTTAGGTGATACCAAGGAGTTTCTACGCATGCGCATACTACGTTCTAAAGGTAGAATCCTGTTAGATCAGCAGGATTACCTTCAGAAAGTGCTGCAGCGTTTTAAACTGATTAACGCCAAATCAGTACCTACCCCACTACCGGAAGGGTATCATCCATCCCCTAATAAGGGAACTGCAACCCCAGAGCTCCGCGCGTCATACCAACAAGTGATAGGATCCCTCCTATACATTATGATTGGTACACGACCAGATATTGCCTATGCTGTTACCAAAATGGCGCAGTTTGCAGCCAATCCGTCTGAGGACCATATGAAGCGTGCACTCTACATCTGCCGCTACTTACTTGGTACCTCTAACTATGCTTTAGTCTTTGATGGCAAAAGTGACGGTGGTATAATAGCATATGCAGACTCTGATTGGGCTTCAGACCCAATTACGAGAAAGTCCACTACGGGCTACTTAGTAAAGATGGCTAATGGAGTGTTCTGCTGGAATTCTAGAGCGCAGAAGTCTATCGCGCTCTCATCCACTGAAGCAGAGTACATGTCGCTGTGTGATACAAGCAGACAGTTGGTCTGGATCCGTTCGCTCTTTAGTGAGCTCGGAATTAATCTTGGACCGATTCCATTATGCGGAGATAATCAAGGCTCCATATTCTTATCTTCTAATCCTGTTCAGGAGAAACGGATCAAACATATTGATCTACGTCACCATTACATACGTGATGTGATCCGTGAAAAGAAGATAGAGTTATTCTTCATTGAAGGAGCTGAGAACCCCGCAGATCTCTTTACTAAGAATCTGGGTCGTATTAAGTTCCTTAAATTCAGGGAACAGCTAGGGCTAGAGTTTGGTGCGCTGCCGCGCACGCACACCATGTCTGATGATGGAGATCCGTGATGAAGAGCGTGAAGGAGCTATTGTACTCTCGCGTACACCGCTTCTTCTTGAGGAACATACGTTTCTCTATGTTCATCTGCGTTATGAGCAATCGTCTCCTCACAGGACAGAATCACCTTACTCTCAAAAGACATGGTACGATGTCGCTTTAAATAGCAGACAAATGACTCTAAGCCTTTCATTGAACTACCAGAGGGAAGTTCGCATGTCCTGTCCCTAATGGGGACATAATAATGGGACGTCTGAGTTGGAAAATGTCGTTGACATTCACAACTTGATGAGACGTGTTAGAGTCGGGTTGGACACCACTCTACTAATCGACTCTGAGGCAACTTTCACTCGATGCTCTGACCCAGAGCTCGTGAGGACGCTGCTATTTGCTTAGACGCGCTTTAATTAGCTGCACTAAGCAAGGGGGAGTGTTGGAACGTGATAAGTACGTAAGGACCTTATCTATAGCAGTTACGACATTACGGTAGTATGTTTGCCTATTACGGTAGTTGGGATACGTACTACAATGGGCGCAATACGCCCTCTATGCGAGAGAAGTCCTATGACTATCTCGAAGTGGTAGTTTACATCAGGCGTGTGTGAAAACGCGATATTGTGGACGCCTGTACTCATCACTTTTACGCAAATGGTCAGGGTAGGACCATAGAGTATAAAGTCCCTCCTATGGGGAGGGAGGCGAATAGATATTCACTCTCTTTCTCACTTGTGCACCCTCTCCACGCTATAGTCTCTCAACCTACTCTAAGGTGAGAACGTGCATTCCTGTTTGCTGCGTGCATTGCTGCGCAACAATGGCCTCTGGTTTTTTTGAAAGGTATGTGCGTGCGTCAACCCCCACATCTTTTACACGGTGCTCACCTTCCACACCGCAGAACCCGGGAGACCGTCGATGCCTTGGCTTCGCCGCTTCGCTGGCCCGTTTACCTCTTGCTCTCCACCCAGCCTCAGGTCTGCCAACTATGCACAACAGCTTTCCGAACCTCCTAGGACGGACGGCAGGCGTAATTTGGCTCCTACCCCCACTCCAGCTCCGGCTCTGTCTCGACCTCACTCGCCATCTCCCACAGAGCACGTGAACTGCGGTGCGATCTACTGAGAACCCGGTGCTGTGCGATCTGCTCCTTGCACTGTGGCTCCCCATCATACTGTGCCACGGTTCCCCCACCCCTTCCACCCCCACCCACATCACAACACCCTACGCCTTAAGATTATACAGCTCCGACATCCATGGACCGCCAAGCACGGGCTGTGCACGCACTACTGGTCAAGCATCTTCGGCGACCACCCTTCCTGGCATGGGCTCGATCGCCTTGTACGTGGCCAGTTCCTGCAGGTCAAGGCACTGTGGCGTACTGGATGGGCGTGCTCGACTGCCGCCATCTAGTCACTCATCTTAGACTGGTTGAGTACGCCCCGCTGTCACTGTGTGAGTGGTTCAACAGTGCGGCGGTTGTGAATTTGTCTCATGCTCTGTAGGTTCCCGTTTCACTGATCCGCCAATTAGCATATCAATTCACTTTCTTGACAGCCCCTCGTTACACTAGAGCTGTACGGTACTACTGGATTCCGGCCCGTGTTTCAGCTAGTGGACTATACCCTAACGAGGTCTGGCCTTTCACTCCGCCTTCATCCCTTACCGGAACCACCCAAATTTGCCTTCGTTTGGGGCTCCTAGGTAAGACCTATTTACTTGACCTGTCGTGCACACTTTGTCAAGTTTCTTGTTCCCTCAGCTTGTCATCCGCGTTCACCCTTTTCTTTCTCTCCGACTCGCAATGCCTGCGGCCCGTTCAGCTCGAAAGGCCACGAAGAAGGTGCCCTATGCTACTGGCCACCATTCATCTGTAAACACAATTAGGTGTTCAGAGTGTTCAGAGCTGTTCGGAGTGTCCTTGAACGGCTCCGAACAGCTCTGAACACCTACTGCAATTACAGATGTTCTCCAGACGTCGAGGTCGATGAAGGCCCCAGCCCAGTGGTTGACGGCGAGAAAGCTACTGGGCGCCAGGGAAAAGCAGGACAAGGTGCGGGTTTTGGCTGTGGTGATGGTGGACCTGCTCACAACAGACTAGCCCCGAAAGTAGGAAGAACTAGGGCACAAGTAACGGCCACGCCCACTCGCTTGCTTCCAAGTCGACGTGGCCGTAATGTCCACCCTGCCGGCCAGCCAAGAATCCGACGCAACAAAGAACAGATCAAGGCCGACCTCGCAGCCAGGGAAAAGGCTCTTGAGGAGAAGACTCGCGAAGTCCAGGTGGCCAAAGAACACCTCGCACAACTGAATATAATGGAAGAATGCGAGGAGGACGACCTGCTCGTCCCACATCCCCAGTTCTTATCTACTGTCCATAAGCGTCGCCACGAAGATGTAGAGACTGACGGCGATGAGTCGTTTGACTTTAGCGAGGCTGACGCCCACCCTGATGCTTCTGACGACTCTTCATCCGAGTCCGAGTCCAACAAGGCCACTGAAACAAGGACGAAGGTCAGTATTCGTTGCTGTACTTAGATCAGATACACATTCATAACTTGCACTTCCAACAGTCTCGGCGCGCAAAACGGGTCAAGGGTGCTACCCGTCAAGAACTTCTAACAAGGACAGAGGAGCTACGCAGTGCCAAACACGATGCCAAGAAGAGTCAACGACAGCAAAAGTCGAAGCATGACATCGGAAGGTGAGGCATAAGTATGATCGCCGCATGTTCGCAAAACTGATTCCGTATGATACCATCAGCTTCACAGTACAAGAGCTTCGCTGCAAGAAGTACGCAAACTCTGGTCTTCGACCCCAACTTCTTGCCCCACCCAACGTCGCTCAGCTCCAGCAACTGGAGGCTGACCCATTCGAGCTTGGAGGCATCTGTGACAGTGATCTTGAAGACACTCGCCCAGTAATTGCGGAAGTCGACAGACCGGTTACCACCAATCCTTCTCGCAGAAATGAGGTATTCCTTGTCGCTATTTTGTCTCCTCTATTCTAATCCTACCAGCTCGTGAGGTTCAGAGAGAAATCCGAAGGCGTTCACCCAAATAAACCACAAGCTGCACGGAAGGTAAGTTACCGTCTTTCCTTGCTCACCATTTGGCTTAAAAATTATTTGTCAGCTACCCAAATCGAAAGCGGCGAAGGTGACCATCAAGGCCATTCCATACGAGGCACAGGAGCCCGTTACTGAAGCACACCTCAATGTTGCCCATCAGTGCCTCAACGACCCGCGTTGGACTCGCCTGTTTCTTCCGACGCTGTCTCATACCCTCTACATTTCCAACCACCCATTTACTGACTGGACATGGGACGCTGGCACCCTCATCAAGACTGTTCAAGCGGTGTTTGAGCTCTCGTTTACGAACATTTCCTACGAACTAAGTCTGCAAGATAGTGTTGTCAAAGCAGTATGTCTCATGGTCCTCGCGTTTTTGATCGATTGATGTCCCTCAACTCGGATAGGCTTACAACCGAATGAAGACTCGAAGATCAAAGATCGCAAGCGATGTCCTCACATTGGTGAAGACATTTTTTGAGCGTGTAGAGTTCAAGAACCAACCGGAGAAGGTGAAGGAGTATGTCCACTGGGCTTTGCGGGCTGGTGGGCCAGCCTACTACGACATCCCTGTCCCAAAGTCCTGCACGCTCAGGAAGGATGATCCAGACTACCCGGTAAGTTTCTTTTTACCATTGGATGATATTATTACTTATACTCATACACGCTAGAGGCCTGATGGTTTTTTACGCTCACAGTTTATTCTCCCTGTTGCCGAGACATATATGGGCTTCTCAGCAAAGTCGGTCCTCTCCCCTTCTCTGGGGCCAAGGAACCCGCCAAAGGGCCTATATGCAATTATTTTAACTGCGGTATGCCAGCATCATTGATTGCCGCAGCTCAACTTTTTGACTGACATGCCTAAAAGGTTGAGCGGGCAATGAGGGCCCACTTGACAGGTACTTTCCGTGCACCTAGCGACTTCAATCATCAAACCACTTGGAACTCGATGAAAGATTTCTATCGGATCCTCGATCAAATCAGCGAGTCCCGCTGGATGCAAGCCCTTAACTTTACTGATTGTGATGATATAGAAAACCCCATGGATGAATCATTACTGTCAGCATACCGTGTTGACATCTATATTCCTTCTAGCCCCACAAAGTTTGGGGCCTAGTATTTACCACGGTCGTTCTTAATCTAGCTATGGTACATTTAGACATACATTACAGTTTTCGAGTTATTGAAGTTTCTGAGGTTTTTATCTTTGTCATCACCGTAGGTCTTCGCAAAAATTGACTTGGGTCACCAAGTTTCAAAGTATCCTTAGTATTTACGGTCTTTTGTGGTCTTTTGCGGTCTTTTGGGTTGTAAAACCGAAAAAGACTTATTTGCCTAATTACTGATGGCCCTTATTGCTCGACCACGCTGCGGACGAGCATGTCTACGGCAACGGACATATCTCATTACATGATTGCACGGTGTGTGACGGTCACCTTGAAGCTGCTCAGTCACTCAAGTGGTTACTACTCGAGCGCCGTGGAGAGGTCAATGCCCGCAATAAATATCAGAGTATGCCCTTATATCCTATACCCAGCAACAGAGATGAGCATGTCCGGGTCAACAAGGGAATGACCCCACTCTATCACGCGGCATATTATGGCCACCTCGAAGTTGCTCAGTTACTCCTTGAGCACAATGCGGAGGTTAATATCCGGGAGGATGACGGCTATACCCCAATTTTCTGCGCTTCTGCAAGCAAAAACCCTGATATTTTGCGGCTGTTGCTGAACCACAATGCGGACGAGCATGTCCTCAGCAACAACAGAAGCACCCCACTGCACTATGCAGCGGCTGCGGGTCACCTTAAGGTTGTTCAGTTACTACTTGAGCGCAATGTGGAGGTCAATGCTCAAGATGATGACGGATTCACCCCATTTCTTAGAGCATCGCGGTATGGAAACCTTGATGTTTTGCGGTTATTGCTAGACCACAACGCAGATGAACACGTTCGCGACAACAAGGGAAGTACCCCACTGCATTATTCAGCGACCTATGGTCACCTTGAGGTTGCTCGGTTACTACTCGGACGCAATGCAGAGGTCAACGCCCGAGATCATAACGGTTTCACCTCATTTCTCAGTGCATCAGAGTGGGGAAAACTCGATGTCGTGCGGTTATTGCCGGAACACAACGCTGATGGGCATGTCCGCAACAACGAGGGATGTACCCCACTGCATTATGCAGCCGCCTACGGTCACGTCGAGGTCGTTCGGTTACTACTCGGGCGCAATGCGGAGGTCAATGCCCGAGATCATAACGCGTTTACCCCACTTCTCAGTGCATCAGAGTATTGTTGGAATGAAGGAGCCCTCGATGTTGTGCGGTTATTGCTAGATCATGATGCGGATGCGGATGTCCATGACAACAAGGGAAAGACTCCACTGCATTATGCAACGGCCATTGGTCACCTCTTAGTTGTTCGGTTACTACTTGAGCAAAATGTGGATGTCAATACCCGGGATAACAGTGGATTGACCCCATTTCTCTGCGCATCGGCAAGACCGACCTATTCTACTTCAATTCTGCAGTTATTGCTGGACCACAATGCAGATGCACATGTTAGCGACAACAAGGGAAACACCCCACTTCACTACGCAGCAGCCATTGGAAATGGTCACCTCGGTGTTGTTCGGTTATTAGTCGAGCACAATACGGATGTCAATGCCCGGGATGGCGACGGAGCCACCCCACTTCTCAGAGCATCAGCGAGTGAAAGCCCTGACCCAGATGTTGTACGGTTGTTGCTGGACCGCAGTGCAGATACGCATACCGACAACAAAGGGGGAACTCCACTGCATTACGCAGCGGCCAACGGTCACGTCGAGGTTGCTCAGTTACTACTTGAACGCAATGTGGAGGTCAATGCCCGGGATGACGCCGGACGCACCCCATTTCTGAATGCCTCGGAGAGTGGAAACTGTGAGGTTGTGCGGCTATTGCTGGACCACAAGGCGGATGAGTATATCCGCGACAACACGGGAGGCACTCCGCTGCACGATGCAGCGCTCTATGATCACGTCGAGCTTGTTCGGATACTCCTCAAGCGCAATGCTGAGGTCAATGCCCAGGATGACGATGGATCAACCCCGTTACATCACGCAGCACAGTCCGAGGGTCCTCGCCGGTCTCCAGACGTTGTGCGATTATTGTTGGACAATGGTGCGGATGTGTGTCTCCACGACAACGACGGAGTCACTGTGTTGCATTACGCAGCAGCCAACGGTTACGTTGAGGTTGCTCAGTTACTAATCGAGCGCAAAGCAGAGGTCAATGCTCGGGATGACGACGGACGTACCCCATTTCTCGATGCCTCGGAGAGTGGAAACTGTGATCTTGTGCGGCTATTGCTGGACTACAATGCGGATGAGCATGTCCGCGACAACATGGGAAACACTCCACTCCATCACGCAGTGTTCTACGGTCACGTCGAGCTTGTTCGGATACTCCTCGAGCGCAATGTGGAGGCCAATGCTCGGGATGACAACGGACGTACCCCATTTCTCGATGCCTCAGAGAGTGGAAACTGTGAGCTTGTGCGGCTATTGCTGGACTACAATGCGGATGAGCGCGTCCGCGACAACATGGGAAACACTCCACTCCATCATGCAGCGTTCTACGGTCACATCGAGTTTGTTCGGATACTCCTCGAGCGCAATGTGGAGACCAATGCCCGGGACGAGGAGGGGTCAACTCCATTACATCATGCAACATACCCTGAGGGTTTCCGCGCAGGCTGGTGGGGAGGGTCCCCAGATGTCGTCCGGCTATTGCTGGACCATGGTGCAGACGCGTGTCTCCGCGACAACGATGGAAACACCGCACTGCATTGGGCGGCATACGGTGGTCACCTCGAGGTTTGCCGGATACTACTCGAGCGTAATGTGGAGGCTAATTCCCTGAACGACGAGGGATCTGCCCCATTGCACCAAGCGTCAGAGGGTTTGAAAGTAGGATCTGCGGATATTGTGCGGCTCTTGCTGGACCACGGTGCGGATGTACATGTGCGCAACCTCAGCGGAAAGACACCATCCGAGGTTGCCCGTGGCCCAGAACAACAGAAAATCGTAGAATTGCTCTCCCAGCACACTGTAGAATGAACGAACGGGACGAGTTATAGTATCTATGTTTGACTTGTCGACGCGAGCCTGAGTAAGTGACTATTTCCTTGCTTGTTTGCCGTACATTGATTATCACTACAGCCTGAGTTATTCACCGGAACTATTTCCACTATGCTGCTAGATCGCGAGTAGTGCAGTCCTTCTGCGAACCCCTAACATACGACGTGTAACTGTCCCCATGTCCCATTTCATGTATAGTACAGAACTCGTGCTTTATTATCCTAGTCCATACCATCACAAGATACAGCGACCAGTGTTTCTGAGTGCCAAGTGTGATCCATGGGAACCGTTCAGGATCCGAAGAGGAACATATTGGGGCGTGTTTACCGTGGAACCTCGCGCTGCAATAATGATACGCTTACAGATATCTAAATATTCCATTTGGTGCACCATGACAAGCTTCGGATCCCAGACCCATGGGACTTTGATGCACGAGGAGCTCATTGCGCGTCTCCAAGAAAAACGGGGTCACCTAATGCTCGACGAACTCCAACTCCAATTTCACCTTGTCCCGACAACACCGCTTCTATTGTCGTCATTCGTCTTCGTCGTCGCTGTCCTGATCGAGGCCGGGAAAAGGGTTACGGGAAGGCTCCAAATAGAAGCGCGAAGTCGACTTCTCCGCATACTCGACGCGAAAGATCGCGCTAAAGTTCGGCTACACCGGATCGGGCGCGGTCTACGCGGGCTTGCAAGCTGGATCCTGAAAATCAGCTGATATCCTTCCAGCGCTGGGTCGTGTGCCCTATGGTCATCAGCAACGTGCACGTGCTTGACGTTGTTGGCAACGCGTACCTCTACAACCGGGTGTGGTACACCACGGCCGTGCTGCTGCTGATCGGCGCACGTCTCGAGGTGCCGAGCATAGTCCCTACGCTGCTGAACTCCGACCCAGACGAAAGGCGCATCGCAGCGCATGTACTGTCTCTCGCCGTGCTGCCGGAGGGAAAGAAGACGCCGCTGGCGCACGTTCGAAAAGGGCTTCATCGGACTGTACTTGCAGTTGTCAGGGCTTGCAGAGCACCAGCACGTCGAGGTGACCGTGGCAGAACACTACCTTGCCGCCGCAGCGCCGTTGCACAGACCTGCTACTTGAGGGGTAGGGTCGATGTTGACATGGCTAATGAAAAGGAACGTGGGCAGTGGGAAGTGCCGTTGGGAGGTGGGATGACACGACGGGAACTACATGTGATGAGCGGAAGGGAAGGAACGGATAATTACATAATAAGAGACGCCAATTTACTGTTTTATCGATGTGAGTCCCTTCACGGCTCTGTTTGTCCTCTTTCTTGATCACCCCTGACTGGGCGACATAAACCCTCGCCTGTGTGTGCATAGATTGTATATTTGATGCAGAAGACATGCAGTTGGTCGTCATGACATGGATCTAGACGTTCTGATTCCCCCGCGGCTACTGACTCGAAGGGTTCCAAGAGACAGCCGTGCGTAGAAACTTCTTTCGTTCCGCTCCGACAGCGCCTCGCTGACGAGTGTAGCGTGTTGCCTTCTGCAGTGTCTAAATATATGGTCGTGTTCACGCGCCTGCTCACAAGCGCGCAGATCCTGGACAATCCGGAGTACGAGCCTCCCGTGATTCGCCCAGACCTCGGCGAAGATGGGAGTGATGGATTTTTGCGAGGCCGTCATCGAGGCTCTGCGGTGGGAAGCGGGTGAGTAGCGCGGACCTCTCCTAGTCGTCCGCGCGGGGATGGGGCGGAGACTATTGAGAGTCCACATTGGCGATGACGACGCGATATTATATCCCTGTACCCTCAAGCTAGAAGGCACCACCAACGACGGGTATCTATGCGCGAACTCACATTCACACTCACCCCCTCGATCCACTGGCAGTTTCCAAGTGTAACATGCAACCCACTCGAAATCTAAATTCTTTGATCACAATTAGTTGGTCATAGGCGGCATGGACTGAGCCTCCTGTAAGTTGATTACCGTCTGCGTGATCCGTCATATTTATCTCAAAAAAAACAATCGAGTCAACCTCCTGCCATTCGGATGAAAATTGGTCAGACTCTCAGAGGATCGACATTCTCGGCTACCAGCATGGGCGCAAACACTGACGTGCTGTTGGAGCGTTCGGTGCAATCTTCCTCATGCCCCCCTCCCCCATCCATCCTCACATCATTCTATCACAATGAAAGTTCGGCGGTCGGGCTCACGTAAAGGGTGGGCTACCGCCTCCAGACTTGAATGTGTACTCCGAACGTGTGATCGACTCGGATCTGGAGGAGCAGTCATCGCCGGGAGGCGGCCGGCTGGACGTGCAGTCGAGTAGTCATACACACGCAAGTAAGCGACCCAATGGGAGAGGGCGACTTGACGATCATTCCGATGGGGCAGACGACAACGACACTTGTGAGGCTGTGAGTCTCATAGATGAGGAGGGGCCGGGCATCTAGAAGGATACTCGTTTTATGAGGCTGATCGCAACTGGCGCACCAATTGAGGACACTGACTCGGGCGCGGAACCCGAGGCGATGAACGACCACGTCTTTCTTGCGATTTTAGTGCATCCGAGTCTGGGGGCTGAATAGCGCTGAATGTTATTGTGTGTGTGTGTGTATGCGTCTCTTGGTGGCTGGCTGCCGGCATCTTTGGGGCTGGGAATATCAGGGCGGCTATCTGTCGTGGCACGAGGCCGTTTATGGCACGAGACATTCCCGTCGTATAATTATGCTGTTGTGAACCAGTGTGTCCTTGCGGGGTCCATCCAACCAGGTTACCACTATGTCCCAAGTTCCGTCTGCTTCCAACTATTCCACAAACTTTGAGATAATTTTTACAGCCGCTTTGAAATCGTACAAACAACAGACAAAGCGTGATCTTACTTCACATCCCCTAGCCACCCGACTGCAGTCCTGCGATTCTCCCCATGCGATTCTCACCATGCTTCGAGCCCAATTCGAGACGTTTGATCAATCCCAAAGTGCCAACGAAAGGTGGACAAAGTGGCTGGATCCCACGGTCAATGTCCTATACGCATTCTCTGCAACCCTCGGTAACGGCGTTGGACTGGTAATTGCAAAACCTTGAGCCATTCAAGATCTACCCTCTGATGTGTGTGACTACAGATATTCCCACCTTCGAATGTAGTCTTTGCTGGGATTGGCGTCCTCCTTCAGGTGAGCATCTTCCTTGATCTGACGTGTCTTGATGATACATCTATCCTTCAGGCCGTCAAGGATGTCCGCAGTAGCCAAGCTGCTCTTGTAGATATTTTTGGACGCTTGGAATACTTTTTTAGGCGGCTAGAAAAATACATCGAGGTCCGGCCGACGGCAGCTATGACGGACATCATCGTAAAGATCATGGTCGAGGTACTATCGATCCTTGGGATCGTGACGAAGGAGGTTGGGCAGGGACGAACCAGTATGTCCTTCCCTGTCGATAAATCCCCAAAACTCACCGTCATGTAGAAGCGTATCTGAAGAAGTTGGTTGGAAGGAAGGATGTGGAGGACGCGCTTCAGCGGCTTGACGCGTTGACGCAAGAGGAGGCTCGGATGGCAGCAGCAGAGGCCCTGACGATCACCCGCAGCATTGATGACAAGGTTAGGGACATGCATGAAAAAGTGGAAGGCGTCGATGGGAGGGTGCAGGTTGTTG
This sequence comes from Lactarius deliciosus, assembly GCA_021525775.1. Taxonomy (NCBI): domain Eukaryota; kingdom Fungi; phylum Basidiomycota; class Agaricomycetes; order Russulales; family Russulaceae; genus Lactarius; species Lactarius deliciosus. The sequence goes on along the minus strand of JAKELK010000140.1, from coordinate 75,548 downwards.
ATATCAAAGTAGACAGCATTGACGACAAGGTCCGGATCGTCGACAGCAAGGTACAGTGCGTCGACCATAAAGTTGGTTCAGTCATTCAATGTGAGTTGTACCTTCATTAGCTGTCCCCGAATCTGACCTCAGCCTTTACTCGCTTAGGTGTAAAGGAGACCGGAGAAGCGGTTCAACAAGTGGCCAATCAAGTCACCGACCTAAACCGTTCGTCATCTTCTGATCTCATCGCCGACACGAAAACTTGACCCGTTTACAGGGAACGAGTTACGCAAAGACCTTCGAAAATGGATCGATCCCCCTGATCCATCTGTCAATTACAATACCGCATCCGGTGCTCGTCACGAAGGTACCGCAACGTGGTGCACCGAAGGGATCACCCTCACGGATTGGAAAGCATCTGGCTCCTTGTTATGGATTCACGGAAAACGTACATATCCCCCCATATTCCGAGTCGTAATTGCCACTAACGACTCCTGGATTGATAGCTGGCTCGGGGAAGAGCATTCTCAGGTGCGTTACCCCCCGCTGAGCTGCGTCCCAATCAAACTTATATCATCAACAAGCTCCGTGATCATCCGAGATATCAAATCCATGTCCGATGCAGGCTCGGCTTTCTTGGCGTATTTTTACTTCGATTTCAAGGACACAACAAAACAGGACTTGCGCGCTTTGTTATCGTCCCTTCTTGTCCAACTCGTCGATCAATCAGATATCTTTTGCGACGCTCTTTCCTCCTTGTACTCCGCACACAAACGAGGATCGGAACAACCAACTGTCGACTCGCTCGCGCAGTGCCTCAAGGATATGCTCACGATGATGGGACAAGTGCCGATCTATCTGATCATTGATGCTCTCGACGAGTCTCCCAACGATTCGGGCATTCCATCTTCACGTGAGAACGTCCTCGAGCTGGTGAAAGAACTTGTCGACCTTCACCATCCAAATCTACATCTATGTATCACGAGTCGTCCTGAGTACGACATTCGCACCACGCTCGAGCCATTAGCGACTCAACAAGTATCCCTCCACGATGAAGGTGGACAAATGAAAGACATTAACGACTATGTTACTTTTGTCGTTCACTCAGATCGAAGGATGAAGAAATGGCGAGACGATGACAAGGATGCGGTGATTGAGAATCTCACGGAGAAGGCAGATGGGATGTAAGCACATCTTCCATTCATCATGACCGCGTAGTTATCTAATGTTTTCAAACAGGTTTCGATGGGTGTTTTGTCAATTGGAGGTTCTGCGGCACTGTTTCCCCACCAATCTGCGTCGTATCCTCGAGGAATTGCCCAAATCGCTCGACGAGACATACAAGCGCATCCTAAAGGAGATCAATAATGCTAACCGGGAGCATGCGTACCGACTTTTGCAATGTCTCGCGGTGGCCAGTCGTCCACTCCGAGTCGAGGAGCTTGCGGAAGTGCTCGCATTTGACTTGAGTACGGGCGGGATCCCAAAGTTGATCGCGGATTGGCGGTGGGAAGATCAAGAAGAAGCGGTACTGTCGGCCTGTTCCAGTTTGGTTTCCGTGATTGTCGACAATGGCACCCGTGTTGTTCAGTTCTCACATTTCTCCGTAAAAGAATTCCTGATATCGGATCGGCTCGCGAGTTGCATGGAAGAGGTGTCCCGGTTCTACATCCCCATCGAACCTTGCCACGTGATTATTGCCCAGGCCTGTCTCGGCGTGTTACTTCGCCTGGACGACGGTAACGACAAAGACAGTGCCGAGAAGATTCCATTTGTTCAATATGCTGCCGAATATTGGGATCGACATGCAGAGACCGGAAATGTGGAACTGCAGATTAGGGACGCACTGGATTGTTTCTTTGACATGGACAAGCCACATTTTTCAGCATGGGCCCAAGTACGACAGCAATCCATTTTCATATTTAACTTGGATTCTAGCAATTATCAGCAAAGATCCGTGCCATTTTCAGCAGTTCCTTTATTCTTTGCTGCACAGAAGGGATTCCGTGGTCTAGTGGAACGCCTGATATTGAAGTATCCACAGCATGTAAATCATATCGATGGCAATGGCGGTACTCCGTTGCATGCGTCAATGCTTGAGGGGCATATCACGGTTGCCAAGTTGTTGTTCGCGCATGGCGCAGACATAAATTCACGCTCTGCAGACGGTCGGACTCCATTACACGTGGCTTCGCAAATGGGACGTCTTGAGGCCGCAATGTGGTTGCTGAACGTTGGTGCGGACGTGAACTCTCGGTACAAGGACGGCAGTACTCCACTGCATTGCGCTGCACGTCACGGACACATCGATGTTTCTCGTTACCTACTCGAGTGCACTGCAGAGGTCAACGCCCAAAATGATTGCGGTGCTACCTCACTTCTCGATGCATCGCTAAATGGGCACCATGATATCGTGCGACTATTGCTGGATCACAATGCGGAAGAACATATCCGCGATAACAAAGGAAAAACTCCACTGCACCACGCAGCGACCAAAGGTCACGTCGAAGTTGCTCGGGTACTTCTCGAGTTCACTGCAGAAGTCAACGCCCAAAGCGATTGCGGTGCTACCCCACTTCTCGATGCATCGCTAAATGGACACCATGATATCGTGCGATTATTGCTGGATCACAATGCGGAAGAACATATCCGCGATAACAAAGGAAAAACTCCGCTGCACCACGCAGCGGCCACCGGTCACGTCGAGGTTGCTCGGGTACTTCTCGAGCGCAATGCAGAGGTGAATGCCCGGGACGATGACGGACGCACCCCATTTTTCTGCGCTTCGGCAAGTCAAAACCCTGATATATTGCAGTTATTACTGGACCACAATGCAAATCAGCATTTTCGCACCAACAAGGGATCTACCCCACTGCACTGCGCAGCCACCTACAATGACATCGAAGTCGCTCGGTTTCTACTCGGGCGCAATGCGGAGGTCAATGCCCGGAATAACGATGGATTCACCCCACTTTTCTACGCATCAGCGCTGGGACGGCGCGATGCTGTGCAGTTACTGTTGTGCCACAACGCGAATCCACTTGTCCGTGACAACGAGGGAAACACCCCACTGCATCACGCAGCGGCCGTCGGTGACTTCGGGTCTGCTCAATTACTTCTCGAGCGCAATGTGGAGGTCAATGCCCAGAATGACAAGGGATTGACCCCATTACATCAAGCAGCGCAGGGTTGGACGGACGGATACCCAGAAATTGTGTGGTTATTGCTGGACCACGGTGCGGATGCGGATGTGCGCAACCTCAATGGAAAGACTCCGTCCGAGGTTGCCCGCGGCCCAAGACAACAGGACATTGTACAAATGCTCTCCCAGCACGCGGCGGAATGAACGAACAAGACAGGATATCGTATATATATTTGACTTGTCGAAGTGTGAGTGACGATTGCTCTGCTTGTTTACTGTACATTGACCCATACTTCAGCGATTCACCGGAACCCATTATTATTCACGTAGTGAAATCGTGTATAGAATACGTGCAATCCTTCAGAATTCCTGTCATACGACGTGTACCCATGCCTTCATCTTATGTAGAGTACAGTACTCGTACTTCGAAAACGCCTTTGAGAACGTCATCGCGAGACAGCGATGAGCCTTGCAAGAAAGTGGCAGATTCGTATTTGCGGAAATTATCTTCAAGCATTTCGGTCGACGTCTATCAGTCCCGTCTATCACCATTCGACGAGGACGGGACCTCCCCGTAAAAGTAGTAATACATGATACGAAGAGGAACTTGTCTGCGGTTCAAGTTTACCATGGCCCAAGTTATCAATGAAGGGGACGTCAGCGTCGCGGCGACTGGGATTAGGCGCTTCGTCGTGCAGAAATGTAAGTGTGACAAATGTATGAGACCAGGATCGAGACAAAAAAAACGAATATAAAGATACAATGGTATCGTCAAAGTGTCCGCGTCGCATTGAAAGGCCGCTGATGCGCCGATGCGAGTGTTGTTCTGAGTGCGCTATTTCGAGAATCTGTAGATATAACCGATGGAATTTGGAGCCACGGCTGTACAAAAAACGACCGACAGATGGGACGGAGCCCACGAGAATGTGTAACTAGAGGCAGGCGTCGGGTTTTGGGCTCCGGGACTCGAAGACTTGGCCTCAACTGAAGGGGCATGGGCAACTTTAGACTTCCCGGCTTTCCCAGCTTTTGGTGGGAATTGCCGACTACAGCCAGGGTCTACACGCAAGACGAAACTGAATGTGCCCACCACCTATAACGGGGGGTCGGAATGGGTGTGGGAGTCGCGCACTGATGTCATGGTGACGGTTCGAGAATAATTTGAACACTTTGCAGATCTTGCCTGGATTTGTTAGCAGAAGCAGTAGGAGAGGGAAAAGGGATCTGGTGCACGGCACATCTACTGTAACAACACCAGCCTGCGGAAGGCGTAGGGCTCGGGAGGTTTGGCTCTATTGACCCGGCGTGAGCCGATGGACGGCACATGCTTGCCTTTGCAACGCTCAGTCAGAAGTTGGGCGCGAGGCTCGACCTCTCGAATCGTCGCACCAAGTCTACACAGGCGATTGTCCCGCGATTTTTATGCCGGAATTCTGCATATTAACTGTGGAAGTCAAGAAGTCCGCGACATTGTCCTTCACGTCATATATACCCGATTCCCCACCTAGCTGGATCAGAGCGCAGGTTAGTCTCCCTCACTCGCGATCGTACCATTCATACTCAACGGTTCGCAGAACATGCAAAGTGTACAAAAACATGGAGTCCTTCTCGTCCCGTGTTTGATATCTCCTGTCATTTCTCCACCGTTTCTTCCTACCTCAATCACGGAGAACCCAATCCATACCTATCCCGCTTCCACCAGACCCGCTACCACCTACCCCGTCCAAGCCCCCAGACCTCCTTCCCTCCGTTGACCCTGCTCGGAAGCAGCTGTGGCGCTCTACGGCGGCGTCCTGTTCATCTCACGCACGTTTTCCCAAAGGTGCGCTACCCGCGTACCGGCTAACGAAACATGCTTGCAGTTTCCCCTCGACACATTTTTCCAGACCCCTGTAAGTCGTGAGGTGGAAAAGAGACGCATATTCCTTGTTCGTGTCTTTTCTTTTGTTCATCTCTCCGATCGCTTACCTGCACCGCAGCGGACTGCACGCAGAACAAGGAACCCCGCGCAGTACCTCTTAGCTATTCAGCAAATGGTCGAGAATAACTACCCCATTCCTCCGTCCCTTGCAGACGTTCCTCAAAAATCAGAAGTGTGCCATACTGCGTCGATATTACACTTCTCTTCCACCACCCTACGCAGCCGACCTTTCGAGCCGGAGCTGACATGGCCTATGCGCAAGTGGTCCCGTCGCACTACACTGGATCGCGGTGAGCACGATCCGAAGAAAGATCCCTGTGCATGCTTAGATCAACCTAAAGTCAAGATCAAGGACGATGCGTCCTTTCTTACTTGTTCGCCCGCTGCGACTGGGGCCTAGGTCCGAGTATCGGGTACTCCAGACAGATGATGGACTGATCCTGGCACACATCGCGCGGTCGCATTCATGGACTAGCAAGCCGAACGGCGCACGCACACGCACGGCGATCGTCGACCATGGTAACCCCGGCGCCTGGAAGGGGATGTCGGTGACTGCGCCCCCCTGTGCGAACGACGAAGTTCTCGACGGGTTGCTTGCAACACCAGATGCCCGCGAACTCGGGCGGCTGATAGTGGGTGATGACCTGGGCCGTGCGTGACACGGAAAACGCAGAAGACCAAAATCTGACCGGCGCTGCATAGACAGAGACGAGAGATACCGCCGCCCCAGACTTAACAGCAACGCCCTGTTCACAGCTGTGACGAAGCTGAATGCCTACCTGACAGTGCCACACGCGGCGCTCTCACGCTCTCACCGCACACGGCGCTGCTTTTCAGCGATCCACGCTCGATATCCGCGTTCGCCGCTTGCCGCGCGTGGTACCAAGCTAGCCATAATCAACGACACGGGAACTAGAGCAGCCATGGGGCGGCCAGAGAAACTGGTGGCGGTGCGGTGGGTTGGAGCACGACAGACGATCTGGCGCCGGATATCGATGAGAGTCGTCCGCCACTGGAAGTGTGGTCCTTGCACGAACGGATTCTGGAGGGGGCGTCTTGACCATGGTTCTGAAAGAGCACACATAACAGCAGTCTCGTAGTAGATCGATGGGAGCGTGCAGAGGGACGCAGGCCGATTGCTTTCCTGTTTAGCGCGAAACAAGCGCGTCAAGATAGTACTTAGTGCTGAGACAAGTTCCCCATGGGGGTGTTCAATTATTGTGCTGAACTCGTCCGTCGATCGCATCCCACGCCCATGGGCAGGCTGAATTTAAATGTGCGAGCGCTCGATTACGGGTGGGACCCTGGGAATATCAGGGCGGCTATCAGTCGTACTGTCGCGCACCGACGCGTCTCGGTCTCTGTGAGACTGCGTGAGTGCCCTTGCGACAGTCTTGTGGATAGCGGGATTACTCAACTAGCGCCATGTCCCAAGTTCTACCTACTGCCACCTCTTCCACAACCTATGAGACGATATTTATGGCTGCTTTGAAATCGTACAAACAGCAGACAAAGCGCGATCTTATCTCCCATCCACTATCCACCCGCCTGCAGTCATGCGACTCTCCCCATGTGATTCTCACCATGCTTCGAGCCCAATTCGAGACGTTTGATCAATCCCAGAGTGCCAACGAAAGGTGGACAAAGTGGCTCGATCCCACAGTCAATGTATTATACGCATTCTCTGCAACCCTCGGTAACGGTGTTGGACTGGTAATTGCAAAACCTTGAGCCATTCAAGATCTACCCTCTGATGTGTGTGACTACAGATATTCCCACCTTCGAATGTAGTCTTTGCTGGGATTGGCGTCCTCCTTCAGGTGAGCATCTTCCTTGATCCGACGTGTCTTGATGATACATCTATCCTTCAGGCCGTCAAGGATGTTCGCAGTAGCCAAGCTGCTCTTGTAGATCTTTTTGGACGCTTGGAATACTTTTTTAAGCGGCTAGAACAATATATCGAGGTCCGGCCGACGGCAGCTATGACGGACATTGTAGTTAAGATCATGGTCGAAGTACTTTCTATCCTTGGGATCGTGACGAAGGAGGTCGGGCAGGGACGAACCAGTATGTCCTTCCTCATCCGAGTCAATAAATCCCTCACAACTGACCGTCCTTCAGAGGCGTATCTGAAGAAACTGGTTGGAAGGAAGGATGTGGAGGACGCGCTTCATAGGCTTGACGCGTTGACGCAAGAGGAGGCTCGGATGGCGGCAGCAGAAGTACTGGCGATTACTCGCGGCATTGATGACAAGGTCAAGGACGTGGGCGACAAGGTTAAGGACGTGGGTGACAAGGTTAAGGACGTCGATGACAAGGTTAAGGAAGTCGACAAGAAGGTGGAGGCTGTCGACGAGTGTGTGAAGGCTGTTGATATCAAAGTAGACGGTATCGACAACGAGATCCGGACCGTCGACAGCAGGGTACGCAGCGTCGACCACAAGGTTGGTTCCGTTGTTCAAGGTCAGTTATACCTCCATTAGCTGGCCCCAGTCTATCCTCAGCCTTTTCGCTTGCTTAGGCGTAGAGGAGACCGGAGTAGCGATTCAACAAGTCGTCAATCAACTCACCAACATAAACCGTTCGTCATTTTCCGACCTCATCGCCGCCGATCATGAAAAGTTGACCTCCCTCACAGGGAACGAGTTACGCAAGGACCTTCGAAAATGGGTCTCACCTCCCGATCCATCTGTCAATTATAACACCGCATCCGGTGCTCATCACGAAGGTACCGCAACCTGGTGCACCAAAGGGAACACCGTCACAGATTGGAAGGCATCTGGCTCGTTGCTATGGATTCACGGAAAACGTACATATCCCGTCAGAGTCTGAGTCTTAACCACCACTAACGACGATTCCTCGCTCAATAGCTGGTTCCGGGAAGAGTATTCTCAGGTGCGCTACCCCCCGCCGAGTTGCGTCCTACTCGAACTCATGATCGACAAGCTCCGTGATCGTCCGGGATATCAAATCCATATCCAGTGCTGGCTCGGCTGTCTTGGCCTATTTTTACTTCGATTTCAAGGACACAACAAAACAGGACTTACGCGCGTTACTATCATCCCTTCTCATCCAACTCTCCGATCAATCAGATACGTCCTGCGACGCGCTTTCCCCCTTGTACTTCGCACACAAATCAGGATCGGAACAACCGACTGTCGCCTCGCTTGCGCAGTGCCTCAAGGATATGCTTACGATGATGGGACAAGTGCCGATCTATCTGATCATAGATGCTCTCGACGAGTCTCCCAACGATTCGGGCATTCCGTCGTCACGTGAGAACGTCCTGGAGCTGGTGAAAGAACTTGTCAATCTTCACCATCCGAATCTACGTCTATGTATCACGAGTCGTCCAGAGTACGACATTCGCACCACCCTTGAGCCGTTAGTGACTCAACAAGTATCCCTCCACGATGAGAGCGGACAAAAGCAGGACATTAGCGATTATGTCACATTCGTTGTTCACTCGGATCGAAGGATGAAGAAATGGCGAGACGATGACAAGGACGCGGTGATTGAGAATCTCACGGAGAAGGCGGATGGAATGTAAGCACATCTTCCGTTCATCATGATCACCGTTGTCTTATATTTTCAACCAGGTTTCGATGGGTGTTTTGTCAATTGGAGGTTCTGCGGCACTGTTTCCCCACCAATCTCCGTCGTGTCCTCGAGGAATTACCCAAATCACTGGACGAGACATACAAGCGCATCCTGAAGGAGATCAATAATGCTAACCGGGAGCACGCTTACCGACTCTTGCAATGTCTTGCGGTGGCCAGTCGTCCGCTCCGAGTCGAGGAGCTCGCGGAAGTGCTCGCGTTTGACTTGAGCATGGGAGGGATCCCAAAGTTGATCTCGAATTGGCGGTGGGAAGACCAAGAAGAAGCAGTGTTGTCAGCCTGTTCCAGTTTGGTTTCCGTAATCACCGACAACGGCTCCCGTGTTGTTCAGTTCTCTCATTTCTCCGTAAAAGAATTTTTGATATCGGAGCGGCTCGCGACCTGCATGGAAGAGGTGTCCCGGTTCTACATCCCCATTGAACCTTCCCACATAATTATTTCCCAGGCTTGTCTTGGCGTGTTGCTTCGCCTAGACGACGGCGCCGACAAAGATAGTGCCGAGAAGATACCTCTTGTTCAATATGCCGCGGAATTTTGGGATGGGCACGCGGCGATCGGAAATGTGGAGCGGCATATAGTGGACGCATTGGATCACTTCTTTGACATGGACAAGCCACATTTTTCAGCATGGGTCCGAATACGAGACCGATTCGAGCTCTTGACGGTTTCTTCGACTCCGTCTGGACCACCGAGAGATGTACCACCTCCAGCAGCACCCTTATACTTCGCTGCCAAGAATGGATTCCGTGGTCTAGTGGAACGCCTGATAATGAAGCATCCACAGCAAGTAAACCACTTTGGTGGTCAATACGGTACTCCGTTGCATGTGTCGGTGCTTGAGGGGCATATCGACGTTGCTCAGTTACTGTTCGCCCATGGCGCCGACATACATTCACGCTCTGGAGACAATTGGACTCCACTGCACATCGTTTCGCATGCGGGACGTCTTGAGGTCGGGAAGTGGCTGCTGAAAGTTGGTGCGGACGTGAACTCCCGGAAGGACGGCTTGACTCCACTGCATTGTGCAGCAACAAACGGTCGCCTTGAGGTTGCCCAGTTACTACTCGAGCGCAATGCGGAGATCAACTCACAGGACGACCACGGAGCCACCCCACTTCTCAGTGCATCGCAGAATGGACACCGTGACGTTGTGCGGCTATTCCTGGACCACAATGCGGATGTGTGTATCCGTGACTACTACGGAAGCACCCCTCTGCGTTCTGCAGCGACCAAAGGTCACCTCGAGGTTGCCCGAATACTACTCGAGCACGATGCAGAGGTCAATTCTCGCGACGACCTCGGTAGCTCACTTCTCCACGCATCTGTGACCGGAAATCGTGATGTCATGCAGTTATTGTTGGACCACAACGCGGATGCGCGTTTCCGCGATAGCCACGGAAATACTCCACTGCATCTGGCGGCAACCTACGGTCACCTCGAGGTTTCTCGGATACTACTCAAGTACAATGCGGAGGTCGATGTCCGGAATACGGAAGGGACCACCACATTTCTTGATCCATTGTTACAAGATGATGTTACGCGGTGTTTGCTAGACCACACTGCAGATGAGCACGTCCGTGACAAGGGAAGTGTCTCATCATTTCGTTGCGCGGTGTGCGACGGTCACCTTGAAGCTGCTCGGTCACTCAAGCGGTTCCTATTCGAGCGCCGTGCAGAGGTCATTGCCCACAATGAACCCTTAGTCCCAAACAGTACCGTGACGTCCGAGTCCTTAACGCTGGGATGGAGTCGTGTAGACGAACCTGTCCGGGTCAATAAGGGAATGACTCCACTGTGTTACGCGGCATATTACGGCCACCTCGAAGTTGCTCGCTTACTACTTTATCACAATGCCGAGATCGATGTCCGGGATGATGACGGATGTACCCCACTTTTCTGCGCATCGGCGAGTGGACACCCTGATACATTGCGATTATTGCTGGACTACAATGCAGATGCGCATGTCCGCGATAACAAAGGAAAGACTCCATTGCATTATGCAGCAGCCACCGGTGACCTCGAGGTTTCTCGGTTGCTACTCGAGCGGAATGTGGAGGTTAATGCCCGAGACGATAACGGATTGACCCCATTTCTCAAAGCATCACACCGTGGACACCTTGACGTTTTGTGGTTATTGCTAGACCATAATGCGGATGAGCACGTCCGGACCAACAGGGGAAATTCCCCACTGCATCTGGCAGCGGCCCACGGTCACCTCGAGGTTGCCCGGTTACTACTCGAGCGCAACGCGGAGGTCAATGCACGGGATACCAAAGGATTCACCCCGCTCCTCTACGCATCGAGGATGGGACAACATGATCTTGTGCGGTTATTACTGGACCATAATGCATATGTTCACATCTCCAACAATGAGGGAGTAACCCCACTGCATTCCGCAGCGCGGTGCGGTTACGTAGAGATTGCTCGGCTAATACTTGAGCGCAATGCAGAAGTCCATGCCAAGGATGTGGAGGGATCGACTCCGTTACACTACGCGACACGCGGTTGGTCGGGAGGGTACCTAGAGGTTGTGCGGCTATTACTGGACCAGGGTGCGGATGTGGATGTACGCGACTGCGGCGGAAAGACTCCATGCGAGGTTGCCTGTGGTCCAAGACAAGAGGAAATTGTACAATTGATTTCCCAGCATGCTATGGAATGAATGAACGGGGCCGGGTGTAGTACATATATTTGACTTGTCAGCGTATGTGAGCGACGATTGCCCTGCTTGCTTACTCCACATTGACCCCTACTACAGCGATTCACCCCGGAACCCGCTGTTATACATATAGTGAAATGATGTGTAGAATACGTGCAGTCCTTCAGAATTCCCGTTATACGACGTTAACTGTCCGTATGCCTTCATTTCATGTATAGTACAGTATTCGTGCTTTATTGTCAGCACAGAATGCCATCGGTATGAGAAGGTCAGTCTTGCTGGAGAGCGACAGATTCATATTCGTGGAAACTGTCTTCAGGCATTTCGACCGACGTCTATCACCATTCAAAGAGGAAAAAACGTCCCTTAAGAGCAGCAGTACAGGGTGTGAAAAGAATTGAACTTGTTGGTGCGTTTACCATAGCGCAACGTATAATGCAGATTTAACTCGTTGCCTGTTTGACCCAGTGCACGACTGGCACAGGGGGCTCACGTAGTGTTCACGCGCATAGATTCAGAGGGTGTCCCGTGCGAAGATAGTGATAAACAACTGTGCTAAGAAAACCCCTAACCTCGCTCAAGTTATCGGTGAAGGGAACGTTACTAGCGCCATCGACGACTGGAATGGAGAGTTTGAACCGATTCCGCGCAGAAATGCAAGTGCGAAAAATGTAAGAGACCCAAGAAGAGACCGGGATCGGGACAAAAAATGAAAATATGTATCGTCAAGTCAAGGTGTCCGCGTCGCATTGAAAAGGAAGCCAACCTTTGATGTCTCAGGCGTTAACCCACCCGACATGAAATCACTGTTGCGCACATTATGCTAGTGCGGTCTCCGGCTTCTTCACCTTGCCAGCAGTCAGAGTCTCATGAATGAACTGCGGGATACCACCACCGGCGGGCGACGATCGCGTCGAGCTCATCCTCTCCCTAGCTAGTGGTATGGTATGCTTGATGCAGAGACCTTTTGAAGCACCGCCTATATCAGGAGAGGCGTAAGTGCAAGAGGGAGAGAAGCGTAGACGGGAGAGAACGCCACACACCTGCTAGGTCCAAGACTTCGGCCGTGAGACATTCAAGGATCGCTGAGATATATCGCGCCGACGCGAATGTTGTCATGAGTGCGTTATTTCCAGTATCTATAGATACAGCCAACGGGAACCTGGAACCACAACTGCACAAACAGGATCGGCAGATGGGGCGGAGCCCACAAATAGAGGCATGCACGAAGGTCGGCTGTCGGGCTGCGGGTCTGGAAGACTTCGCCTCGGCCGAACGGGCATCGGCTGCCCATCGACATCTTTAGACTTTCCGGCTTTCCCGGGCTTTGATGGGTATTGGTGACTTCAGTCAGGAGTTACACACGAGGTGTTCCCGACAGAACTAAATGCCTGTGTCCACCACCCAGGGCCGGTATCTGTGTGGGGGTACCGTAATGATGTCATAGTCATGGTTCAACAATAACTTGGATCTTTGTGGGTCGTACCCTGTCTTGTTAGCGGGAGCCGTAGGGGTGGGGAAAGGCTAGTAGTGCACCGTGGTCCGTGACAGCGCACCTATTACATAGTACTATAATACCAAGAAAACTGTTGTGAGAACGCAATACAGAGGAAAAACCCTTAGTGTAGCTTGTTCATGCCGCGTCTGGGCTGGGCCTACGGCCTACCAGCCGGGATATAAACGGATCCAAAAAAAAAACCGCAATACAGAGGGCACCAAGTGCATCTCGACCTGGGACGGCGGACTCACGTCGTGACTGATTGGGCAGGACCACTGGAGGGAGTCGATGAGGCTGAACACAGAGAAGCATTCAAGTTATTACCGGTCCTTTGGCAATTACGGGGCGCGGGGTGGTTGAAAAGTGAGATCTGTGGCCCTGGGTTTTGGCCCTATTGCGGGGCGAGAAAGGGAATGGCACGTGCCCGCCTTTGCACTGTTCAATCCCGAACTTCAATGGACCCGTGAGCAAACTGCAGACGCAGCGAAAACCGCCAACAGTTGGACACGACGCTCGACCCTCTCGTGTCATCGCCCTAAGTTTACAGGCGGCTTTCCCGCTATTTCCATCCCAGAATTCGGAGTTTTCAAGCAGGTCTCCCTCTTTTTCCCGTTTTCTATATATTAGCCGTGAGGCTAGGATGTCCACCGCCTTGTCCTTCACATCATACCCGATTCTCCACCGAGCTGGATCAGAGGATAGGTCAGTCTCCCTCACCCGCGATCGTACCATCCATACTCATCGGTTTGCAGAACACGCAAAGTGTACAAAAACTTGTCGTCCCTCTCGTCCCGGGCTTGATATCTGCCATCATTTCTCCACCGCTTCTTACCACCTCAGCCATGGAGAACCCCAATCTACCCACACCCCACTTCCACCAGACCTCCCATCCGTTCACCCCCGCTCGGAAGCAGCAAGGCACTGTGGCGGCGTTCTGTTCATCTCGCACACGTTTTCTCAAAGATGTGATACCCACGCACCGGGTGACGCGACATGCATGCAGTCCGTCCTCGACATATTTTTTAGACTCCTGTAAGTGGCAAGGAGAAAGAGACGCATACAAGAACTCTTCTTTTGCTCGTATCTTTGCTCTGCTCATCTCTCCGATTATAAACTTGCACTGCAGCGGACTGCACGCAGAATAAAAACCCCGCGCAGTACCTCTTAACTATTCAGCAAGTGGTCGAGAATGACTACCTCATTCCTTCGCGTCTTGCAGATGTCTTTCAAAAGCCAGAAGGGAGGGTAGAGATGCTCAAGTTGCGGCCGATGCAGAGACACGGTCTATGCGATTGACTGTGAAATGGCGCACATTCTTGTTCCGTGTCATTCACTGAAATTTCTTCTGGTCAATCACAATAGGAGGCAAGGCGCTAACTCGTTATCGACTTTAACACGGGAATGGTCAGCTTGTTAAGCCGCCGAGACAGATCACCGACCATCTCGCGGTAAGTTCAAGTTTCCTGAGGACCTGACTTTCTGATACTTAGCCTCAATCCAAGTTTGTCTGGAACTACCTCCGCACCGCGTGGATGCGCACATGCGCCTTGCCACACTGATATTGGCTTCGAGGATCCCGCTTGGCCACTTGCGTGAATCGGATCTACATGCTACTCTTCCACCAGCTACGCGGCTGATCTTTCGAGCCAGGGCTGACATGGCTTCTACGCACGTGGCTCGGTCGCATCGCAGGCCCGGCGGACACGATCTCGAAGAAGCACCTGTGAGTCGCCTGTGTGTATGCTTAGATCTACGATCAAGGACGGTGCGTCCTTCCTCACTTGTTCGTCCACTGCGGCTGAGTTGACAATTTTACCGACTTAGGGCCAGCATTTGGGGGGTACCGAAGATTATGAGCTAATTCTGGGGCCTATCGCGCGGTTGCATTCGTGGGCTATCCAGCCAAACTGCGCACGCACACGCGGTGATCGTCGACCACGGAACCCCGGTGCTTGGCATGGCACATCGGCGACTGCGCCCCTGAGTTCGAGTGGCTGACGGGGTTGGCTGATGACCTTAGGCGTGCGTGAAACTTGTCTCAAACTCCTTTGCAGGTTGATTGACTCGTCACAAGGACCACATCAAAGGCAAGCGCGGACTCCCTCGCTGATGCGGAAGCTCAGCAGACCAAAACCCGATCGGCGCAGCCGTGACGGAGACGAGAGAAGACACAGAGACCGCTGTCGTTGTCTTCGCCGCCCCCAAACTGTAGCAGCAACACCCAGTTCACGGTTGTGACGAAGCCGAATGCGCACCCGACAGAGCTACGCGCAGCGCTGCTCTTTTGGAAGCAAGGGACCCGCACTCGACGTCCCCGCCCCCCTCTCGCCGCGCGGGGTATCATGATACCGCCCATCCTGAATTGGCGGTAGAAACTTGGGCTCTTCAAGCTTCCAATGCAACCTCCCTCATGCCCCGCACGTTCACCCACGCTCATCCCCCCATGATGACAAGCGAGACGGTCGGACGTCGTTAAGAATGGGTCACCGCATCCTCCGGACCGTGTTCAACCCAGTTCGGGTCACCATCGGCATGCGACCGGGTGTGGTCCTTCCACGAACGGGTAGGCGGTGTAACTGGAGAGGGTGGAGATATTGAGACATGTTCCTCCGGGAAGTAGTTTGATTATCGTACTCGAATCTGTCCTAGAGCAATGAACGAATTTAAGTGTTACATTGACGTCTATTGTATCTCCGCGCTCAGGCTAAACTTAAGTGTGAGCGTCTATTATGGTGGGAATATCAGGGCGGCTATCTGTCGTGGACGAGGCTTCCCAGCGACTTTCATGTTAGCTATCCCCTAAGCATCCGCGCTCCTCCAACTAGCACTATGTCCCGAGTTCCACTTACCTCCACCTCATCCACGAACTTTGAGACAATATTTACAGCTGCTCTGAAATCGTACAAACAGCAGACGAAGCGTGACCTTACCTCACATCCCCTGGCCACCCGCCTGCAGTCCTGTGACTCTCCCAGTGCAATTCTCTCCATTCTTCGAGCCCAATTCCAGACGTTTGATCGATCTCAGGCTGTCAACGAAAGGTGGTCGAAGTGGCTGGATCCCACTGTGAATGTCTTGTACGCATTCTCCGTGACCATCGGTAACGGTGTTGGTCTGGTAATCCCGAGACCTTGAGCCGCTCGAGATCGACCCTCTGATGTAAGTTATGTGACTACAGATATTCCCGCCATCAAATGTGATCTTTGTTGGAATCGGTGTCCTCCTCCAAGTGAGCATCTCTATTGACCCGACGTGTGTTTTCTGACGACACATCCATCCCTCAGGCCGTCAAAGATGTCCGCACTAGCCAAGATGCCCTCGTAGACCTGTTTGGCCGCTTGGAGTACTTTTTCAAACGGCTTGAACAATATATCGAGGTCCGACCGACGGCTGCTATGACGGACATTATCGTAAAGATCATGGTTGAGGTCCTCTCGATTCTTGGGATCGTGACGAAGGAGGTTGGGCAGGGACGAACCAGTATGTCCTTTCTTGTTGATAAATCCCCCAAAGTTACCATCGTCATGCAGAGGCGTATCTGAAGAAGCTGGTCGGAAGGAAGGATGTGGAGGACGCGCTTCGGCGGCTGGACACGTTGACGCAAGAGGAGGCTCGGATGGCAGCAGCAGAAGTCTTGATGATCAGTCGCGGTATTGATGACAAGGTCAAGGACGTGGACGACAAGGTTAAGGAAGTAGATGAAAAGATGGAAGCCGTCGATGAGAGGGTGCAGGTTGTTGATATCAAAGTCGACGGGATCGACAACAAGGTCCGGACCGTCGATAACAAGGTACAGCGCGTCGACAACAAGGTTGGTTCGGTCATTGAAGGTCAGTTATACCCATTAGCCGGCCCCGAATCTGTCCTCAGCCTTTTCTTAGGCATAAAGGAGACCGGAGTAGCAATTCAACAAGTCACCAATCAAGTCACCGACATAAACCGTTCGTCATCTTCTGATCTCATCGCCAGAGATCATGAGAACTTGACCTCTGTTTCAGGGAATGAATTACGCAAGGACCTCCGAAGATGGGTCGCTCCCCCCGATCCTTCTGTCAATTACAACACCGCATCCGGTGCTCATCACGAGGGTACCGCAGCGTGGTGCACCGAAGGGATCACCCTCGCAGATTGGAAGGCATCTGGCTCCTTGTTATGGATTCACGGAAAACGTACATATCTCGTCTGAGTCTGAGTCTTAATCGCCGCTAACGACGACTCTTACATCGATAGCCGGCTCCGGGAAGAGTATTCTCAGGTACGTAACCCCCCGCCGAGTTGCGTCCTGCTGCTCGAACTCATATGATCAACAAGTTCCGCGATCGTCCGGGATATCAAATCCATGTCCGATGCTGGGTCTGCTTTCTTGGCCTATTTCTACTTCGATTTCAAGGACACAACAAAACAGGATTCACGCGCTTTACTATCGTCCCTTCTTGTCCAACTCTCCGATCAATCAGATATCTTCTGCGACGCTCTTTCTTCCTTGTACTCCGCACACAAACCAGGATTGGAACAACCGACTGTCGCCTCGCTTGCTCAGTGCCTCAAGGATGTGCTTACAATAATGGGACAAGTGTCGATCTATCTGGTCATCGATGCTCTCGACGAGTCTCCCAACGATTCGGGCATTCCATCGTCACGTGAGAAGGTCCTCGAGCTGGTGAGAGAACTTGTCGATCTTCGCCATCCACATCTGCGTCTATGCATCACGAGTCGTCCGGAGTACGACATTTGCACCACCCTCGAGCCTTTGGCAACTCAACAAGTATCCCTCCACGACGAAGGCGGTCAGAAGCAGGACATCAACGACTACGTTACTTTCGTCGTTCGCTCTGATAAAAGGATGAAGAGATGGCGGGAGGACGATAAGGATGCAGTGATTGAGAATCTCACGGAGAAGGCAGACGGGATGTAAGTACATCTCTAATTTATCACGATCACACAGTCATCTTATGTTTTGAAACAGGTTTCGATGGGTGTTTTGTCAATTGGAGGTTCTGCGACACTGTTTCCCGACCAATCTCCGTCGTATCCTCGACGAATTGCCGAAATCACTGGACGAGACATACAAACGCATCCTGAAGGAGATCAATAATGCTAACCGGGAGCACGCTTATCGACTCTTGCAATGTCTCGCGGTGGCCAGTCGTCCGCTCCGGGTCGAGGAACTTGCGGAAGTGCTCGCGTTTGACTTGAGCCCGAGAGGGATCCCAAAGTTGATCTCGGATTGGCGATGGGAAGACCAAGAGGAAGCGGTACTGTCGGCCTGTTCCAGTTTGGTTTCCATCATCGTCGACAATGGCTCCCGTGTTGTCCAGTTCTCTCATTTCTCCGTAAAAGAATTCCTGATATCGGATCGGCTCGCGAGTTGCATCGAAGACGTGTCCCGATTTCATATTCCCATCGAACCTTCCCACATGGTTCTTGCCCAGGCTTGTCTCGGCGTGTTACTTCGCCTGGACGACGGCACCGACAAAGTTAATGCCGAGAATATACCTTTTTTTCAATATGCCGCCCAATATTGGGACGGGCATGCAGCGATCGGAAATGTGGAATTACACATCAAGGACGCACTGGATGATTTCTTTGACTTGGACAAGCCACATTTTTCAGCATGGGTCCGAATACAAGACCGATTCGATCTCTTATTGGTTTCTTCGTCTGGAAGACCGAGAGACGTGCCACCTCCTGCAGCTCCCTTGAACTGCGCTGCAAGGAAAGGATTCCGTGGTCTAGTCGAACGCCTGATAATGAAGCACCCAGAACAAGTAAATCATTTCGGTGGTTTACACGGTACTCCGTTGCATGCGTCGGTAATGGGGGGGCACATCAAGGTTGCTCAGTTGTTATTCGCGCATGGTGCCGACATAAATTCACGCACTGCAGACAGTTGGACTTCACTGCATCACGCTTCATACTCGGGACATCTTGAGATCGGGAAGTGGCTGCTGAACGTTGGTGCAGACGTGAACTCCCAGAAGGATGGCTCTACTCCGCTGCATGGCGCAGTATACAACGGTCACCTTGAGCTCGCTCGGTTACTACTCGAGCGCAATGCAGAGGTCAATTCCCAGGATGACCATGGAGTTACCCCACTTCTCAGCGCATCGCAGAATGGAAACCGTGATTTTGTGCGGTTCCTGCTCGACCATAATGCAGACGTGCATATCCGCGACTATTATGGAAACACTCCACTGCGTTCAGCGGCAATGAAAGGTCACCTCGAGGTTTCTCGGATACTACTCGAGCGTAATGGGGGGCTCAATTCCCGGGACGACCTCGGTAACCTGCTTCTCCATGCATCGGTGACCGGAAACCGTGATCTTGTGCGGTTATTACTGGACCACAACGCGGATGCGCATTTCTATGACAGCCACAGAAACACTCCACTGCATTCGGCGGGGACTTACGGTCACCTCGAGGTTGTTCGGATACTACTCGAGCACAATGCAAGTGTTAATGCCCAGAATACCGAAGGAGCTGCTACACTCTTCAATCCATCCTTGAATGTAACCACTGATTGTACACCGCTATTACTGGACCACGCTGCGGACGAGCATGTCCGCGACAAAGGAAACTCCGTATGGACGCGGGATCGTTGCGCGGTGTGCGAGGGCCACTTCCAAGCTAATCAGTTGCTCCGGCCGTTACTAGACAAGCGCAGTGCGGGGGTCAATGACCAGAAACCTGTGGATTTATCGCTGTATCAAATTACGGGCCAATTTGACCGGGTCGACAAGGGAATGACTCCACTGCATTACGCAGCATATTATGGCCACCTCGAAGTTGTTCGGTTACTACTCGAACACAATGCGGAGGTCAATTCCCAGGATGATAACGGATATACCCCACTATTCTGCGCGTCGGTGAGTAGAAACCCTGATATTTTGCGGTTGTTATTGGACCACAGTGCGGACGAGCATGTTCATAGCAACAAGGGAACGACTTCACTGCATTACGCAGCAGTCATGGGTGACCTCGGGACTGTTCGATTACTACTGAAGCGCAATGCAGAGGCCAATGCCCGGGATAACTACGGATCTACTCCATTTCTCAGAGCATCGGGGAGCGAAAGCCCTGAGGTTCTGCGTTTATTACTGGACTATGATGCGGATGAGCATGTCCGCGACTATGTTGGGGCCACTCCACTGCATCACGCAGCAAATTACGGTCGCTATGAGGTTGCTCGGTTTCTTCTTGAGCGCAATGTGCAGGTCAATGCCCGGGACTACTACGGAAATACCCCACTTCTCATTGCATCAACGCGTCATGAGCGTGATGTTGTGCGGTTGTTGCTAGACCACAATGCAGATGCAGATTTGCGGAACAATGGTGGACAGACTCCACTGCATGTAGCGGCGACCCACCATCAGTTCGAGAATATTCGGCTACTACTCGAGCGCAATGTGGAGGTCAACGCACAGGATGGCGAGGGATCGACCCCATTACATCGAGCAACACAGGGTTGGATGGACGGAGGCCCGGAGGTTGTGCGGTTGTTGCTGGACCACGGTGCGCATGCGCAGGTGCGCAACCGCAGCGGAAAGACCCCATCCGAGGTTGCCTGTGGCCGAAGAAAACAGGAAATCGTAGAATTGCTCTCCCAGCACGCTGCGGCCCGGAATGAACCAACGAGACCGTGTATGGTATCTATGTTTGACCTGTCGACCTGTGTAAGTGACTATTGCTCTGTTTATTTACTCAGGCTGTATGTACATCGGCTCTTGCTTCAGTGATTCACCGGGACCCGTTCTCATTTATGCAGCGAACCCGTTGTAGAATACGTGCAGTCCTTTCGAAGTCTTGCTATACGACGTGTGAATGTACCCGTGTCATCATTTTATAGTACTTGTGCTATTATCAGAATCGAGAGCACCATCACAAGATACTCTAGCGGGTTACAGCCTTACAGGGTCCGCGACGGGGAACGAAGCTCACGCGCGAGAGACGAACGGTGTGCGAAGGCACAGAACAGACACAGAAGCGATTGCCGAGGACTACCCAATATATATGCACAGGGCCAAAAAACGCGGAGTCTTGTGAGTAGCATCAGGAAAAACCTCCCGCGCTAGCGAGAGATAATTTGAGATAATTTCCATATTGGGCAAGAATTATTGACTTAGTGACAGCTAGCGTTCGCTAGTCTCAATTATCTCGAATTATCTCTCGCTAGCGCGGGAGGTTTTTCCTGATGTACCGTATTCACATGGGTGTGGGTGGACTGTAATTCGTCGGGCCCTCCACGAGTCGAGACGGAACGCTTGCTCAGATCAAAGTAAAGTAATCAATCAATCAAATAGACATTCGGAAAGGGTATGGTCGTCAACACTCGCATCACCGGCCTCTCGTGCGCTGAGAACTCAACAGGTACGGCGATCAGTCTTGCTGGCGAGGCAGTTTTTGTTTTTTTTTTTGGGATCAATTGGAGCTGTCGCCGCCCCTGACCGTCGATGGCATACTCCTCGTCCACCCCGACGGCGCGCTCGAGGGCTGAGATTGCGGCGTCAGCGCGTTGGGCCAGGTGGTGAGCCTGTACGTGCGCTACTCGAAGGGGCAGTCTGCTGCATCGGGCACGGCCAAAGCGTCAGTCGCGAATGGGGACACACGTCTGTACTGACGGTGCTCGAACGGGACATCTGGTACTTGCGCACGCTCAATGGTATTCTGCCGCCGTCGATTTCACGTGGGCACCGGTCGAGTCTTCGTTTTCCGCGCGGCGCTCCTCGTGCTGCACGCAGAACTATAAGTACTTTTTCTCGGCGCAGAATCGATGCGATGCGCACCGGCGCGGCGGGGCTCGGTGGACACACACCCCCAATCTATGCAAGCTGGACCCGGCGAAGCAGCTGACCTCCTTCCAGCGGCTGGTCGTAGTACCCGCGGACATGATCTCCTGCACATGCAAGCGCTGTCGTGGTCGTGCTGTTGCTGATCAGCTCAAGGCTCGAGGTGCAGTACGTCGTCCCCGTGCTGCTGAACGCTGACCCGGACTACGACGGGCGGCGATGTGCAGGCACCACCGCCCACCTTGGCTGCCGGAGGCGAGGCTACCGTCACTGCACGTGACATGCAGGCCGGGATAACTTACCAAATGTGGCAGCTCCGTCATACGAGTTGACCGAGATGACCGAACTGACTGAATTGCCCTCGCGGCACGTGCCTGCCTTTGCCGGAAGTCGACCACTCACCATAAACGAAGTCGTCCGGCATAACGTTTTCTTT
This sequence comes from Lactarius deliciosus, assembly GCA_021525775.1. Classification (NCBI taxonomy): domain Eukaryota; kingdom Fungi; phylum Basidiomycota; class Agaricomycetes; order Russulales; family Russulaceae; genus Lactarius; species Lactarius deliciosus. The sequence goes on along the minus strand of JAKELK010000140.1, from coordinate 53,504 downwards.
GTACTCGCGCGGTTCACTCCCGGTTTTGGTGAACAAGCAAACTAACTATAGGCGTAGCAAAAACCGCCAAAAGTTGGACACGACCCTCGATCCTCTGGCATCATCGCACCAGCCTACACAGGTCACTCATTCGCGATTTTCATCCTAGAATTCGGAAATTTCAAGCAGGTCTCCACTTTTCCTGTTATCTGCATATTAATTCTGGAAGCTAGATGTCCGCGACCTTGTCCTTCACATCATACCCGATTCTCCACCTAGCTGGATCAGAGCGCAGGTCAGTCTCCATCACCCACGATCGTACCGTTCATACTCAACGGTTCGCAGAACACGCAAAGTGTACAAAACCTATCGTCGTTCTCATCCCGGGTTTGACAGCTCCCGTCATTTTTTCACCGTTTCTTCCCCTCAGCGCTCAGCCACGAAGGACACCCAGCTTCCACCAGACCCACCGCCACCTACCTCCGAGACCTTCTCTTCTCCCTTGACCCCCGCTCAGAAGCGGTGGCGGCGGTCTATGGCGGCGTTTTGTTCATCTCATGTACGTTTTCCCAAAGATGTGCTGCCCGCACATCGGGTTACGTAACACGAATGCATACTGCCTTCGACAGGTTTTTCCAGACCCGTTTGTGGCGAGGAGAAAAAGAGACGCATACATGAGTGAATTTCTTGTTCGTGTCTCTGCTTTGTTCATCTCTCCGATCGTTTACTTGTACTACAGCGGATCGCACGCAGAACAAGGACTCCGCGTGGAACCTTAACTATTCAGCAAATGATTGCCCATTCCTTCGCATCTTGCAGACGCTCCCCAAAACCAGACGGGTGGATAGAAACGCCCAAGATGCGGCCGATGCACCGATACTGCGTTGATACTACACTGCTCTTCCACCACTACCCGGCTGATCTTTCGAGCCGGGGCTGATGCGGCTTATGCGCAAGTGGCTCGGTCGCACTATACAGGACCGCCGGCCCGATCCCGAAGAACTCAAAATCAGGATCAATGACGGTGCGTTCTTCCTTCCTTGTTTGCCCGCTGCTACTGAGGCCTAGGGCCGGGATATGGGGGTTCCGGACAGATTTTGAACTGATCCTGGGACACCTGGCGGTCACACTCGTGGACTGGCAAGCCGAACGGCGCACGTACACGCACGGCGATCGTCGACCACAGTAACCTCGGCACCTAGCGGGACACATCGGCGACTGCGCCCTCCTGTGCGAATGACATGGAAGTTCTCGACGGGCTGCTTGCAACACTAGGCGCCCACGACTTCGGTCGACTGACGGGGGTTAAGTGATGACATGGGCCGTACGTGAATCCTCTCAAATCTCCAGTTTGTTGACCGACTCGTCACAGGGATCGCATCAATGGTAGGCACGTACTACCTCGCCGACGCAAAAACACAGAACCTAACCGGCGCAGCAGAAACGGAGGCAAGAGCAACAGAGTCACCGCCGTCCTTATTGCCGCCGCCGCCAGACTGTAACTGCAACACCCTGATCGCAACCGTGACAAAGCTGAATGCGCACCCGACGGCGCTACACGCAGCGCTCCCACCGCACACTGAGCCGCTCTTCTTGGGGCAAGCAACGACCCGCGCTCGATGTCCTACTCGTCGCTTGCCGCAGGGTATTGAGCTAGCCTGAATCAGCGGCACGGGGACTAGAGCAGGCATGGCGCAGCCAGAGGCATTGGTGGATGTACGGTGGGTTAGAACGTGGTGGACTACCCCGCGCTCGATGAGGGTCGTTCGCCCCCGGATGAGGCTGTTTTCCATGGGCGTCAAGACGTAGGAGATAGTTTGGTTTGGCGATAACGACGACGATCCCAGTTTACTCACTTTCAAGCTAGAAGTCACCTCCTGCTACTCCAATTATCGGAGATATCAAGCTTCAAACATTCTCGATCGTGGTCGTCCGCTGTTCGAATGGTCTCCTAACGTGCGTTCAACCCAGTTCGGGTCACCATCGACAAGCGATTGGACGTATGGTCTTCGCACAAACGGGTAGGCGATGCGTCTGGAGAGGGCGTCTTGATCGTAGTTGTGAGAGAGAACGCACAACAGCCTCGTAGTCGATCGATGGGGAGGCTGCACGCAGAGGGACGGACGTGTTACAAGGTCGATTACTTCCTTGTCCTTGCCTAGCGCGAAGCAAGCACCGAGTGCTAAGACAGATCCCGCATGGGAGTGTTCAATTATCGCGCTCGAACCCGTCATCAATTGCTTGCATCCCACGTCCAGGCCGAATTTAAGTGTGTGGGCGTCTATTATGATGGCACAGGGCACCCTGGGAATATCAAGGCGGTTATCTGTCGTCGACGCGTTCTGAGCCTGCGACGCTGCGTGCCCTTGCGACGATCTTGTTGTCCCTACTCCAACCGAGATCGCGGGAACCCTCAACTAGGAACCCTCAACTAGCGCCATGTCCCGAGTTCTTACCGCCACTTCCCCCACAAGCTTTGCGACAATATTTACGGCTGCTTTGAACGCGTACAAACAGCAGACAAAGCGTGACCTTACCTCACATCCACTATCCACCCGCCTGCAGTCATGCGACTCTTCGAGTGCAATTCTCGATATGCTTCGAACTCAATTCCGGACGTTTGACCGATCTCAGGCTGCAAACGAAAGATGGTCAAAGTGGCTCGATCCCACTGTCAATGTTTTGTACGCATTCTCTGTGACGCTCGGTAGCAGTGTTGGGCTGGTAATTGCGAAACCTTGAGCCGCTCGAGATATCCTCTTATGTGTACGACGACAGATATTCCCACCATCGAATGCGATCTTTGCTGGGATCGGTGTCCTTCTCCAAGTGAGCATCCTTCTTTGACCCGACTCGTGTGTTCTGACGATACATCTATCCCTCAGGCCATCAAGGATGTCCGCACTAGCCAAGATGCTCTGGTAGACATATTTGGCCGCTTGGAGTACTTCTTCAAGCGGCTTGAACAATATATCGAGGTCCGACCGACGGCTGCTATGACGGACATTATCGTTAAGATCATGGTCGAGGTACTTTCGATCCTTGGGATCGTGACGAAGGAGGTCGGGCAGGGACGAACCAGTATGTCTTTCCTTGTCCGAGTCAATAAATCCCTCACAACTGACCGTCCTTCAGAGGCGTATCTGAAGAAACTGGTTGGAAGGAAGGATGTGGAGGACGCGCTTCAGCGGCTTGACGCGTTGACGCAAGAGGAGGCTCGGATGGCGGCAGCAGAAGTACTGGTGATCACTCGCGGCATTGATGACAAGGTCAAGGACGTGGGCGAGAAGGTTAAGGATGTGGGTGACAAGGTTAAGGGCGTCGATGACAAGGTCAAGGAAGTCGACGAAAAGGTGGAGGCCGTCGACGAAAAGGTGGAGGCTGTCGACGAGAGGGTGAAGGCTGTTGATATCAAAGTAGACGGTATCGACAACGAGATCCGGACCGTCGACAGCAGGGTACGCAGCGTCGACCACAAGGTTGGTTCCGTTGTTCAAGGTCAGTTATACCTCCATTAGCTGGCCCCAGGCTATCCTCAGCCTTTCACTCGTTTAGGCATAGAGGAGACCGGAGTAGCGATTCAACAAGTCGTCAATCAAGTCACCGACCTAAACCGTTCGTCATTTCCTGACCTCATCGCCGCCGATCATGGAAAGTTGACCTCTCTTACAGGGAACGAGTTACGCAAGGACCTTCGAGAATGGGTCTCACCTCCCGATCCATCTGTCAATTATAACACAGCATCCGGTGCTCATCACGAGGGTACCGCAACGTGGTGCATCGAAGGGAACACCCTCACAGATTGGAAAGCATCTGGCTCCTTGTTATGGATTCACGGAAAACGTACATATCCCGTTACAGTCTGAGTCTTAATCACCACTAACGACGACTCTTGAATCGATAGCTGGCTCCGGGAAGAGCATTCTCAGGTGCGCTACCCTGCCGAGCTGCGTCCTACTCGAACTCATCATATGATCGATAAGCTCCGTGATCGTCCGCGATATCAAATCCATGTCCGATGCCGGCTCGGCTTTCTTGACTTATTTTTACTTCGATTTCAAGGACGCAACGAAACAGGACTTGCGCGCGTTACTATCATCCCTTCTCGTCCAACTTTCCGATCAATCGGATACCTCCTGCGACACTCTTTCCTCCTTGTACTCCGCACACAAAAGAGGATCGGAACAACCAACTGTCGCCTCGCTTGCGCAGTGCCTCAAGGATATGCTCACGATGATGGGACAAGTGCCGATCTATCTGATCATAGATGCTCTCGACGAGTCTCCCAATGATTCGGGGATTCCATCGTCACGTGAGAAGGTCCTCGAGCTGGTGAAAGAACTTGTCGATCTTCGCCATCCGAATCTACGTCTATGTATCACGAGTCGTCCAGAGTACGACATTCGCACCACCCTTGAGCCTTTAGTGACTCAGCAAGTATCCCTCCACGATGAAAATGGACAAAAGCAGGACATTAACGATTATGTGACTTTTGTCGTTCACTCGGATCGAAGGATGAAGAGATGGCGAGACGATGACAAGGACGCAGTCATTGAGAATCTCACGGAGAAGGCAGACGGAATGTAAGTACATCTTTCGTTCATCATGATCACCGTTGTCTTATATTTTGAAACAGGTTTCGATGGGTGTTTTGTCAATTGGAGGTTCTGCGGCACTGTTTCCCGACCAACTTGCGTCGAATCCTCGAAGAATTACCCAAATCACTAGACGAGACATATAAGCGCATCCTGAAGGAGATCAATAATGCGAACCGGGAGCACGCTTACCGACTTTTGCAATGTCTTGCGGTGGCCAGTCGTCCACTCCGGGTCGAGGAACTTGCGGAAGTGCTCGCGTTTGACTTGAGCACGGGCAGGATCCCGAAGTTGATCGCGGATTGGCGATGGGAAGACCAAGAAGAGGCGGTGCTGTCAGCCTGTTCCAGTTTGGTTTCCGTCACCGTCGACAATGGCTCCCGTGTTGTCCAGTTCTCTCATTTCTCTGTAAAAGAATTCCTGATATCGGATCGGCTCGCGAGTTGCACGGAAGAAGTGTCCCGGTTCTACATCCCCTTTGAACCTTCCCACATGATTATTGCCCAGGCTTGTCTCGGCGTGCTGCTTCGCCTGGACGACGACACTGACAAAGATAGTGCCGAGAAGATTCCTCTTGTTCAATATGCTGCGGAATATTGGGATGGGCATGCGGCGATCGGAAATGTGGAATTACGGATCAAGGACGCAATGGACGATTTCTTTGACATGGACAAGCCACATTTTTCAGTGTGGGTCCGAATACGAGACCGATTCGATCGCTTGAATGTTTCTTCAAGTTCGTCTGGAAGACCGAGAGTTGTACCACCTCCAGCAGCTCCCTTATACTTCGCTGCACAGAAGGGATTCCGTGGTCTGGTGGACCGCCTGATCATGAAGCACCAACAGCAAGTAAATCATTTGGGTGGTCGATACGGTACTCCGTTACATGCGTCGGTGCTTGAGGGGCATATCGAGGTCGCTCAGTCGCTGTTCGCGCATGGCGCCGACATAAATTCACGCTCTGGAGACAATTGGACCCCATTACACGAGGCCTCACATGCGGGACGTCTTGAGATCGGAGAGTGGCTGCTCAACGTTGGTGCGGACGTGAACTCCCAGAAGGACGGCTCGACTCCACTGCATTGCGCAGCAAGCAACGGTCGCCTTGGGGTTTCCCGGTTACTACTCGAGCGCAATGCAGAGATCAACTTCCAGGACGACCACGGAGTCACCCCACTTCTCAGTGCATCGCAGAATGGACACCGTGATGTTTTGCGATTGTTACTGGACCACAATGCGGATGTGCGTATCCGTGACCATTACGGAAACACCCCACTGCGTTCGGCAGCGACCAAAGGTCACCTCGAGGTCACCCGGATACTACTCGAGCACAACGCAGGGGCCAATTCTCGGGATGACCTCGGAAGCCCACTTCTCCATGCATCGGCGACAGGAAACCATGATGTTGTGCAGTTATTGCTGGATCACAACGCAGATGCGCGCTTCCATGATATCTACGGACACACTCCACTGCATTTAGCGGCGATCTACGGTCATCTCGAGATATCTTGGACACTACTCAAGTGCAATGCGGAGGTCGATGTCCAGAATACCGAAGGAACCACGACATTTCTTGATACATTGTTACAAGGTGATGTTACGCGGTGTTTGCTAGACCACACTGCAGATGAGCATGTCCGTGACAAGGGAAATGTCTCATCATTTCCTTGCGCGGTGTGCGACGGTCACCTTGAAGCTGCTCAGTCACTCAAGCGGTTCCTATTCGAGCGCCGTGCAGAGGTCAATACCCACAATGAACCCTTAGTCCCCAACAGTACGTCCGAGTTCTTAATGCTGGGATGGAGCCATGGAGACGGACCTGTCCGGGTCAACAAGGGAATGACTCCACTCTGTTACGCGGCATATTACGGCCACCTCGAAGTTGCTCGCTTACTACTTGATCACAATGCCGAGGTCAACGCCCGGGATGATGACGGATGTACCCCATTTTTCTGCGCATCGGCGAGTGGTCACCCTGATACTTTGCGGTTATTTCTGGACCACAATGTGGATGTACATGTCCGCGATAACACAGGAAAGACCCCACTGCATTATGCAGCAGCCACCGGTGATCTCGAGGTTGTTCGGTTGCTACTCGAGCGCAATGTGGAAGTCAATGCTCGAGATCACGACGGTTTCACCCCGTTCATCACAGCATCAGACCGTGGACACCTTGACGTTTTGCAGTTATTGCTGGGCTACAATGCGGATGAGCACGTCCGCAATAACAACGGAAGTTCCCCACTGCATTTCGCAGCGGCCTACGGTCACCTCGAGGTTGCTCGGTTACTCCTCGAGCGCAACGCGGAGGTCAATGCACAGAATAACGAAGGATTCACTCCATTTCTCCACGCATCGAGGATGGGACAACATGATGTTGTGCAGTTATTGCTGGGCCATAATGCAGATGTGCACATCTGCAACAACGAGGGAGTAACTCCACTGCACTCCGCAGCACGATGCGGTTACATAGAGATTGCTCGGTTACTAATACTTGAGCGCAATGCGGAAGTCAATGCCAAGGATGTGGAGGGATCGACTCCGTTACACTACGCGACACGTGGTTGGTCGGGAGGATACCTAGAGGTTGTGCGGTTGTTACTGGACCAGGGTGCGGATGCGGATGTACGCGACCTCAGCGGAATGACACCATGCGAGGTTGCATGTGGCCCCAGACAAGAGGAAATTGTACAATTGTTTTACCAACATGCAATGGAATGAATGAACGGGACCGGGTATGGTACCTTGTCAGCGTGTGTGAGTGACGATTTTCCCTGCTTGTTTACTGTGCATTGACTCGGCGACCCCTAATACAGCGATTGGTCTCCAGAACCCATTGTTACTCATGTAGTGAAAACGTAGAATACGTGGAGTCCTTTCGAATTCCTGTTATACAACGTTAACTGTCCGTATGCCTTCATTTCATGTATAGTACAGTATTCGTGCTTCATTGTCAGCCCAGAACGCCGTCAGCGTGAGACGATCACTGGCAGTCTTGCTGGAGAGCGACAGATTCTTATTCGTGGAAACTGTCTTCAGGCATTTCAACCGACGTCTATCACCATTCAAAGAGGACAAAATATCCTTTAAGAGCAGCAGTACAGGGTCTGAAGACTCGGAGGAACTGAACTTTTCAGTGTGTTTTGTTGGAGGCGCACATGCGTCAGCGTCGGGCCGGCTGGACCGGTAATACACAAACCTCGACCGCGGTCTTGGTTTTTTACTCTACGAAATTTATTTCCTCTCTGCATAAATATTCATAGTTCACGTAGAACAACTTCAGCCTTTTCTCACAAACGTCTGAGCGTTAGTGTTCTATTCTCACTTATTCTCGCGCTCCTATGTTTACCATAGCGCGTATAATCTTGCGTATAATGCTGATTTATCTTATTGCCTGTTCGACCTAGTGCAGGGGTTCACGTAGTGTTCATGCGCATACATTCAGAGGCCCTATCCCATTGTCCTGTGCGAAGATAGTGATAAACAATTGTGCAATAAAACCCCTAACCTCGTTCAAGTCATCGGTGAAAGGGTCGTCAGTGCTACCAACGACCCGTTTTAATGTTTTAACCGATTCCGGGAAGAAATGTAAGTGCGACAAATGTCTGAGACCGGGATCGGGACAAAAAATGAAAATTGAGATACAATAGTATCAAGGTGTCCGCGTCACGTTGGAAAGTAAACCAACCTTAATGTCCCAGGCGTTTACCCACCTCTGACATAAAATCACTGTTGCGCACATTATGCTGGTGTCATCTCCGACTACGCAACCTTGCCAGTAGTCATGAATGAACGGCAGGATACCACTACCAGCGATCGTCGCTAGTACAAGCGTGTCGAGCTCCTCCCCCCACTGGTTATAAGTCCTGTGGTATGATATCCTTGACGCAAAGATCTTTTGACGCACCACCTTTATCAGGAGGGGCGGAAGTACAAGAGGGAGAGAAGCGTAGACAGGAGAGCACGCCACGTACCTGCTAGGTGTTGAAGTATTGAGCGTCCACGCACGAGTTACCTTGGCGTCGGGCATGGCCTGCGTCTCATGTGCAGGTACGCGGATGAGATGAGATGCGAGCGTATGCTCATACACGATCATTAGCTGTGATCAGGGACAATCCCCTCGATCTTTAGTTGAGACATTATTCACGTTCGTTTCTAACGGTGTGGGTGTCCGCAGATTATTTCACGTGTATGTACAGTCCTTACAGTGTACTTAAGTCGCCTTATGCACACCTGGCTCCCCAGTCGTTTCTGACAACGTCTGGTGTGCCAGGCAAGTCCTTTTATTACTCTGTCTAATATAGTTGTTTCTGACAACGTCTGGTGTGCCAGCTCGCCCATATCCTGCGCCGTTGCAACAGGTTATGGGCCCTGTGCCCCTCTGAGTCGTCGTTTGAAGTCAAGTTTTACTCGCCGTTTCACACTGTGAGTTTGCCTTATTATATTTCCCTCCGACTCGGGTGCACCTCTGCGCGTTGGGGCGCAAGTCACTCGAGGCTCGTGCTGGGGCCTAACACGCCTTGCTCGACCCGCGTCACGGACCCCAGGCATGGGGAGACACGCAGGGAGACCCCTCCATCAATGTGCGCATTATTACACACTTCTATCCTTCCGGGTTTTCGTCCCGATGCGGCCTTACTGGCCATGATTGTTAGGCGGGACCGGGGGAGCCCGGTCTGGCTATAGGCCCAGCGAACGGTTGGCTGTTGCTGCCCTTAAGTGGGAGCGGTTTTGGTGTATAACACAGGCGGGTCACCCATGCCCAGACCTTGCGCCTGTTACAACTGCGCTGCGCTAGTTTTATTAGTTGTATTTACACAGGGCGCGAGCGGTACGGACTGCCAGTGGGACTCTCCCCGGGTGCACGCCTTGCCGATGCGTTCCTTTCCGTGCGCCCTATGCGTTAACCAGGGACTCCCCCAAACAGCACGGATGGCAGGGATTCAAACCTGCGTCTCCGTGGAATCTGCTGTGGGCGGCTCCTCCCTGGCGCGGAACCTCCTGGACGCCTCTGAGTGTGTCGTCTTGCTGAGTGCGTCTTGTCACAAATGGCATCACTTGGCACACACTTATGTTGTCCAGTGGGTAGTAGTCGTATAGCTATCATCATTAGAAGTCGCACAGACATGGAGGCAGGACGCGATAGCGTTCTGGCCATTACAGTTACACGGGCTGGAGAGGTCATGTGACCTTGGCTTCGACAATGTTCCGTCGCCGATGCTCCTCAGCGACAGAAACCATCCCAATACATTATATTTTCTGGTACACCCTCTGCGCCCCCTGCACCTGCCTCTGGTTCCGGTGGCTCTGGCCCCAGTAGTTCCAAAGGAGGTAGCTTGTCCAAACCTAGCAAGTGCCTGCCGCACACATCAAGACCGCCGCGACCACTCCTTTTTCCATGCCTTAGCGCATTCAGCTCGAAGTTCTGTCTGGTCAGAACTGGAACACTCGGTCGGGCGTGTTAACTGCGCTCCTGCAGTTGAACGACGTAGACGATATTCTCACTTGCGCTACGCTTCAGTCCGGAGTCGACTCGGGCGACTGGGCTTCTATTCAAAGGAAGACCTAGCCTACCCACGTCTATACTGTTCCCCGGACGTCTACTCAACTGTGGAGTCGGACGTCGACTTTGCCTCCTTCACGGAGAAGTTCAATCGTCTTGGCGAAATGTATGGCGGCGTCGGCAGCACTGCCATCTTCGACTTCTGGGTCGAGCTCTTGCGGGCGTGGCTCGATAACCCTTCCCCACTCGCTCCTCAACTCGTTCAACTTAATGAGACTCGTATCAAGCTTTCAATTCCGGTATGGATGTCTTATACATCCAGTACTATCTAATTCTCCTCAGCGCGCTACCCGAATCCTATGAGGTAGTCGCGTCCACACTTCTCGCTTCAGGCCCCGTGTCTTCCCTCGAGCGCAGCGAGATTACCCCTCGCGTTCTCGTCGGAATTTGGGTCTCTCGGCAACCCTTAACGCGGTCTGCGCTGGCAAGTCAAATTTAACATGTTACCACTGTAACAAGGTGGGACATCTAAAGCGCGATTGCCGCAAGTGAAATGGGATGAAGCCGAAAAGGAGAAGGAGGAAGAGGAGAGTACTAGTAGCAACAAGAGTACCGACAATAGCAATAGTGATACCAAGTCAAAGAAGGTGGTGAACGTCTTCGAATGTGTTCACACCTACTGAGGGGGTTAATACTTATATCAATGTTTTGGCTATATGTCATTGGGTGCAACGAAGCACCGTCGGCGAGCGTCGCAAGTGGGATGCGAATGCCGTTTGAGGCAACGCTCGCTGGGTATGAGTCAGGTACTATGGGCTACCGGCTGTGGAACACACATACCCACTCTCTGAGATCGTTCTGGGATGTAGATGTCGACGAGAGCGTTCTGTTCAGTTCCTGCGGGGTGCTGAGCCACACCCTGCACCTACGTCTCCTGCGCCTTTCAGCGCGCAAGCCCCGTTATTGAAAAGTCCGGCACTCGCTGCGCCTAACTCGGCAGCGGCGTCACCTGTGTTGATTGCACGTATTCCTTCATCGGTTTCCTGCTCGGACGGTGAAGTGAATGAAATAAATATATTGTGTCCCTACTACAAGCTAAGTCGGATCGACTCTGATCGACCATCTGGGCGACCGGAATCACCATCCCTTACCGCCTCAATTCCCCTCCCCTTTTACACCTGAGCGATTGACTACTGCGCTCTGCACATCGCCGCGACGTCGTAGTTTTCCGCGCATCGTGATCTATGCTCCGTCGTGGCAGCCTGACCTGCTGGAAGGGCGTGCCGATTGGATGCAGCGTGCGTGGCTACTGCGTGAGATGGCGGGTGTCTCGGCGTCCGAGTCGTGCCTCTAGACCGTATGTTCAGCCTGCATTATGTCGGCGTGGTTGATGCGGCATACAGGGGTCGACGGCTCAGTTGCGTGGAGTCGCTGGCTGTTGCTGGTGTAGGCGAAGTCGTCGCCAGTCATGTGGAAGGCATGTGCCTTCTGCGGAGATAGAGAACGGCGGAAGGCATGTTGGTGAGAAAGAGATGGCCGTGCCATGTGCCGCGTTGGTCAAGATCGAAATCCGGGAGTCGGTGGGACTCCTGCCCGGTCGCAGCCCGTTTGAGTCAGAATGGGTATTTTAAATTTGAAGTTCGAGTGGACGTACCGTGCAAAGTTGGTGGCTATGGGATACATGCATATCCCGGAAGCAAAGTCTTGATGAAACCTTCTCGCCCGTCGTGCGCGCTGAGTCGCTGCGTTCGCTTCCAGCGTTGGCCGCGCTGGAGGACTGGTGTACAGTCTGCAATTCTCAGCGGCGTGTACGAGGAAGAGATTTATGGAGTACTTACAAGGTTTCATGGTTGCTGGACAGGTGACCTAGGTTTACGGCCTCAAACCAGCCCCCTGGAGTTCTTGATGGGCTTGGCTTCACACGGATGTTCGCCAGTGTTGGCGTGTATGAGTCTTCCCGAGTCGATGGTCATGGATTGTCTGATCAGGGGGAGATGTTGAAGTATTGAGCGTCCACGCGCGAGTTACCTCGGCGTCGGGCATGGCCTGCGTCTCATGTGCAGGTACGCGGATGAGATGAGATGCGAGCGTATGCTCGTACACGATCATTAGCTGTGATCAGGGACAATCCCCTCGATCTTTAGTTGAGACATTATTCACATTCGTTTCTAACGGTGCGGGTGTCCGCAGATTATTTCATGTGTATGTACAGTCCTTACAGTGTACTTAAGTCGCCTTATGCACACCTGGCTCCCCAGTCATTTCTGACAACGTCTGGTGTGCCAGGCAAGTCCTTTTATTACTCTGTCTAATATAGTTGTTTCTGACAACGTCTGGTGTGCCAGCTCACCCATATCCTGCGCCGTTGCAACACTAGGTCCAAGACTTGGGCCGAGATGCATTCAAGGATCGCAGAGATGTATCGCGCCGACGCGAATGTTATTCTGAGTGTGATATTCCTTTATTTCCAGTATCTGTAGATAACGGGTGACGTGAACCTGGAAAGACAACTGTACAAACAGATGGGGCGGAGCGCACGAGAGTAGGTGGGTAGAGTCATACATGAAGGTCGGCTTTCGGGCTGCGGGTCTTTTGAAAGGGTATCGACAACTTCAGACTTTCCAGCTTTTGGTGGGCATTGCCAATTATAGCCAGGCATTACACATGAGGTGTTCCCGACAGAACTGGGTGCATGTGCCCTACCACCCATAGCGGGGTCGGTATCTGTGTGGGAGTCGCGCAAGGATGCCTTGGTCACGGATCGACGATAATTTGGACTCATTGCGGGTCGTACCTTGGCTTGTTAGCGGGAGCCGTAGGAGTGGGAAAAGGGAACTAGTGCACGGCACACCTATTGCATAGTGACATAGTACAGTACTATAATACTAGGAAGGCGGGTTGATGCGGTTGTGTGAACGCAATAGAGAGGGCACCAAGTGCATCTCGACCTGGGACGACAGACTCACCTGTCCGAGACGAAGTCGCGACTGAGTGGGCAGGACCACTGGAATTACGGGGTATTGGGTAGTGGTTGAAAAGTGAGGCCTGTGAGGTGCATTCCCGGAATGGCACGTGCCCACCTTTGCCGGCCGGTTTGTTCAATCCCGGTTTACGTCGAGCAAACTGCAGACGCAGCGAAAACCGCCGACAGGACACGACGCTCGACCCTCTCGTATCATCGCACCAAGTTTGCAGGCGACTCTCCTGCTATTTTCATCCCAGAATTTGGAGTTTTCAAGCAGGTCTCCCTCTTTTTCCCGTTTTCTGCATCCTAGTTGTGAGGCTAGGATGTCCACCGCCTTGTCCTTCACATCATACCCGATTCCCTACCGAGCTGGATTAGAGCGCAGGTCAGTCTCCCTCACCCGCGATCGTACCATCCATACTCAACGATTCGCAGAACACGCAAAGTGTACAAAAACTTCTCGTCCCGGGTTTGATATCTTCCATCATTTCTCCACCTCTTCTTACAACCTCAACCACGGAGAACCCCAATTTACCTACACCCACCCCACTTCCACCAGACCTCCTCCCCTCCATTCTCTCCCTCTCGGAAACAGCTGCGGCACTCTATGGCGGCGTTCTGTTCATCTCGCGCACGTTTTCTCAAAGATGTGCTACCCACGCACCGGGTGACGCGATATGCATGCAGTCCCTCATCGACACATTTTTCCAGGCCTATGTAAGTGGAAAGGAGAAATAGACGCATACAGGAACTCTTTTTTTGTTCGTATCATTGCTCTGCTCATCTCTCCGATTATTTACTTGCACCGCAGCGGACCGCACGCAGAATAAGAACCCCGCGTGGTACCTCTTGACTATTCAGCAAGTGGTCGAGAATGACTACCCTATTCCTTCGTGTCTTGCAGATGTCTTTCAACAGCCAGAAGGGAGGGTGGAGATGCTCAAGTTGCGGCCGATGCGGAGACACGGTCTATGCGATTGACTGTAGAATAGCGCACATTCTTGTTCCGTGCCATTCACCGAAATTTCTCCTACTCAATCACAATAGGAGGCAAGGCGCTAACTCGTTATCGACTTTAACACGGGAATGGTTGAACACGATCAGCTTGTTAAGCCGCCGGGACAGATCACCGACCATCTCGCGGTAAGTTTCCTAAGGACCTGACTTTCTGATACTTAGCCTCAATCCAAGTTTGTCTGGAACTACCTCCGCACCGCGTGGATGCGCACATGCGCCTTGCCACACTGATATTGGCTTCGAGGATCCCGCTTGGCCACTTGCGTGAATCGGATCTACATGCTACTCTTCCACCAGCTACGCGGCTGATCTTTCGAGCCAGGGCTGACATGGGTTCTACCCACGTGGCTCGGTCGCATCGCAGGCCCGGCGGACACGATCTCGAAGAAGCACCTGTGAGTCGCCTGTGTGTATGCTTAGATCTACGACCAAGGACGGTGCGTCCTTCCTCACTTGTTCGTCCACTGCGGCTGAGTTGACAATTTTACCGACCCTAGGGCCAGCATTTGGGGGGTACCGAAGATCATGAGCTAATTCTGGGGCCTATCGCGCGGTTGCATTCGTGGGCTATCCAGCCAAACTACGCACGCACACGCACGGTGACCGTCGACCACGGAACCCCGGTGCTTGGCGTGGCACATCGGCGACTGCGCCCTCGAGTTCGAGTGGCTGACGGGGTTGGCTGATGACCTTAGGCGTGCGTGAAACTTGTCTCAAACTCCTTTGCAGGTTGATTGACTCGTCACAAGGACCACATCAAAGGCAAGCGCGGACTCCCTCGCTGATGCGGAAGCTCAGCAGACCAAAACGCGATCGGCGCAGCCGTGACGGAGACGAGAGAAGACACAGAGACCGCCGTCGTTGTCTTCGCCGCCCCCAAACTGTAGCAGCAACACCCAGTTCACGGTTGTGACGAAGCCGAATGCGCACCCGACAGAGCTACGCGCAGCGCTGCTCTTTTGGAAGCAAGGGACCCGCGCTCGACGTCCCCGCCCCCCTCTCGCCGCGCGGGGTATCATGATGCCGCCCATCCTGAATTGGCGGTAGAAACCCGGGCTCTTCAAGCTTCCGATGCAACCTCCCTCATGCCCCGCCCGTTCACCCACGCTCATCCCCCCATGATGACAAGCGAGACGGTCGGACGTCGTTAAGAATGGGTCGCCGCATCCTGCTGCTCGAATGCATCCTCCGGACCGTGTTCAGCCCAGTTCGGGTCACCATCGGCATCGACCGGGTGTGTAGTCCTTCCACGAACGAGTAGGCGGTGTAACTGGAGAGGGTGGAGATATTACCGAGTGCTAAGACATGTTCCTCCGGGAGGTAGTTCGAATCCGTCCTAGAGCAATGAACGAATTTAAGTGTTACATTGACGTCTATTGTATCTCTGCGCTCTTAAGTGTGAGCGTCTATTATGGTGGGAATATCAGGGCGGCTATCTGTCGTGGACGAGGCTTCCCTGCGATTTTCATGTTATCTATCCCCTAAGCATCCGCGCTCCTCCAACTAGCACTATGTCCCGAGTTCCACTTACCTCCACCTCATCCACGAACTTTGAGACAATATTTACAGCTGCTTTGAAATCGTACAAACAGCAGACGAAGCGTGACCTTGCCTCACATCCCCTGGCCACCCGCCTGCTGTCCTGTGACTCTCCCAGTGCAATTCTCTCCATTCTTCGAGCCCAATTCCAGACGTTTGATCGATCTCAGGCTGCCAACGAAAGGTGGACGAAATGGCTCGATCCCACTGTCAATGTCTTGTACGCATTCTCCGTAACCATCGGTAACGGTGTTGGTCTGGTAATTCCGAGACCTTGAGCCGTTCGAGATCGACCCTCTGATGTAAGTTATGTGACTACAGATATTCCCGCCATCAAATGTGATCTTTGTTGGAATCGGTGTCCTCCTCCAAGTAAGCATCTTTTTTGACCCGACGTGTGTTTTCTGACGACACACCCCATCCCTCAGGCTGTCAAAGATGTTCGCACTAGCCAAGATGCCCTCGTAGACCTGTTTAGCCGCTTGGAGTACTTTTTTAAGCGGCTTGAACAATATATCGAGGTCCGACCGACGGCAGCTATGACGGACATTATAGTTAAGATCATGGTCGAGGTCCTCTCGATTCTTGGGATCGTGACGAAGGAGGTTGGGCAGGGACGAACCAGTATGTCCTTTCTTGTTGATAAATCCCCCAAAGTTACCATCGTCATACAGAGGCGTATCTAAAGAAGCTGGTTGGAAGGAAGGATGTGGAGGACGCGCTTCGGCGGCTGGACGCGTTGACGCAAGAGGAGGCTCGGATGGCAGCAGCAGAAGCCCTGATGATTAGTCGCGGTATTGATGACAAGGTCAAGGGCGTGGACGACAAGGTTAAGGAAGTAGATGAAAAGGTGGACGCCGTCGATGAGAGGGTGCAGGTCGTTGATATCAAAGTCGACGGGATCGACAACAAGGTCCGGACCGTCGACAACAAGGTACAGCGCGTCGACAACAAGGTTGGTTCGGTCATTGAAGGTCAGTTACACCCCCATTGGCCGGCCCCGAATCTGTCCTCAGCCTTTTCTTAGGCATAAAGGAGACCGGAGTAGCAATTCAACAAGTCACCAATCAAGTCACCGACATACACCGTTCGTCATCTTCTGATCTCATCGCCAGAGATCATGAGAACTTGACCTCTGTTTCAGGGAATGAATTACGCAAGGACCTCCGAAGATGGGTCGCTCCCCCCGATCCGTCTGTCAATTACAACACCGCATCCAGTGCTCATCACGAGGGTACCGCAGCGTGGTGCACCGAAGGGATCACCCTCGCAGATTGGAAGGCAGCTGGCTCCTTGTTATGGATTCACGGAAAACGTACATATCTCATCATCGTCTGAGTCTTAATCGCCACTAACGACGACTCTTGAATCAATAGCTGGCTCCGGGAAGAGCATTCTGAGGTACGTAACCCCCTGCCGAGTTGCGTCCTACTGCTCGAACTCATGATTCACAAGCTCCGCGATCGTCCGGGATATCAAATCCATGTCCGATGCCGGGTCTGCTTTCTTGGCCTATTTTTACTTCGATTTCAAGGACACAACAAAACAGGACTCGCGCGCCTTACTATCATCCCTTCTTGTCCAACTCTCCGATCAATCAGATGTATTTTGCGACGCTCTTTCATCCTTGTACTCCACACACAAACGAGGATCGGAACAACCGACTGTCGACTCGCTTGCTCAATGCCTCAAGGATGTGCTAACGATAATGGGACAAGTGTCGATCTATCTGGTCATAGATGCTCTCGACGAGTCTCCCAATGATTCGGGGATTCCATCGTCACGTGAGAACGTCCTCGAGCTGGTGAAAGAACTTGTCGAACTTCACCATCCACATCTACGTCTATGTATCACGAGTCGTCCGGAGTTCGACATTCACACTACGCTTGAGCCATTGGCAACTCAACAAATATCCCTCCACGACGAAGGAGGACAAAAGCAGGACATCAACGACTACGTTACTTTTGTCATCCACTCGGATCGAAGGATGAAGAGATGGCGGGAAGACGATAAGGATGCGGTGATTGAGAATCTCACGGAAAAGGCAGATGGGATGTAAGTACATCTTCCGTTCATCACTATCACATAGTTATCTTATGTTTCAAACAGGTTCCGATGGGTGTTTTGTCAATTGGAGGTTCTGCGACACTGTTTCCCGACCAATCTCCGTCGTATCCTCGAGGAATTACCCAAATCACTAGACGAGACATACAAGCGTATCCTGACGGAGATCAATAATGCGAACCGGGAGCACGCATGGCGACTTTTACAATGTCTTGCGGTGGCCAGTCGTCCGCTCCGGGTCGAGGAACTTGCGGAAGTACTCGCGTTTGACTTGAGCGCGGGAGGGATCCCAAAGTTGATCTCAGGTTGGCGATGGGAAGACAAAGAGGAAGCGGTACTGTCAGCCTGTTCCAGTTTGGTTTCCGTGATCGTCGACAATGGCTCCCGGATTGTTCAGTTCTCACATTTCTCTGTAAAAGAATTCCTGATATCGGATCGGCTCGCGAGTTGCATTGAAGACGTGTCCCGATTTCATATTCCCATCGAACCTTCCCACATGGTTCTTGCCCAGGCTTGTCTTGGCGTGTTACTCCGCCTGGACGACGGCACCGACAAAGACAGTGCCGAGAAGATTCCTTTTTTTCGATATGCCGCCCAATATTGGGACGGTCATGCGGCGTTCGGAAATGTGGAATTACAGATCAAGGACGCACTGGATGATTTCTTTGACTTGGACAAACCACATTTTTCAGCATGGGTCCGAATACAACACCGAACCGATCTCTTGATGGTTTCTTCGACTCACTCTGGACCACTGAGAGATGTGCCACCTTCAGCAGCTCCCTTATACTACGCCGCAATGAAAGGATTCCATGGTCTAATCGAACGCCTAATATTGAAGCACCCAGAACAAGTAAATCATTTGGGTGGCTCACAAGGTACTCCATTGCATGCGTCGGTACTTAAGGGGCACATCAAGGTTGCTCAGTTGCTATTCGCGCATGGTGCCGACATAAATTCACGCTCTGGAGACGGTTGGACTCCACTACACATGGCTTCGTACTCGACACCGGGATATCTTAACATTGAGGTCTTGATTGAGGTTGCAACGTGGCTGCTGAACGTTGGTGCAGACGTGAACTCCCAGAAGGACGGCTCTACTCCGCTGCATGGCGCAGTATACAACGGTCACCTTGAGCTCTCTCGGTTACTACTGGAGCGCAATGCAGAGGTCAATTCCCAGGATGACCACGGAGTTACCCCACTTCTCACTGCATCGCAGAATGGACACCGTGATGTTGTGCGGTTCCTGCTCGACCATAATGCGGACGTGCATATCCGCGACTATTACGGAAACACTCCACTGCGTTCAGCAGCAATCAAAGGTCATCTCGAGGTTTCTCGGATACTACTCGAGCGTAATGCGGGGCTCAATTCCCGGGACGACCTCGGTAGCCTGCTTCTCCATGCATCGGTGACCGGAAACCGTGATGTTGTGCGGCTATTACTGGACCACAACGCGGATGCGCATTTCTATGACAGCCACGGAAACACTCCACTGCATTCGGCAGCGACTTACGGTCACCTCGAGGTTGTTCGGATACTACTCGAGCACAATGCGAATGTTAATGCCCAGAATACCGAAGGAGCTGCTACAATCTTCAATCCAATGTTGAATGTAATCTCTAACCGTACACTGCTATCGCTGGACCACACTGAGGACGAGCATGTCCGCGACAAAGGAAACCCCGTATTGACGCGGCATCGTTGTGCGGTGTGCAATGGCCACTTCCGAGCTAATCAGTTGCTCCAGCCGTTACTACGCAAGCGCCGTGCGGGGGTCGATGGCCAGAAGCCTGTGGATTTATCGCTGTGTCACATTACGGGCCAACATGTCCGCGTCAACAAGGGAATGACTCCATTGCATTACGCAGCATATTATGGCCACCTCGAAGTTGCTCGGTTACTACTCGAACACAATGCGGAGGTCAATTCCCAGGATGATAACGGATATACCCCACTATTCTGCGCCTCGGCGAGTAGAAACTCTGATATTTTGCGCTTGTTACTCGACCACAGTGCGGACGAGCATGTTCATAGCAACAAGGGAACAACTCCAGTGCATTACGCAGCAGCCATGGGTGACCTCGAGGCCGTTCAGTTACTACTCAAGCGCAATGCGCAGGTCAATGCCCGGGATAACCATGGATCTACCCCATTTCTCAGAGCATCGGGGAGCGAAAGCCCTGATGTTCTGCGTTTATTACTGGACTACGACGCGGATGAGCATGTCCGCGGCTGTACTGGGGACACTCCACTGCATCACGCAGCAAATTACGGTCGCTGTGAAGTTGCTCGTTTTCTACTTGAGCGCAATGCGCAGGTCAATGCCCAGGATCACCGCGGAAATACGCCACTTCTCATTGCATCAGCATATCGTGACCATGACGTTGTGCGGTTGTTGCTAGACCACAATGCAGATGCAGATTTGCGGAACAATGGCGGGCAGACCCCACTGCATGTGGCGGCGTCCTACGATCAGTTCGAGAATATTCGGCTACTACTCGAGCGCAATGCGGAGGTCAACACCCTGGATAACGAGGGATCGACCCCATTACATCGAGCAACGCAGGGTTGGAGGGAAGGATACCCAGTGATTGTGCAGTTATTGCTGGACTACGGTGCGGATGCGCATGTGCGCAACCTAAGCGGAAAGACTCCATCCGAGGTTGCCCGTGGCATCTTTCAACAGGAAATTGTACAGTTGCTCTCCAAGAAAGCTGCAGAATGAACAAGAGACGGAGCATAGTATCTATATTTGACCCGTCGACCTGTGTAAGTGACGATTGCTCTGTTTGTTTCCTCAGGCTGTACATTGACTCTTGCTTCAGCGATTCACCGGGACCCGTTCTCATTTGTGCAGCGAACCGGTGGTAGAATACGTGCAGTCCTTTCGAAGTCCTGCTATACGACGTGTGAATGTACCCGCGTCATCATTTATAGTACTTGTGCTATTATCAGAATCGAGAGTGCCCTCATAAAATATTCTAGCTAGCAGGTTACAGGGTCCGCGACGGGGAACGAAGCTGACGCGCGAGAGGCGAACGGTGTGCGAAGGCACAGGACAGACACAGAAGCGATTGCTGAGGATTACGCAATATATATACACAGGGCCAGAAAAACGCGGAGTCCTGTGAGTACCGTATTCACATGGGTGTGGGTGGACTGCAATTCGCCGGGCCCTCCACGAGTCGAGACGGAACGCTGGCGCAGATCAAAGTAAAGTAATTAATCAATCAAATAGACATTCGGAAAGGGTATGGTCGTCAACACGGCCTCGCGTGCGCTGAGAACTCAACAGGTACGGCGATCGGTCTTGTTGATCATGATGAGGCAGGTTTTTTTTTGTCTTTTGGGATCAATTGGAGCAGCCGCCACGCAAGCGCTGTCGTGGTCGTGCTGTTGCTGATCAGCTCGTGGCTCGAGGCGCAGTATGTCGTCCCCGTGCCGCTGAACGCTGACCCGGACCACGACGGGCGGCGTTGTGCAGCGACCGCCACTGCACGTGACATGCAGGCCGGGATACCAAATGTGGCAGCTCCGTCATACCGAGATGACCGAACTGCGCCAGTCGTCACGTTCAACCCCGGTTTTGGTGAACAAGCAAACTATAGGCGGGGCAACAACCGCCAAATGTTGGACACGACGATATCTCGACCCTCTGGCATCATCGTACCAAGCCTACACAGGTCACTCATTCGCAATTTTCGTCCTAGAATTTGGAAAATTTCGGGCAGGTCTCCCACTTTTCCTGTTTTCTGCATATTAATTCTGGGAGCTAGGATGTCCGCGACCTTGTCCTTCACATCATACCTGATTCCCCACCTAGCTGGATCAGAGCGCAGGTCAGTCTCCATCACCCGCGATCGTACCGTTCATACTCAACGGTTCGCAGAACACGCAAAGCGTACAAAACCTATCGTCGTTCTCATCCCGGGTCTGACAGTTCCCGTCATTTTTTCATCGTTTCTTCCCCTCAGCGCTCAGCCACGAAAGACACCAATCCACCCATACCCATCCAGCTTCCACCGGACCCACCGCCACGTACCTCCCAGACCTTCTCCCCTCCGTTGATCCCCGCTCGGAAGCGGCGCCGGCGGTCTATGGCGGCATCTTGTTCATATCATGTACGTTTTCCCAAAGATGTGCTGCCCGCACACCGGGTTACATAACACGAATGCATACTGTCTTCGACAGGTTTTCCAGACCTGTATGTGGCGAGGAGAAAAAGAGACGCATACATGAGTGAATTTCTTGTTCGTGTCTCTGCTTTGTTCATCTCTCCGATCGTTTACTTGTACTACAGCGGATCGCACGCAGAACAAGGACTCCGCGTAGTACCTTTTAACTATTCAGCAAATGATTACCCCATTCCTTCGTATCTTGCCAGACGTTCCCCGAAACCAGAAGGGTGGATAGAAACGACGCCCAAGTTGCGGCCGATGCACCGATACTGCGTCGATACTACACTGCTCTTCCACCACTACCCGGCTGATCTTTCGAGCCAGAGCTGATGCGGCTTATGCGCAAGTGGCTTGGTCGCACTATACAGGATCGCGCGCCCGATCCCGAGGAACGACCCATGTGCGTGCTTAGATCTACTCAAAATCGGGATCGATGACGGTGCGTCCTTCTTTACTTGTTCACCCGCTGCGACTGAGGCCTATATGGGGGTTCCGGACAGATTTTGAACTGGTCCTGGGACACACCTGGCGGTCGCACTCGTGGACTGGCAAGCCGAACGGCGCACGTACACGCACGGCGATCGTCGACTACAGTAACCCCGGCGCCTAGCGGGACACATCGGCGACTGCGCCCTCCTGGCGAACGACGTGGAGGTTCTCGATGGGCTGCTTGCAACACTAGGCGCCCATGACTTCGGGCGACTGACGGGGGTTAAAGTGATGACGTGGGCCGTGCGTGAATCCTCTCAAATCTCCAGTTTGTTGATCGACTCGTCACAGGGATCGCATCAATAGCAGGCACGTACTACCTCGCCGATGCAAAAACGCAGAACCTAACCGGCGCAGCAGAAACGGAGGCAAGAACCACAGAGTCACCGCCGTCCTTGTTGCCGCCGCCCCCTGACTGTAACTGTAACACCCTGTTCGCAGCCGTGACAAAGCTGAATGCGCACCTGATAGCGCTACACGCAGCGCTCCCACCGCACACTGAGCCGCTCTTCTTAGGGCAAGCAACGACCCACGCTCGATGTCCTACTCGTCGCTTGCCGCAGGGTATCGAGCTAGCCTGGATCAGCGGCACGGGGACCAGAGCAGGCATGGCGCAGCCAGAGGCATTGGTAGAGGTGCAGTGGGCTAGAGCGCGGTGGGCTACCCTGCGCTCGATGAGGGTCGTTCGCCCCCGGATGGGGCTGTTTTCCGTGGGCGTCAAGACGTGAGAGATAGTTCGGGTTGGCGATAATGATGACGATCCCAGTTTTCAAGCTAGAAGACACCTCCTGCTGCTACTCCAATTGTCGGAGATATCAAGCTTCAAACATTCTCGATCGTGGTGGTCCGCTGTTCGAATGGTCTCCTAACGCGCGTTCAACCCAGTTCGGGTCACCATCGGCAAGCGATTGGACATGTGGTCTTTACTCAAACGGGTAGACGATGCGTCTGGAGAGGTCTTGACCGTGGTTGTAAGAGAGTACGCACAGCAGCCTCGTAGTCGATCGATTGGGGGCTGCATGCAGAGGGACGGACGCCCGTGTTACAAGGTCGATTACTTCCCTGTCCTTACCTAGCACGAAGCAAGCACCGAGTGCTAAGACAGGTCCTTCGTGGGGGTGTTCAATTATCGCACTCGAACCCGTCCGTCAATTGCATCCCACACCCAGGCCGAATTTAAGTGTGAGCGTCTATTATGATGGCACAGGGCACCCTAATATCAGGGCGGCTATCTGTCGTCGTCGATGCGTTCCGAGCCTTAGTGCCCTTGCCACACTTCTGGTTATCCCTACAACAGAGATCGTGGAAACCCTCAACTAGGAACCCTCAACTAGCGCC
This sequence comes from Lactarius deliciosus, assembly GCA_021525775.1. Lineage (NCBI taxonomy): Eukaryota > Fungi > Basidiomycota > Agaricomycetes > Russulales > Russulaceae > Lactarius > Lactarius deliciosus. The sequence continues at coordinate 29,831 of JAKELK010000140.1, read as the reverse complement.
ATGTCCTGAGTTCTTACCGCCACTTCTTCCACAAGCTTTGCGACAATATTTACGGCTGCTTTGAACGCGTACAAACAACAGACAAAGCGTGACCTTTCCTCACATCCACTATCCACTCGCCTGCAGTCATGCGACTCTCCGAGTGCCATTCTCGATATGCTTCGCGCCCAATTCCAGACGTTTGATCGATCTCAGGCTGCAAACGAAAGATGGTCAAAGTGGCTCGATCCCACTGTCAATGTCTTGTACGCATTCTCTGTGACGCTCGGTAGCGGTGTTGGGCTGGTAATTTCGAAACCTTGAGCCGCTCGAGATATCCTCTAACTTAATGTGTACGACGACAGATATTCCCACCATCGAATGCGATCTTTGCCGGGATCGGTGTCCTTCTCCAAGTGAGCATCCTTCTTGACCCGACTAGGGATTGTAACGGGTAAACCCGCGGGTTTTTGTATTTTGGTTATAGCCCCGAATTTTCTGATTTTTTTAAGCCTAAGATGACCCAAATCAGTGAAGAAATGGCTCTTCTATGGTCTTATCAAGTTTGGTGGCAAGAGATCAAAAACTGACGCCTTGGGAGGCACTGAACCACCAAAAATCCTCAGGGGTAGGGGTCAGGGGTTTTTGGTGGTTCAGTGCCTCCCAAGGCATCAGTTTTTGATCTCTTGCCACCAAACTTGATAAGACCATAGAAGAGCCATTTCTTCACTGATTTGGGTCATCTTAGGCTTAAAAAAATCAGAAAATTCGGGGCTATAACCAAAATACAAAAACCCGCGGGTTTACCCGTTACAATCCCTAGACCCGACTCGTGTGTTCTGACGATACATCTATCCCTCAGGCCATCAAGGATGTCCGCACTAGCCAAGATGCTCTGGTAGACATATTTGGCCGCTTGGAGTACTTCTTCAAGCGTCTTGAACAATATATCGAGGTCCGACCGACAGCAGCTATGACGGACATCATCGTTAAGATCATGGTCGAGGTACTTTCGATCCTTGGGATTGTGACGAAGGAGGTCGGGCAGGGACGAACCAGTATGTCCTTCCTCATCCGAGTCAATAAATCCCTCACAACTGACCGTCCTTCAGAGGCATATCTGAAGAAACTGGTTGGAAGGAAGGATGTGGAGGACGCGCTTCAGCGGCTTGACGCGTTGACGCAAGAGGAGGCTCGGATGGCAGCGGCAGAAGTACTGGTGATTACTCGCGGCATTGATGACAAGGTCAAGGACGTGGGCGACAAGGTTAAGGACGTGGGTGACAAGGTTAAGGAAGTCGACGAGAAGGTGGAGGCCGTCGACGAAAAGGTGGAGACTGTCGACGAGAGGGTGAAGGTCGTTGATATCAAAGTAGACGGTATCGACAACGAGATCCGGACCGTCGACAGCAGGGTACGCAGCGTCGACCACAAGGTTGGTTCCGTCATTCAAGGTGAGTTGTACTTCCATTAGCTGGCCCCGAATCTGTCCTCAGCGTTTCACTCGCAAAGGCGTGAAGGAGACCGGAGTAGCGATTCAACAAGTCGTCAATCAAGTCGCCGACCTAAACCGTTCGTCATTTCCTGACCTCATCGCCGCCGATCATGAAAAGTTGACCTCCCTCACAGGGAACGAGTTACGCAAGGATCTTCGAAAATGGGTCTCACCTCCTGATCCATCCGTCAATTATAACACCGCATCCGGTGCTCATCACGAGGGTACCGCAACCTGGTGCACGAAAGGGAATACCCTCACAGATTGGAAAGCATCTGGTTCCTTGTTATGGATTCACGGAAAACGTACATATCCCGTCACAGTCTGAGTCTTAATCACCACTAACGACGACTCTTCGCTCGATAGCCGGTTCCGGGAAGAGTATTCTCAGGTGCGCCACCCCCGCTGAGTTACGTCCTACTCGAACTCATGTGATCGACAAGCTCCGTGATCGTCCGGGATATCAAATCCATGTCCAGTGCTGGCTCGGCTGTCTTGGCCTATTTTTACTTCGATTTCAAGGACACAACAAAACAGGACTTGCGCGCGTTACTATCATCCCTTCTTGTCCAACTCTCTGATCAATCAGATACTTCCTGCGACGCTCTTTCTTCCTTGTACTCCGCACACAAATCAGGATCGGAACAATCGACTGTCGCCTCGCTTGCACAGTGCTTCAAGGATATGCTTACGATGATGGGACAAGTGCCGATCTATCTGATCATAGATGCTCTCGACGAGTCTCCCAACGATTCGGGCATTCCATCGTCACGTGAGAATGTCCTAGAGCTGGTGAAAGAACTCGTCAATCTTCACCATCCGAATCTACGTCTATGTATCACGAGTCGTCCAGAGTACGACATTCGCACCACTCTTGAGCCTTTAGCGACTCAACAAGTATCCCTCCACGATGAGAGCGGACAAAAGCAGGACATTAGCGATTATGTTACTTTTGTCGTTCGCTCGGATCGAAAGATGAAGAGATGGCGAGACGATGACAAGGATGCGGTCATTGAGAGTCTCACGGAGAAGGCAGATGGGATGTAAGGACAACTTCCGCTTATCACGATCACGCCGTTGTCTTATGTTTTCAACCAGGTTTCGATGGGTGTTTTGTCAATTAGAGGTTCTGCGGCACTGTTTCCCAACCAATCTCCGTCGGGTCCTTGAGGAATTGCCCAAATCACTGGACGAGACATACAAGCGTATCCTGAAGGAGATCAATAATGCGAACCGGGAGCACGCATATCGACTCTTGCAATGTCTTGCGGTGGCCAGTCGTCCACTCCAGGTCGAGGAACTTGCAGAAGTGCTCGCGCTTGACTTGAACATGGGAAGGATCCCAAAGTTGATCTCGGATTGGCGGTGGGAAGATCAAGAAGAAGCAGTGTTGTCAGCCTGTTCCAGTTTGGTTTCCGTAATCACCGACAACGGCTCCCGTGTTGTTCAGTTCTCTCATTTTTCAGTAAAAGAATTTTTAATATCGGAGCGGCTCGCTACCTGCATGGAAGAGGTGTCCCGATTCTACATTCCCATCGAACCTTCCCACATGGTTCTTGCCCAGGCTTGTCTCGGCGTGTTACTTCGCCTAGACGACGGCACCGACAAAGATAGTGCCGAGAAGATTCCTTTTGCTCAGTATGCTGCCAAATATTGGGACGGGCATGTGCGGACCGGATATGCCGAATTACAGATTCAGGATGCGTTGGATCGTTTCTTTGACATGGACAAGCCACATTTTTCAGCGTGGGTCCGTATACATGACCTGCTCCGGTTGGAACTCTCGGAAGTTTTTTCCTATGAAAAGCGGGGAACTGTACCACCTCCAGCAACTCTCTTATACATCGCTGCACAGAAGGGTTTCCGTGGTCTAGTGGAACGCCTGGTCATGAAACATCCACAGCAATTAAATCATCTGGGTGGTCTTAACGGTACTCCGTTACATGCGTCTGTGATTGAGGGGAATATCGAGATTGCTCAGTTGCTGTTCGCGCATGGCGCCGACATACATTCACGCTCTAGAAACAATTGGACTCCGCTACACATGGCCTCACTGGCGGGACGTCTTGAGGTCGGGAAGTGGCTGCTGAATGTTGGTGCGGACGTGAAATCCCAGACGAATGGCTGGACTCCACTTCACTGCGCAGCAAGCAACGGTTGCCTTGAAGTTGCCCAATTACTACTCGACCGCAATGCGGAGGTCAACTCCCAAGATGACCACGGTGCTACCCCACTTGTCAGAGCATCGCAGAATGGACACCATGATGTTGTGCGACTATTGCTGGACCTCAATGCGGATGCGTGCATCCGCGACTATTACGGAAACACTCCGCTGCGTTCGGCAGCTGCCAAAGGTCACCTCGAGGTTGCTCGGACGCTACTCAAACACAACGGAGAGGTTAATTCCCGGGATGATCTCGCTAGCTCGCTTCTCCATGCTTCGGCGACAGGAAACTATGATATCGTGCAGTTATTACTGGACTACAACGCAGACGCGCGTTTCCATGATACCTACGGAAACACTCCACTACATTTGGCCGCGATCTACGGACATCTTGATATTTCTCGGATACTACTCAAGTATGATGCGGCGGTCAATGCCCAGAATACGGAAGGAGCTACCACATTTCTCGATCCACCGTGGATAACCTGTGATTATACGCAGTCATTCCTGGGCCACATCATGGATGACCATGTCCGCGACAAGGAAAAAACCACAGAGCCTCATTGCGCTGTGTGTGATGGTCACTACGAAGCTGCTCGATCACTTAAGCGGTCACTACTCGAGCGCCGTGCAGAGAATGACAATGGTGGTAACTCTTTATCTGGACCAATGCCAGAGAGCCATGTCCGTGTCGACAAGGGAATGACTCCATTCCATTACGCTGCGTATTACGGCCATCTCGAAGTTGCTCGGTTACTCCTTGAGCACAACGCGGAGGTTAATTCCCGGGATGACGATGGATGCACCCCACTTTTCTGCGCATCCGCGAGTAGACACCCCGATACTTTGCGGTTATTTGTGGACCACAATGCGGACGCGCGTAACCGCAATAACAAAGGAAAGACTCCACTGCATTATGCAGCAGCCGCCGGTGATCCCGAGGTTGCTCGGTTACTACTCGAGCACAATGCGGAGGTCAATGCTCGAGATGACGATGGATTGACCCCATTTCTCAGAGCGTCAATGCATGGATACCCTGAAGTTTTGCGGTTATTGCTTGACCACAATGCGAATGAGCACGTCCGGACCAACAGGGGAAATTCCCCACTGCATGTGGCAGCGACCTTCGGTCGCCTTGAGGTTGCTCGGTTACTACTCGAGCGCAACGCGGAGGTCAGTGCACAGAATAACGAAGGATTCACCCCGTTTCTTTGCTCATCGAAGGCGGGACACCATGATGTTGCGCGATTATTGCTGGGCCATAATGCAGACGTGCACATCTCTGACAACGAGGGAGTAACCTCACTGCATTACGCAGCACTTAGCGGTGACCCTGAGTTTGCTCGGTTAATACTCGAGCGCAATGTGGAAATCAATGCCAAAAATGTAGTGGGATCGACGCCGTTACACTATGCGGCACATGGTTTGGTGGGAGGCATCCCAAAAGTTGTGCGGTTATTACTGGATCACGGTGCAGATGCGGATATATGCGACGTCAGCGGAAGGACCCCATCCATGCTAGCCTATGGCCCAATGCAAGAGGAAATTGTACAATTGTTCTCCCAGCATGCTGCAGAATGAACAAACGGGACAGTATGTTCGAGTTGTCGACTTGTGTGAGTGACGATCGCCTAGCTTGTTTGCTGTATATTGACCCATACTTCAGCGGTTCATTGGAAGGCATTATTATTCATGTAGTGAAATCGTGTGTAAAATACGTACAGTCCCTCCGAATTCCTGTCATACAGTGTGCAGTCCTGCTGGAGAGTGGGAGGTATGATCCATGGAAATTGTCTTCGACCATTTCAGTCGACATCTAGTCTTGCTAGTTAACGAGGACGGGACATCCCCCTGAGCAGCGGCTATACCAGATCCGAAGAAGAACTCATCGGCGTGTATACAGTAGCACTGACCTATAGTGCGGATTTAGCCAGTTGCAAGTGGCTTCCACGAGGTGAGGTGTGCAGGACAGACGCGGGTTCACGCACGTTCGGAGGCCTACTCGTGCGTCATGTGAAGATAGTGGCGTAGTGCATTGCAAAAAATCCCTACCCCACTCAAGTGATCGCTGAAGGGGACGTCAGTATCACCACAAGTCACCAGAACGGCGGGTGCTTTTTTTTTTTTTTAAATCCTACGCAGAGATGTAAGCGCAGCAGCGTATGAGCACAACACCGATTAGCAAATGGGTGAGCCTGAGAGCAGGCAAAAAGAGGCGGAGCTGGAGGCAGGCTTTTGCGCTACGGGTCCGGAAGATTTCGGCCGCGGCTGAGGACGTCGATATAGGTGTGAAAGTCGCCCAATGATGCATAGTCACGGTTCAACGATAGTTTGAACTCTTTGCGGGTCGCTCCTTGACATGTTAGCGAGTGTCATAGGGGGGGGGGGATGGATCTAGTGCACGGCGCGTCTGTTTCGTGGTACTCTAATACTAGGAAGGCACGTTGGAGAGCAGGCGACACTGTGCTGTTAGAGCGACAAAGGAAGCAGAAACTGCATTTCTACTGGGAATGAGGGGTTTCACTTGTGTCAGGCGAAGTCGTGACTGTGTGGGAGGGGGGCACCGGGAGCGATTCGACAGAGCCAAGACGTGGGAAGTCTGTCAGTGGTCTGCCCCTGTTATTATTGAGCAAGGGGGATGGGTGAAAGCGATATTTTGATCCAGTCGACACGGCATTTCCAGGCAGATATGGGGCGAGTGGCAGGAGAGAGGGAATAGAGTGTGTATCCTCAAGTACTCAGGGAAGTAGTGGGGCCGAGAGAGCCGCCGTCAGAGGGGAGAGGTGATTACTAGTGGAGCGTCCACACGCCAGGTGGTCGATCTACCTTTGGGGTCGAGTCCATGGGTGTAGAGTACCCAATTGTATGTCGTGCGTGTCCCATCCTTACCCGCCTTGCGTGGAAAAAAACTCGATCATCGTGTTAGTTTGCTCAAGGTAGCCGTCTGCTTGCCGAAGCGTCACGTTGAAGTGTTTGCAAAAGTGTTTGCCAGTGAGTCCTATTCGCCAGCCGCCCCGCAGGACGTGGTCCGTTGTTCCCACACCCGCGACTCGAAGAAATATAAAAATGTTCTTGCCCTTCTCAAATATCATAGTGAGTATTGTGGCCGAGGTTGACACAAGAAAGTTATACCCTCGCCTTTTACTAGGGCATACCGTGTGTCCTCCTCGTCATACAGCCACATCCCAATCTTTGGAACCTGACTCTTCGTGAGTTGCTCACTTTTTCTTGTGCCTCGCACCGAGGCTCTCGAATGGGATCCGGTTTAATAATACAAAGATATGCCCCAGTATGTGGTTTCATTAAGCATCGGATCCAGACTAAGCTTTGACGTGCGCCCCAAAGGGCCGACAGGGTCACCTACTACTACTACGAACGACAAATACAACTTCTCCTTCCTGGCCGCTGGCACCGTTACTAGTATCATCATCGGGCTCCCCGTTGCCGGGATCCAATAAAGAAAGGCCTCCGGAAGACTCCGAATCGAAGCGTCCAATTTGACTCCTCCGCGGACCCGACACGCAGGATCGCGCTACGCCGGGCTCGCGTGCCAAGCGGGGCCGAGGCCACTCCCGACAACCAGGGCGTGCTCTTTACCGTTGGCGCACCTCGTCGACCTGGCAGCGTGTTCGAGGGCTGCAACTGGGATACGGATCGCCGCCTCAGAGTCCCGAGCCAGGTGGTGAGCCTGTACGTGCGCAACTCGTACAAGCGGTCCGCTGCACTGGCCAGAGCGTGGGGACGGTCCGGATGGCGCTCTCAACGACGGAACGTGACTTCTGGTACCTGCACATGCTCAACGTTATCCTACCGGCGTCGACACGACTGATCACGCCTTCGCTTCTCGTGCCGCACGCGGCACTACAAGTATTTTTCTCCGTGCCGAGCCTCGACGTGGACGCGATCCGCGCCGCGCCGTGCGAGCACTGGTACCTGTGCTGCCACCCCCGCACGTGGCATGCGGAATAGCAGAGGCAGACGCGCAGGCTGGTGAGCGTGTACACGTCGAGGCGACCCTGGCAGATCGCATGCTCGCCGCAGCAGGGTCGTTGCAACAGACAGGGTTGATGTTGATCGGCCGTGGGAAGAGCGGTTGGGAGGTTACCGGACAAGTACATAATAGTGCATGTCACGGGTGCCCGGCCGGGGAAACTAAGTGCCAGAAAAGGGATAATTGCTCAGCCACCGCAATTCAGAGGCCGCCGGAATTCCCACCAGCAAAAAGGGAAGAGGGGAGAGAACCCCGCACAAAGTTGAACCCGCTGCTGGCCCACCCCAGCCCACTGCCCCGCCAGAGCGTATCAGCTAGAGCAATCCCTGCCCTGCCCGCGCGCCCGCCTCATCCGCTCATCCTCCCTTGCCACTTCCCTTCCCCTCCCGTCCCTGCAACTTATCCCCTCCGTTCACTGCTCTATATAGCCTTTAAAGGTTCGTCTTTTCCTCTCAAAGTTTTCCTCTGCGAACCCATCCCACTATCGATGGCTCCATTCCTCATATTATTTCGCCTCACATATGCGTCTCCTCTCCCATGTCCCTTTGCACCCTCTGATCGCGTGTTCTCGACGTGTCGTTGGTCGTCCTGATGCTAACCCTCGCCCCACAGATGCCCAAGGAAGCCTCTAAGTCGAAGGTCAGTGGGGTACATATTTCCCTCTTGCAAGCGCTCGTCGATATTGATGCCTAGTTGCTCGCAGACACGCAAAGCAGCCGAGAAATCGGAGAAAACACCAAGGGGCGGTGCCCGTAAGAAAGACCCGAAGGCGCCTAAGCGTGCGCTCTCTGCGTACATGTTCTTCAGCCAGGACTGGCGGGAGAGGATCAAGGCTGAGAACCCTGATGCCAGCTTCGGTTTGTCCCTTTTTTTTTTAAAGAGCCCTATGACGTGCGCTGAGGATATCGTACAGGTGAAGTCGGCAAATTGCTCGGTGCCAAGTGGAAAGAGCTCGACGAGGAGGAGAAAAAGGTAAGTTTGCAGGGCAATATATTCTTCTACGCGTTTTGGATTGGCATACATCCTCTTGACTCTGGAGTTGGTGTCTTGGTCATTCAGCCCCTTTTTTCGTCATCGAACATGTTGAACTTGACGTCATGCTAACCGACTTTCCCCTCTTTTTTTTAAAAAAATAGCCCTATATTGAACAGGCAGCACGAGACAAGACCCGTGCCGAACAGGAAAAATCAGAATACGATGTACGTACCATCGGCTGTCGTCGTCGCTTGTCATCTGATGTTATGACAGAACAAGAACGCCGGCAGTGGAGACGGTGAAGATGATGAGGAGTAGGGCCATCATCGCCAGTGCCAACCTTTGGTTGCCTGGGCGGCATTGTTGGCCCCACAGAACGTTTACCCGTCTGGTTTGCTTCTAAACCTTTGATAACATAAAAAAAAATCTGTGTTAGCGACTCTATTTTTTGTCTCTTTTCTTTTCTTCTATTCTGTTGTGTTCATCGTAACGTATTTCGTGCTACGCGCCTGTTTGTCTGTTACCGCCCCTTTAAATGCGCCGTTGGGGCGCACGGTATCTGGTCAGGGTCGGACTGTGCCATTCATTCATCGTGGATGTGTAATAGTAAATATCGGTGATCTAATGGCCGTGTGAGAACGTGGGACGAAGAAAAAGAGAGGGGGAGAAGGGGAGAGAGCAGAGAAGTGTGACGATGTGTTTGATGGAAGAAGGAAAGGAACAAAAGGACCAAAACGGGGAGTAGGAACGGAGGCTGAGCTGCACTCTTTCCCTATACACTGCGACCATCGACCGAGTTGTCTGACCGTCTCCTCACTTCCTCCGCTCAAGTTGTCAGCACGCGTTTCAAACTCTTCTCAACTGCCAAGATGGCCGATTCCGTCGATGAACAACCCGGCGATGTGAGATCACAATCTGACCACACCCCGTACCGAATATCTCACTGTATTCCCCTATTCCGACAGGCAGTTCCCGCATCTCAGAAGTCAACTTGGACCCAATTCATCAAATCGTACGCTTTAGATTGCTGCGCCTTGTCACTCATCACCTCATGTGCCCTCCGCAGCATTGCGTCCGTCTCTGGCGATCTCTCCTCTCTCACTGCACCACCTTTCATTCTTTCCCCTGTCTCTCTTACCGAGTTTCCCGGTGCGCCCAACCTGACAATCCGTGTGATTAATACTCATTGTTTTTCAGCATATTGGTGCGAGCGTCCAGAGCTCTTTGCCGCAATATCAGAGGGAACCACACCAAAGGACCGCGCCAAACGTGTCCTCAAATGGTTCATCAGCACCCTCAAGGGCCAGTACACCTCCCGCAATGAAACCATGGGCTCAGAGAAAAAGTGCGCCTTGCTTCTGCCTCTTGCTCCGTGCCCATTGGTCGTTGACACGCTTGCACAGGCCCCTCAATCCCGTGCTCGGAGAGTACGTCATCGTGCTCCCTTCTCGTTCTCGACTACTGCGGATTACTTACTTGTCTGTTCCCCCTTACTGCGGATTACCTACTTGCGCCCAGGCTGTTCTACGGTCATTGGCCTGACAAGAATGGACGTGGGTTGACGTCGCTCGTCGTAGAGCAGGTCTCCCACCATCCTCCCATCACCGCATATTATATTGCCAATTCATCTCGTAAGATCACCCTCCAGGGCCACAGCGCACAGAAGACCTCTTTCTCCGGTGAGTCGCTCGCCCTGTCGCGCTGTGCCTACCCAACAACGTGCACTAGGCGGGAACATCATTGTGAAGCAGGTCGGGCACGCCACCCTGACGGTCACGCTTCCGGACGGCCAGAAAGAGGACTACTTGATCACGTTCCCACGCCTGCGCATCGAAGGGCTCTGGTACGGCTCGCCCTACATCGAGCTCGCCGAGACGTCGTACATCCAGAGTTCGTCTGGCTGGCTCTCCACGATCAAGTACCAGGGCAAGGGCTACTTTTCCGGCAAGTCGCACACATTCAAGGCGGACCTCACGCCGCCCATCGGCGCGGGCTCGGGCACGCAGGCGAGCAACTACGAGGGGCAGTGGAACACGACGAGCAAGGACACGAAGACGGGCGTGGTGTTCACGGACGTGACGGGCCCGAAGGAGGAGGTCACCGTTCGGCAGGTGGAGGAACAGGGTGAGTGGGAGAGCCGCGCGTTGTGGTTCAAGGTCGCAAAGGGGATCCGGGAAGGCGATTTTGACACGGCTGCGCGGGAGAAGAGCCGCATCGAGGTGTGTGCAGTGCCCTTTATTGCGTCATCGTGTTTGATCTCAGTTGTCTTGTTTGTGACGGGGTCGCTCTGACAGAACGAGCAGCGCCAAAGAAGGCGTGACGAGGCGGCGGCGAGTACCACTTGGCAACTGAAACACTTTGTGCACCAAGACGAGGATCCACTGTGTACGTCATTATTTGCATGTATTGACTTGTTCCGTGCACTTACTATGCCGGTTTTGCAGACGAGCGATTAGGCAGGCTGTTCAAGGCCCTCCCGCCAACCGAGGATACGTATGTGTATCAGAACAACGCCCCGACGATTGGTGGCGCGTGAGCTGGCTTGGTTGGCTCGCACGGTGATACCATCTTCTTTACTACCTCCTCACATCTGATGGCTTGGTTCTGCGGCGATAATAGAGATGGTAATTAGTGTAAGACTTTCTGCAAATATACAAGTATATGGACGTTTGCTACTAGTTTGGGGGTCGTCCAGATGGTAAAATTAAAAGTGATAAGATAAGATAAGATGGTGACCTGATGGTTTTCCCGGAGAGGAATATCAAGGACTCGACCCCCTTCTCTCGTTCCTAGAATAGCAAAGCATCAGTCCCTCTTTGCTTCTTTTTGGGGTCTTTCCCATAATCATTGGCCTATAAAAACGAGAAAAGTGTTCCTCTATCCTAGCTCGCCCGACCTTCTGTCCCGTAATTTTTGCACGCGGTCGACAGTCCCACGTCTGGCAGCACCTCGGCATAACTGCCCTTGTCACCATTCACCAAGTTACCCCGCGAACTCGAATACATTCTTTCGTTTGGCGAGGCCGACTTATCATTTTCGAGCCACTATCCGAGGTGCCGAGCGATCGGTCCTGCCAGTCGTTCCTCTTCCAGGGTGTCGAGTTGTCACTGTTGGGCACCACGCCCTCTTGGCGCCAACTCTGATTTTTTCGAGAGGGATTGGGTGACTCGGAGAAGTATCTTGGTATGCTTTTTTTGTTTTTGTTTCTGTGATGTGTGAGTAGCGGATGCCCATTGCGATCGTTGATCCTCCCCGTCTGTCTGTTCTGGTTGGGATGGACATCTCGGGCGAGCGTGCACTGGACTGTCCCGATCATTGGCTCTAGCTTGTTCGGTAGTTCGGTATCGCGGCACTGTTTCTTTTCGTGAGTGCCATTCTGTCTTCCGATCGTCCATCCATGACAGAATGCAGCCTTGAACTATCTCGCGGACGCCCATGCAGCTAGCGTGCTTGCCGAACACGACTGTATGCGATCGATGTTTGGGGCCCGGATTCCCTCTCTTCGTTGGGGCTATGTATCGCAACCTCGGTGTCGGACAGGCGAGCACGGTCCTCGCACTTCTCGCGTGTACCTTTGTTCCTATTCCGAGTCTGCTCTACAAGTAGTATGGAAAACACATCCGGGCATCCGGATGGCTAGCAAGCGCTCCACGACGACTGGACACGGCTCTGCATGTTCGTCGTCATGACAAGCGACTTCTCTGCTACGTTGACATCACGATCGGTTTATGCGAGCCTAATTTTCACCATGAAATCTTTAGAGCACCTATATCAGTATACCCCGCATTATGCTGGGATTGCCTCACGACTCCTCATGCAGATCTCATGTAATTATTTCCACTTTATGTTGTAGTCCCACAGTTCTCGTTCTCACACCGCAAATAACTTTCTGCAGAGGGGGAAAGAGGAGACAGACAGGAGTAGCGTTTCCACCTGCAGCAGTATTTTCCTAGACTTCGATTGTCATGTGATGGTACTATGCCGTCTATATGGGCAGTAAGTTGGGCAAAGTACAGTACGAAAATACCAACAAAGATACCAACAACGGTTTTTGTGATTACTATAGAGATTTATGGCAGCGGGCAGCCGAACGCGTGAGCGGTGGAGGTGCATCCTCTCTCCTTGATAATATTCATAGATAACCATTTAACTACGTTAATATCATGATTATCTAATATGTCGGTTTGCCGGACTGCGTCCGTTCCGGGCCTGTACAGTTGTCAGAGACTTTTGTTCCTCTCAGCTTTACCCTGATTTCTGTATCTGGCTATCTATCGCCTCGTCTTGCCCGTACTCTGTGGAACGAAATCAAATTTTTGGGCAGATGCTGCGCGGACACTGCCAAGAGGTGGGTTCTTACTTAGGTCTATCTAAACGCCACATGTGTACTGTAGTGAATTTGGCCGGATGTCGGTCGCTCCTCATTGGACCCACGGCTATCCTCGTTCCTACCTCGTCTCCTCCCGAACACTGGGCGCCGTGGCGCAAGGCGTGCTAGCGACGCTTATCCAGGTCCTCCCTTGATTCGACCTCCCGCCTATCGAACAGTGACGCGTATGCGCTCGCTCTGCAGGAAGGTCGTGGAATAGTCTTGTCTTCCCACCAAGAGCGACACTACATGGCGCTGTCCCAGTTCGCCACGTAAGACTTGTGCCGCCTTGCCGTTAACGTTCTTCGTTGGAACGCTCAAACACCCGTCAAGGTGTCTGCTATTTGCGCGGTACGATGTTTCGGCTCGACATGGATGAATACTTTACTCTTGGGAAGATGCGTTTCGCCAAGCCATCTCTCCGGTCAGTTCCTTTGAGAACTGAGCAGAAATGACAACGTGTGTGCGTGTGCGGTGATCCGATGATGACTCGGAGACGTCACCACGGTGAGGCAGCGGAGCTCCCTCAACGAGAAGATGAACAAGTTGGTTGAAGTGCCAGCCATTTTTTTGAATACGGGCTGAGTCACCGTCTGAGGGCAGGTTACTCTATGATTAGCACTACAGAATGTATTAGTACGCATCCATTTCTCCCCGTTATCCAAGAAGTCTTCCCTTTCATCCTAAGTCCCCCCGTCCCCCGGATGGGGAACCGCGAACTTGAAGCGCCAGCTTAGTGTGCGGTGAGGCGTCGTGCGGCTCGACACCGCGTTTCCGGCAAGCAGCGGTGCCACTGCGGTGCCAGGGCGGAAGGCGGACCGCACCCGTCCGGATTCGCCATCAGCAAGGGGGGCGCCTCCGAGTCGCACGCGGCGGTCAGATCCCCCTCATCATTGCGTTTCCTTTCGGCATGCCACATAAGGCAGGCTGATGAGGTGTTTCCTCATGAGACATGCCGCATCGGAGTCTAGCATGTCGAGGACTATTTCCACCTCCACCGGGAAAAATGCCCTCACGCGGCACGTTTCGCCCCTCCGTGACTCACAGAAGTTCATTGCTTTCATACAGTGTGTCCTAGCCGTGTGACATACGTAATCTCCACGATATGTTTGCAGCAGGTTGGCCTCCACCCTTTCCATCCACTTTCAACACCGTTCCCACCATAACGGAAGTAATATCGATGACCGTCGTTCTGATCCTAATCGAGGGCAAGAGCGCCCGGGCTTGAGGAGCGTCATCAGGGTTTACAGTTACTCTCTCTCTCGTGTTATGGTATCTCCTCAAGTAGAAAGGGCTGCCCTCCGTCGTGAGTTAACAAGGGGTGGAATCCGTGGCTGTTGCCAGCCGCCGGACTCTATACTTGTCTTCCTGGCTCACCATCAATCTGGTATTCGGGTGTAGCCACAAAGTTATAGCCTACAGAGTAGCACAAACAAAGGTGCACATGATGACGTGCGATTAAGTTATTGATGCTTCTTGCCGTTGAGTCAGTTGGAAGCCCATGATGAGAGGAAATCGAGCATTGGCAACATGCTCCGGGTCATCTTCATCCCCCCAGGCGCCCGCCAAGAGGAGCGAATGGAAGCGAGTGCCGTGAGAAGAATGAGTGTGCATGGGTTAGTCATACTGTACAGTTTACAGTAAGTTACTTCCCCTGGCAGGGATGAAGCTACGTCCAGGTCAGAGCGCATGCTAAGACAGAAGGGATTTGGCAGTTCTAGTATCGCAGTAAGACAAACAGGGCGGAATTACAGCGTTCAAGTTACTTATGCAATCGACCTGTCAACGTGTCAACTCGACCAGGATCACGTTCAAGTTCTATTATTTCTGTCTAACTTGTGGGGAGACCCAGGTAGGTCCGGGAACGTGCTGATATCTGAGTCAACACCCAGATGCACCCTAGCGCTTTCACTTAGCACTGTGATCCGGGCTCGGGGATGTGCCGACCAGAACAGGAGCGTTTAGCCTCACTATTCGGACCGAACGAGGGCGGTCGGTGTTAGTGGTGCCTGCTTAATGTGCAGGCGTTGGGTGACACAGAAAGTAGCTGACATAGGTGGTTAGATGGATGTGGTAGAAATATTCTTGAATGAGATAGAATGATATCACCGATGCCGAAAGTCAGGGGAACAGCGGACACTGTGTAATCCTTCAAACGGCGAAGCTGGTGAAGGTGGGTGTGTGTTACCAAGCGTTGGACCAGGGCAGTTGCTCAGTAAGCAACGGATACGGTAAATCCTCGACAAAAAAGGGAATTGCTTCAAGTCAGGGCGCTTGTGAGCCATCGGGTGGTAACTTACTGTATGATAGTGGCCAATGACTACTTCGACATACTTTCTCATCAGACCGCGTTCACAGAGTGTTTCACTATTTAAGCACTAGAGATGGACTCGGAATTTGACTCATCTCCTCCCACAGAACAATCACCTCTCCACGCATCTCATTTCTTTCTAGATTTGTCTCTAGATGTCCGTAGCAGCGGCATTCCACGATACCTTCTTTGCTTATGCCCTCCGCTTGGCGTTCGGGTCGCGAGTTTTTCCCCACCCAGATGAAAAGGAGCTTCCAGCAGTCTGGAAAAGCAAGCGTCCAACACAGACGTCGCCACGAGATTCCGACACGCTCACCCTTAATGACGTTCCCAGTCCCGACGTCAGGTCGGTAGTTTCGGAAACAACCGTTATTGCCAATACCCCAGCCAAGGCAGATGCAGAGAAGGGTCAGGATACTCTGCTGGTAGATTGGTATGGGCCCACGGATCCAGATGTGTGTATGAGTTTGTTCTCGTCGAAAATGCAACGTCTCACCCGTAGTATTAGAATCCGCAGAACTGGTCGAGTGGGAAGAAGGCATGGGTCATGTTCCAGACGTGCCTTCTGACTTTTGCCGTGTACCTTGGCTCTGCCATCTACACCGCTGGCCTGTCCGGTGTTACTTCAGAGTTCCACGTCAGCAACGTTGCCGCGCTTGTCGGATTGACAACCTTTGTGGGCGGTTACGGGCTTGGTCAGTATAACGACCGTTATATTCGATTTCCTTCCTTGTCTTCTGACTCGGAAATTAATGCAGGTCCGATGGTCTGGGCTCCTTTGAGCGAAGTCCCTCAAATTGGTCGCTTGCCCATTTATATCTTCACCCTCGTCATGTTCGTTGTGTTACAAGTGCCCACAGCCCTTGCTACCAATTATGGTATGCTCATGGCCTTTCGGTTTCTCACCGGTTTCTTCGGCTCGCCGATTCTTGCAACGGGTGGAGCGACCATCGCCGATATGTATGCCCCGAAGAAACGGGCTTACGGAATGACGGTTTGGGCCCTTTTTGCTACCTGCGCGCCGAGCCTCGGTCCACTGCTCGGTGGTTTCGCTGCCCACTTCGAGGGCTGGCGTTGGACGATTTGGGAGATCCTATGGCTTTCTGGTGCCACGCTCGTCCTGTTATTGTTCTTCTTTCCGGAGACTTCCGCCGCCAACATCCTTTACCGTCGAGCCAAGCGCCTTCGCAAGTTGACCGGAAATCCGTCGATCAAGTCGGCTTCCGAGATCGCGGCGGCGGCTATGACACCCCGCGATGTTGCCGTCGACATCCTTGTTCGGCCGTTCGCCCTCAATTTCCAAGAGCCGATCGTCCTCGTCCTCAACATCTACATCGGTCTCATATACGCCCTCCTTTACATCTGGTTCGAGTCGTTCCCGATCGTTTTCATCGGCATCTATCACTGGCGTGAACAGATGCTCGGCTTGTCCTTCCTTGGAATTTTCGCCGGCGCCTTCATAGTCATTCCTCCGTTCTTCGCCTACCTGTATTACGTGCAGGAACCCAAGTATAACGACAATGGCGAACTGAAGCCCGAGGAGCGGATGCCCATCGCGATAGTTGGCGCATTCATCGTCCCCGTCTGTTTGTTCTGGTTCGGATGGACATCGCGGGCAAGCGTGCACTGGATTGTCCCGATCATGGGTTCAAGCCTGTTCAGCATGGCGGCACTACTTCTCTTCGTGAGTGTCATTTCGTCCACGCCTTACAATCACTGACCTCCGATCGTACAACCATGACAGAATGCCGTCTTGAACTATCTCGCGGACGCTTACCCCACGTACGCTGCTAGCGTGCTCGCTGGGAACGACTTTATTCGATCCATGTTTGGTGCCGGATTCCCTCTCTTCGCCGGGGCTATGTATCGCAACCTCGGTGTCGGATGGGCAAGCACGCTCCTGGCACTTCTTTCGTGTGCCTTTATTCCAATTCCGATTCTGCTCTACAAGTATGGGGAGCGCGTCCGGATGGCAAGCAAGCGCGCCCGCCACGACTACGACTAGACACGTCGATGCCATCCCGCTTGCCGGTGGTTCATCGTCACGAAAAGTGGCTTCTTTTCCTTGTTTTTTTTTTCCCTTGGTTTTCACCTAGAAAACTTTAGAGCACTCTGTATAATGTATACCCCGCATCTGGGTCTGGATCTACATTGTAGCGTATCACATTTCATGATCCTTAGATTGATTACTTCACACACGACCTACTTTATGTCATCCCGGGCCATTCTAGCTACTGCTGATTTAATTCTTCCTACTTTATGGGTGGTTCGCGTCCGGTATATCACTTTCTGTACAGAGGGGAGGGAATAAAGGACCGGGTACGGTAATAGCGTTACCACTTGCAGTAGTATTATAGTAGTCTAAGAACAAAATCAGAGGAGATATGGGCAATGAGATCTTAATGAGAAATTGATTTGAAATACGAGAACCAAATCTCTAATGAAGAGAACCAAAAGAGAACAAGAAAAAAAAACACTGGTAGGCTTCTGCGCAAATTTACTTGTTGACCTAGCTCTCGGTTTCTTTATTTGTCATGTGTCCCGTCTATCGCGTGGGCTTTGGGAGGTAGAAGATAGCTAATTATCCGAGATCTGATCGGAAAGACGTGAGTGTGATCTCGACAACATTTCAAAAACAGTCAGGGCATTTCTGCTGATGGGAGTTCCCGAAACACCGTCTTATTTTGAGAAACCCCCATCGATATGAAAACGGCCGCAAAAAGGAAGGCGAGCGACAGACAACCACTCTCATCGCCACATTTCCGAGGCTTACGAGGACCCTTTTCCCTGATCTCCATATCCTAACGGGCTGAGAAAGCTTTTTTTTTTTGGCTGGTCCCGCGCGCAACAAGAGGTACACTGCCAGTGGCACCGAACGGGTTTTTATCAGTCCCCAGGATGGGGTACCTTACCCCATTTACGGGTTGACGTCAACTTGACGATCACTGAGTGGGCCTTGGCGTATTCATTGGAATGCGGTTTTTACTGCCAGTGGCGTATGGTACTGATGCGAGGATTCATGGAAGCCGGTCGGATTTGCCAGTGGTTTCTGCCACACGTTAAGATGAGACCTGCATAGACATCTCGTACTCGCACTCGCTTGTCACGACTTTTTGGAAAGAAGCAAGATCTCCCACATATAAGATATTCGGGGGGTTACTCTTTTCCAGATTCCTTCCTCAGACAACGCTCTAGCTCCCTTGCTGAGTACGATGTGTGGCGCGATACAATGTTCTTTTTGTTGCTCCGTGCAGCAGTGAGACCCCGCAGGTTGGTCGCAAGCTCCGTTCACCTTTACCCTCGTCCTACAGTTCTTGGTATCATTTTTGGTATGCTGATTACCTTCCGGTGTTCAGTCCCTGCGATGCGGTGGAGCGACGATCGCCGATTTTGATGTTCCTCCAAAACGGGCTTACAGTTTGGAGCGAGGCTTTCGTCGGCCACCGAGCCTCGGCCGGGTCTGCTTGTTGGTGGCACCACTTTCGACGCCCACATCGGAAATTCGCATTGGATTTGGCTCTCTGGTGCTACATTCGTCCCGTTATCTTCCTTTTCCTCGGATATGTCCTCAGCCAATATCCTCTATCGTTCGCGCTAAGCGTTTCGTAAGATGATGAGTAATTCCTCGATCAAGTCGGCTTCCGGGGTCCCCTTTCGTTTTGAACTTGCATGATCTGATCATCGATGTCTTCATCGGTCTCTCATCTGCGTCCTTCTTTACTACGTCTGGACCGAGTCTTTCCCGTTCGTCTTTTCGCCGCTGCCCCTCTTGTCGTTCTTTATTGGTGCAAATAAGGACTAAGTTAGGGAGAATTCCAGCCCAAGGAGCGCCTGCCCGTCACCATCTTCATTACGTCCGTCGTCGTCTCTTCTCGTTTAGATCAACATGTGCGAATGCACTGTCCCGATCATCAGCGCATCAGCCCTCAGTACTCAGTTGCAGCATTTTCAGTGTCGGCGCACTACCTACGTCTTCTCGCAAGGAGACAGGCGATGTGACAAGATGGAACTTGTGTAGATCCCCGGGCGCAGTGCCCACACTCGTTTGTTAGAAGAAACAGTGACTTTCGCGCATAAAAGGTTCACTCTGCCATGTTCCTTCGTGAAGAAACGTGTCAGTTCTGGTAGTGTGTTGTCGTCCTGCCCGGGACACGATGTTCTCCTTATCGCTTCATGCTGTGGCGCTGTGCGCGTTCGCAAGCGCTGCATTTGCGCTTCCACGACCTGTTCCAGCTCAAGTGGCGCGTGAGGTTACCGGCTCTGGGGAACCCTTGGCCCACCAGGCGCCAGACACGCAGGTACTTATACTTGGAGGGGGTGTCGCTGGCGTCATCGCCGCGCGGACGCTAGCCCAACAGGGCATCACCGATTTCATCATCGTAGAGGCACGTGACGAACTTGGCGGTCGCATGCGCAGCGCAGCGTTCGGCGCACCCAATCGCCGGTTAACCGTCGAGCTCGGTGCAAACTGGGTTCAAGGTACGCAGGAGGGGAATGGTTCCGCGAACCCAATCTTCGAGCTGGCGCTCAAACACAACCTAAACACCGTCGAAAGTGATACAGACACGAGCATGTGTACGTCGACTTTGACTCTTTTCGTGCAGAAATATCTTGACCATGGAGCGCGCAGCGACTTATGACGTGAACGGAGCAGTGGATTACTTGGATGTTTTCAAGAACGCGCTCGACGCGTTTACTCAATTCACAATCGCGGCTGCGGCGCGACTCCCTGGGAACCTCGTCGACTTGACGGCGCGTGCAGGTTACTCTCTGATCGGCCAGAAGCCAAAAACACCGCACGAAATTGTTTCCGAGTACTACACCTTCGACTGGGAGTTCGCACAGACGCCGGAGCAATCGTCTTTCATCGCTTCGGCCTGGGTACGATTTGCGTACTATCCAGCGATGACTTAGGCGATTGATAAGTCTAACTGTTGCTAGGGAATGAACTGGACATACAATGTAGATCAGGGAGGCTTTTCAGAGGAAAATTTACTCTCTGTTGATCAACGCGGGTTCAAATATCTCATTCAGGCCGAGGCTGCAGAGTTCCTCCACCCGTCACAGATCCTCCTCCAAGCCACTGTCGCGACAATCGAGTATTCCGATTCGGGGGTCTCTGTCATACTCACGGATGGGACAAAGCTGACCGCGCTGTATGCAATCTGCACGTTCAGTCTCGGGGTGCTACAAAATGACGATGTTTGGTTCGATCCTCCCTTGCCAGCGTGGAAGGTCGAGGCAATATACAGCATGACGATGGTAATGAATAGGGTTACACGTGTCAAAAAGAGATAAACAGTGACTAATTCCACCCACAGGGAACGTACACTAAGATATTCCTTCAGTTCCATCAAAAGTTCTGGTTCGACACTCAGGTCTGTGACACACCTATTGAAATAAAGCACGCTGACGAGATCGCGCTGTAAGTTCGCCCTATATGCCGATAGCCAACGAGGGCGATATCCCGTCTGGCAAGGTCTTGACATCGACGGTTTCCTGCCAGGCTCAGGTGTCGTCTTTGCTACTGTTACGGTAGCGACAGCTCCTACAAATCCAGACCCATCCTCTGCTAACTGGGGTCGCAGGGCGACTATTCGAAGCGTATCGAGGCGATGACCGACGCACAAGTTCAGTCAGAAGTGATGGAAGTATTACGAGCGATGTTCCCGAATGTGACCGTCCCGGAGCCCACAGCTTTCCTGTTCCCGCGCTGGTTCAGCGACCCGCTGTATCGCGGTAGCTTCAGCACCTGGCCAGCAAGCTTCGTCCCGCAACACCGCATCAACTTGCGTGCGCCAATTGGCCGTCTCTGGTTTTCAGGAGAAGCAATGAGTGAGAAGTACTTTGGTATGGTTTTTCGGATATGTCTATGATATGTGGTATCGATGACTGTGGTTGCCTCAGGGTACTTACACGGAGCATATTTTGAAGGCGAAGCGACAGGGAAGCAGGTTGTGGGATGTATCAAGGGCCAGCAATGCAATCCCCAACCCCCCATCTTGGGCATTCAGAACACCTATCCTTACGGCGTGTAACTCATCACACTTTTCGAAACCACTCATACTGCACCAACCAGGGTATTTCTTTTGCCTATTTGTCATTTTTCACGTTACGAGATCACCCGTACAGACTTTCAAAGTTCTTTCTCAATGGGTTGGACCCTTCGTGTAGCCTCCATAACTCCGCTTTTCTCTTCCATGTTTATACGGCCATTTACTTCAGGCTTCTTGAAGACTCGAAATTCTGACATGTAAATAACCTGCTGTCTCCACTTCGCCCGAAGACAGCAGACCCATACTTTGCGCTGAATACGTGCTATTCCTTTTGTCTCAACCTCTCTCATAAGGCTTTAAAGTCGTCCCTGATTTCATAATTGCCGGGGGTTTTGCCATTCAGCTACTGGCGATATTGATTGATCCAGCGCCATTTGGTTTAGTACGACCGTAACATCTCCTGGGACCGGCCGCGTCCTGGCCCTCGGGCATGCCTTCGTCTCGCACCCACGTTCCGCTTTTGTGTCAGAGCTACTGACGAAGTTTCGATGATGATGCATGATGAACCAGGAGTTGAATATTGAAACTCTCAAGTTGTCGGACATCTCAATTCCGACGTCTCAGAGTCAATGGTCGTATCCTATTCTGAATCGTCTCAGCGTCGTAAAGCAACTCAATCCTCGTTGAGTCGATGTAGACACCATATATCTCGACGACCTCCTGTAATCATGCGCTACTGTACAACTTTTCAAAGCCTGTCTCACAATGTTGGGGCGACATACCCACGGTGGGAGGTATTTACAAAAGAAACGATGGGTCGACGAATTCGCCCGGATGCTCGGAACGGCATCAACTCGAATAACCAGACGTTTGTGCGCGGCGTGGGACTGACTCCATGGTTCGCCGCTCAGACTTTGATGGAGGCGAAGAGGTCAGACAGAATGGCTTCTTTATATGACATTGGTTTTGTATCCTAAAAAAGGGGGCATGTCGTAATAAATGTGATGTGCATTCCTTTTGCGGAGATGGCGTCGGGCGGAATCCAGTCCTTACAGCAACATCCAAAACAGGGGGCCCTTTTTGGCCACATTAGGCGTCCAGGCTGAGTCTGAAAGGGTGTCCTGTTAACATGTTAACCATGCCGAAGTATTTTCTCACGAGAAATTATTTGTAGTAAGTAAAGAAATAAAAATAACTAATTTGCAGACAAAGTTCGACTCCAAGTCGAGCTCACGGGCGCAGCGGTGCTGGCGACTTTCTGGAGCACGCTCCGTCAAGGTCAAGATATATATATATTGCCACGGGTAGCAAGAGGCTAACTAGTGAACAATGTACTCTAAAGTAGCCATGGGATAGCCCGCTGCAGCACCCCAGCACCCTTGGCAGCTCCCGCTGTCGTCGACTGTCGGTCTGAGTTGTCGTTGTTGATTGTCATAATCATCTGTTATTCTTATCGTTGTCGTCGTGGTGTCGTACTCATCGTTGGTTGTGTTGGCGGAATGTCTGCTGCCGTCACCGTCATCGTCCCGCCATCATAGTCGTCGTCGGCAGCACACGTGCTGGGGCTGCGCTGGTGGAGTTCCGCAGCCACCATCCGCCGGCTTGTATTAGTACGCACCCTCGTTGCTGCTGCATTGGCATCATTCAAGTTGTTAGGGGTGCACGCAACTCGCGTTGACCCCGAGGTTGACCCCCCGACGGCAGTGGCGGTGGTGGTAGCATGATATCGTCGGCTTCTTTAGCTGAGGTACCTGGGATGGGATGGGATGTGCTGCAGATTGACGTCAGCCGTCAGCGGAATAAAATAAATACTCACCTTTTCTTCTTCATGGGGTTTGAGGCAGGGCAGTGATGAGGCTGGCGACAACACGGGCAGTAAGGCTTACGAGGGTGTGGGAAAGGTTACTTCCCACGCTCAACGGAAACGTGATGAGTCGAGCGACTCGGAGTCTTCATTACTTCAGAAAGGACCCGTGGCGACGACGACAAACGCGGTGACGGTTGTAGTCATTGCCGATCACGTACACCCCCGACGACGACGACTGCAGCGGCGGTAAGCTCCCGACCCGAACGCAACCACAATTCGTGTGCACGGCTAACCACGATGTCGGGGCAAGGGTGATGATGTGGGCGCAAGGACGACATGCCAGGGCGACAGCGATGGGCGATGGTGGCAGCGGCAGCGCTGCGGGAAGCGTGCAGTACATTGCCATAAAGATTTTCTGTACTGTATACAAGTCGTATTCAAGTCTCATCGAGTTGCCTCAGGACTTGTTCAGGGGAGAAAAACAGGAAAAACGGAGACAACACTCCGCAACGGGCGATAAGTATGAGATAACCCAGCTCTTGGCTGTGTGCCGTCCCAGCATCACAAGATAACTATTTGATACCTTGGATATCTATTTAATAACTACGTATTTGCGAGATACCAAATTTCCCGAGAATTTCAAACTATACTTAACTGGGAACCCCGCACGTCAAATTTGGAGGTCAGCTACTGTCCATTCGTACGCAAGGGGCCCCCTGTTTTGGATGCTGCTGTAAAGGCTCAGAGGCATAATCGGCGCTGAGTGATTAGGCGTACGACCATTCTCTGGTGTTCTGGAAAAGTTTGGAGATTCCAAACCTCCTCGGTCTCGTCCCCCTCGTTCCTAGGCCATGATTGTCGCCTTGGCGAACCCTCGGAACCCAAAGCCCGACGGGGACGATAGAATGGAGTTGTAGGGTCTAGCCGGGGGAAGCGTTAATGTGATGAGAGAAGAAAGTTCAGAAGCGTATTGAGCCCCCCCTTGCCCAGGTGGAGGGATGTTCTGGTCGATCCTGATGGACCCGTTGTGAACCGGCTGGATGAGATTGTTCGTTCAGTAACGGCTGTGGACATTGAGCATAGTGCCGAAAATCCTGAGTGTTGCCATAGTTGGTGAGCTGTTACGCATCAGGCTTCAGGCCATCCCATTGGCAGTGAGCGTCACTGTCACCTTGCTTGCCATCGTCATAGGCAGGTCGATATTCCGGGTGAATCGTAAACAAAGCCAAAGTGAATTTCGTTACATAACTTTTGACCCACTTTGGGTGAATTCCGCCGCACACGTTCGTCTTCATCTCTCCCCTGAGCAGCTTGGTGGCAGTGGCAGCATGAATATCCACGGGCAGTGGTCAAAGTTCGAAAATGGAAAGCCGCGCGCTTACTAGTATATGTTACCCGTGGCTCTCTCGCTATAGACCTTGATTTCAAACTCAAACTCACCCGCACCAGCCAAAAGAAAACTCTCCCTCGTTCCTGATCCTCCCGCCTGTTACAATTCTAGGAGGGGTTGCGATTTTACTGATGCCACTAGCCCGCTAAACTTTTTCTATTCAAGTTTACGGAGTGACCCCGATGAATCTACTGAAACCAGATCCACCTCATACCGGACACCTCAGCGTTCAACCCAAACTTTTTAGAGGTCTTTTCCCCGTTGGATTTTTTTACTGACATGTTGATGTGAGAATATTAAGGTTTATACAGGCCTGCGGCCACGCACCAGTCAAGATGAGACTTGCGTAGACGTCTTGTGTTTGTTCACACTCGCTTGTCAAAAACTATCTAAAAGAAGCAGGTATCTCTACATATAAGAGGTTCATAGGGTCGCACTCCCGGCGCATTACTTCCTGAGGCATTCCGGTAGCGTGTTACCCTGCTGCGCACGACGTACCAGTGAGACGACACAATGTTCAAGTTTTGCCTATCTCTCCAACCCATGGCACTGTGCCTCCTCCTAACCTCTGTATTCGCGCATCCGCGACCTATTCCAGGCACAGCGGCACCTGACGATAGCGGCGTGCCCGCCTCTGGGGCACCGTTTACCCGTGCGGCGGTAGACACACAAGTACTCATACTTGGCGGGGGTGTTGCAGGAATCTCTGCCGCCCGCAGGCTGGCCGCACAGGGAATCACCAATTTCCTTATCGTTGAGGCACGAGATGAGCTTGGTGGACGTATGCGCAGCGCTACATTCGGCGCACCCAATCGTCAGCTGACCGTCGAAGTCGGTGCAAACTGGATCCATGGCACGCAGGAGGGCGATGGCCCCGCGAACCCGATGTTCCAGTTGTCACTCAAACATAGCCTCAAAACCGTCGAGAGTCATCTTCACACGAGCATAAGTGCGTTGACTTGATGTCCTCTTTCTTTCTTGTACTGTCACGCAGGAATGTCTGACGAGAGAGCACGCAGCAACTTATGACGCGAACGGAGCAGTGGATTACTTGGACGTCCTCCATAACGCGATGGACGCATATACACAATTTACGATCGTGGCTGGGGCGCGGCTCTCTATGAACCTCGTGGACCTGACGGCGCGTGCAGGTTACGCTATGGTAAACCAGAAGCCCAAAACGCCACAAGAAATGGCTTCCGAATATTACAACTTCGACTACACATACGCACAAACGCCAGAACAATCGTCTTTCATTGCTTCAGCCTGGGTGCGTCTTGGGTGCTATCCTATGATGAGTTGTGAACGATTGATAAGTCGCCCTGTTTCCAGAATAGCAACTTCACGTACGAAGTAGATCAGGGAGGCTTCTCAGAAGACGATTTGCTCTCGATTGATCAACGCGGGATCAAGTATCTCATTCAGGCCGAGGCGGCAGAGTTCCTGAAGCCGTCACAGGTCCGCCTCAAAGCAACTGTTGCGACAATTAAGTACTCCGACTCGGGGGTCTCGGTCACACTCACGGATGGGACGAAGTTGACCGCGCAATATGCGATCTGCACGTTCAGTGTCGGGGTGTTACAGAATGACGATGTTCAGTTCTCTCCGCCTTTGCCCGAGTGGAAGGTAGAAGCAATCCACAGCCTGACGATGGTAATACATAGGGCTCCATATTCGAAAAGAGACAGACAGTGACTTTGGCCACCGCAGGCCACGTATACCAAGATTTTTATTCAGTTCCCCAAAAAGTTCTGGTTCGACACGGAGGTCAGTTTCACCTTGAGTTTCACGCCTATCTAAATAAAGTCCGCTGACGATATCGCGTCATGAGATCGCTCTCTATGCCGATAGCGAACGAGGGCGATATCCCCTCTGGATGAGTCTTGATATCGACGGTTTCATGCCCGGTTCAGGTGTTATCGTTGCCACTGTTACGGTAACGAGATAGCTCCTACAAATCCAAGCCAAACTACTAATTGGGATCGTAGGGCGACTTTTCGGAACGTATCGAGGCGATGACCGACGCGCAGGTGCAGTCCGAGGTGATGGGAGTACTACGAACGATGTTCCCGAATGTGGCCATCCCGGAGCCAACTGCTTTCCTCTTGCCGCGTTGGTTCAGCGACCCGCTCTATCGCGGGAGCTACAGCACCTGGCCGGCGAGCTTCTTCCCACAGCACTTCATCAACTTGGGTGCGTCTCTTGGCAACCTCTGGTTTGCAGGAGAAGCGACGAGTGAAAGATACTTTGGTATGCTATTGTTTTATTGTTTTATTTTTCCTTCTCGGAAATGTCGGTGACTTGGCGTGCTGATAATGCTTGCCCTCAGGGTTCTTACACGGCGCATATTTTGAGGGCGTAGCGGCAGCCTCGCAGATTGTGCAGTGTATCAAGGGCCAGCAGAGCTACCCCCAACTCCCCATCCCGTATGCTCGGAATACGTTTCCTTACGACGTGTGACTCGATCCGTTACATCATTCAAAACCTCTCGTACTGCACCTGGGTAGTTTGGTTATTTGCGCATGGCTCATTTTCATTTCGAGTACTGTCGTTTACATCTTGAGAAAGCGTCGATCACTATAAGTGGCACAATCCTGGGATACGATATCGAACCCGCGCGATTTTGTTCCGTACGACGGACACATTAAAATAGAATTGAGCGCGTCCTACTGGCGCGGCCATCGGAAACGGAGCTGGCAGCTAGCAGTCTAGCATGCCTTCGTTGCCTGTTCTACGCTTATGCCAGAGCTACCCCCGATGAGGGATGACCAAAACAGTCGCTTGACTCGCTTAGGCCGGACCTTGCCTGACAGGACAGGTGCACGAGATGGTACTCGCGGTCTCCTCTCTATCTGATATCGTGCTCGTGGCGGTCCCTGTTGAGCATGCGGGGTTTGTTCCGCGGAGTTTGGGTAATGATCTTCGGAGGAGACTGTTCTTGACCAGGGTTTGGCCCGACACCGTGCGCTTTTATCCACCTGTCACCTGACCATATTCCTCGGCCCATATCTTGCACTTCCGGGCCTCGTTTTACGCTTGCGGGCGGCTTCGCGTTTCGCCTCTAGTTTCTCCAACTTCCATTGTTTTGGTTTGAGCTTGAACTTCTCCAGCCACGCATTTCGTCCAGCGTGTGATCTCACATCTGCAATCTGCCCTTGTTTCCGCGGCATCTTATCATTTCCGCTGCCCACCTCGCAAGTCGCGACTTCTTCGGCGCAGATTTTCTCAAGGTCATTTCGTCTAGACTCAGAGCGAGTGGTCCCACTCAGTCATCCTGACTAGCCCGTGTAGGAACTGCAGTAGTTGTGGATCCAAAAAAAGGAACTGCAGTACTAGTTGCTCCTACCTCAGAAACAAAACTTGCAATGTTGGTGGGGTCGCGGATGGTGATTTCGATCTATGAGGTAAGATCCCAGTCGTTGCATTAGATCATGTCTGGGCCCACATCCAGGCAAGCATCCAGGCAGATGACCAGCACGAAAGCCGCAGCGGAGACCGCCTTCGCAGTGAGTTCGCAGAGAAAGCAGGGGTGGGGTTGGTGGTAAACCTTTCCAATGAATAGGTCATAGGAGACTGGGTCAGTCTGGGTGTCATTGTCTGTGCTGTATGATTGTGCTAAATGGGGGCCGAAACACTGAAAACCCTGATAACGAGTCATCAGGCCATGAGGCTCAGGGTTCTTTCCAGGAGCCTAGTACACCGATGAAGCGGCGGCCTCCCGGGTCGGCAAAAAAATGCGCTCTGGATAACGGGAAGATCCGAGTCTGTACTGGTGAGGCAGTACCGTAAGGAAGATCAGAGCCAATCAAGAGCCAACATCACATCCGCTGCAACCTGGGGCCAAGACAGAACCAAGCCATGCGCGGGCAGGTGCGCGGGAGTTCGGGTCGCAATTGGTGCCTGTGAAGAAGGATCACTGTCAGTTTCGCCAGGCGATACCTTGGCGCTTGGCGACTATCTGGACCTTTGCACATGTACACACGGTACAGACCCGAGCATAAATTATTATGCTAAAATTTATCAGGAAAAATATAATTTATTGAGCTAGGGGATGATTCAAACTCAGCTGCCAGTCAATCACCTACTCTCAGTTTCATGGTTGGAGTCTACAGCAAAATCCGAAGTGATAGGCGGACATTTTCGAGATTCTCTTTTTTTTTTTTTTTGGATCAGTTTATATCCCCGGTGACATGTAACTAGTACAAAGGCGGGTCGTAGTCGTGTCCGAACCACATTTAGGAAACTATTCGTCCGTAAGTAAGCGGTGGTCCCCCGAGGCGTGTCGTAATTACATAACCGAAACGTGGAGGTAAGAGAGGCGATGCGTGATGCCATAGCGCTATGAGGCACCCGTGAGGGAGGCCCAGGTTGTGAATAGGTAAGAGTCTTTTAAAGTAAGGGTCTATTTGTCGGACGAGACAATCGGAGGAGCGCATTCGCGCTTCCCCTTCGGTCAGGGTTACCTAGTCAGGTTCCGGTGGCACATCATCTGGTGGTACGGCGTTCTCGGGGAGGGGCCTTTGTTCTGGTTGTGAACCGGCGCGGGAGGCCGCGAGGTAATTCATGAGGCGTTTGGCCCCTTTGGAGGTGGTGAAGAGTTGTGAGTAGGAGAGGGGGAAGTGTTGGCCCGTGATACATTTTCGAGATTCAGAGCAAAGAGAACTTCAGAGCGGGTGGCATAGACCGACATTCAAGACATTCAGCGCCATCCGATCCCCGAAAGCGGGTTTAAATGGGCCCACCGATTGTTGCAAAGGGAATGGCAAGGTGAACGGGTTCTCGAACGGGTTGTCGTTTGACTGACATCATTATAGTAGTCCCCAGGATGGGGTCTCTTTCTCTGTTAATGGGTTGGCCATAACCGAGTGGCCCTCAACACTCTAACCGTGACCTATCCACTGGCACTGGATTTGGAACCAAACCATAAATCCACCATCGCTTATCCAAATTGAGTCGGCCCCGAGTCTTGACGCAGTAGCAATCTCAAGAGCAATCTGTCTTGTTTTTCCACGATTGGTTTTTACCGACGTCACACTGATGTGAGGATACCCACACACACTCAGTGTGCCAGGCTGGCACTCGCTTGTCATAAACTAATCATAAACTATCTAGAAGAAGCAGAATTCCTACATATAAGAGATCCATGGATGTAACTCTTCCATATTCCTTCCTGAGGCATCACGCCGGTTCTGGTAGTGTGTTGCCTTACTGTGGCAAGACGTGAAGCGACAAAATGTTCTTCAAATTATCGCTCCATATCTTGGTAATCTGCCCAATCATAAGCACTGTATTCGCGCTTCCAACGCCCATTCCTGCCGCTGGCTCTCGGTCACCATTGGTCCGGAAAGCGCCAA